>LFJQ01000082.1:600000-917407 GCA_001182835.1 Oropetium thomaeum
TCACTTTGCACCAATAGTCTGAATGAATAAGCATGGCAATGTCGTTGTTGCAGCAAGTAACCGTCTGAAGCAGCGTGTAATAATGGCATGCTTAAGCTTCTATTACCTTCTGCAGCACCATCAGAACTTTGTCTGTTGAGAAGCAGAAGTTATTGGAGTGTTACCTGCTGCAAACTGCCGCCGCGCTTGGCGTCACTGTTTAAGGAAGGGACAAAGTGTGAAGCGTGAGGCCGTGCCCAGGACAAAGACTAAATGACCTTCACTTGTTGTGGTACTACCGGTCTGGTTGTGCTCCACACACACGATCCAGGGTGCGTGCTGCTGCCGTGGACTGTACATGTTTCCACTCTTTTTTTCTACTACTGTATCTGTTTCGGTGGTGGTGTTTCTCACGTCACATAAGTATTTCCTCTATCCTAAATTATTTATCTTTCTAATCTTCAATTTTTGTCCTAAATTACTTATCTTTCTCGCTTTTTAATATATTTTTCTCTCTTTTCAATACATCTTTATTTTTATCTCTCTTCTTCTCGTTTTTAGTGTATCTACCATATTTTTTTTTTAATCTTTATATCGAAAGGTGGAAAGACAAATAATTTGAGACGGAGGGAGTAGATTCTAGTAGCAGTAATTTGGAGTGGACGGTTCTGGTGGTCCTGGTGAGTGAAGGCTGGGAAACGGGGAGAACGGATTAGATGCTTCTGCTTTACTGCAACATGGATGTAACTTGGACGTGAAGGAAGGGACAAATGCCTTGGAGGAAAAAAAAAAAGAACAGAGCAGGTTATATACTGTACCCCTGGCGATTGCGTAGCGTTCCTGCTATGAATTATAGCTACTCCCGTTGTTTAATGAGTTTATTATTTCTTTGATCCGTAACGCTCTAAGAAGCGATCGATGGTTTCTCGAGGTGCTTGATTGCTTCTAGCTTCAGTGTTGGCTCTCTCTTCTTCTTTTTTTTCTTTTTTTTCTTTTTTTTTTGCTTTTCGAGGTACTAGATTTTACTAGTGCCTTTTTTTTTGTTTCTTTTTTTGCCTGGAATGCTGGTATAATTAAGAATTTACATTGCTTAGCGTTGAAGCGCTGCTGCACACGTTCTTTTTTCTTCATGAATTCTACTTTTATCCGTTGGAGATCTTTGTGTCAGATGGAACCACGGAATAAGAACACGAGCAACAAACTGGAAAGGTTGCTGGTAAAACAATGCATATGTATGTACCACTAAGAATTACTAACTTGGCTACATTGTTCATCGGACTTTTACATCGTCTGTCTCATCACTACCTGACGAACGAACCTGCTCGACTAGTTTCGGCACGGAACCCTCTTCACCACTGATTGGACTGATGAGGCCACCAAAAAAAAAAAAGAAAAAAAAAGGAAAGAAGAGATAAAAAATAAGACATGGAAGCTTCTCCCTTTAATTTGAGAGATTAATTAACCTTTAGGAAGAAAATAAAAAGAAAACATGTAGAGTATCCTCTCCTCCATCCTCTTAATAATTCTGTGCTGTTGCTACCAATGCTACGTTACGTGCACCTTACGTTCCTCCCCGGTCCGCCGTAGTAGAAGTAGTTCCCCCACACTGCGTTGACGCCTCCCTGAATGTCGTAGCAGGTGGGGTGGTCGGCGGTGACGTGGAACCCGGCGGCGAGCGGGACGAGGCTGTTGTCCCAGTCGACGACCTCGAGGTTCCGGAAGTAGGACGCCCGGCCGAAGCCCTCGCCGGCGAAGTGGCCGCTGCCCATCTGCGTGGCCGTGTGCGACCCCGACGCGCGCGTGTTCACCACCTCGCCGCCGAACTGCACCATGCTCGCGTGCGACGCCAGGTGGCTGAACAGCAGCGACGGCCAGTACCCCACCAGCTCGCCGTTGCCGAACTCAAGCCACCAGTTGCCGTGGTTCGGGTCCTGCGTAATAAAAACTTATTTATTTATTTCACGGAAATTCATAGGAAAGGACCTCAATACTCAAGAAGAGAAAAAAAATGAGAAGGCGGTGGTGTACATGTGTGCAGCATTACCATTATGAGAAGGGATGGTCTTCCTTATCGGGGCCTGATTGTGACAGTGAGAGGAGGACCAGATGCTACTAGCTCTGTTTATTCTGCACCGGGTTTTGAGTATCTGGTTTGTCGTGGGTCTCCTAATGTCCACTAGTAAAGTTTTCAGGTTAATTGCCCAGGCCAGGTGGGTAAGTAAAAGTTTCGTGGTCTCCAACAACACAAGCAAGCCATGCTTGCAGTGGTGGTGGTGCGCAACTACAGCTAGTAGTAGGGAAATTTCGGCTTCACGGCTACTCATTTTCCAAACGAGCGAGGTGTGAAAAGCAGTGCACTTCAAAAGGAGGGGCAAGCTAAAGCGCGCGCGGCGTAATGATTTGCGCTGCGTGCTGGCTGTCTGCCGCCGTGCTCGTAATGGATGGGGGCGAATCGAATGACGAGATGGAAAACAAGGAGGAGTTAGTTAGTTAGCTACCTTCCACACGAGGAGGCTGATGTCGTACTGGCCGGCGCCGTACGCTGATGTGGGGGAGATGGCGGCGCCCATGGCGATCCTGCTGTTGGTCTGTATGAACCCGGAGCAGAGCAGGTTGTAGCATCCCGTGGTCTGGTACGCGTCCGTGGTCCAGTACGTGAAGAACCGGGGGGAGTTGTCGCCGTACAGCTGCGGGCTGACCTGCCACCCCGCCTCGATGGTGTTGAGGTCGTCGCCGAAGGAGCCGGCGATGACCCAGATCTGCGACAGGCTGAACTCCGACGCCGTGCTCACCTGCGGCGCCCACACGTTGATGCTCGCCTTCGCGCCGTAGTACTCGTCGCCGGCGACGTACCCGACCGCGTGCTGCGCAAATTACAACAGTTAGTATATAAGCAGTCTGGTATGGTATCATCAGCAACCTGGTGCTGGTACTAGGAGCAGCAGCTAGCTGGAGGACGCCGTTGCTTTACTGCCTTCTAGCTAGTACTCACTTGTCAGGTACTACTAGCAGTACCAGTACGTGCTCTGCTACGGAACTGGCAAGGCAAGGACTCAAACTCTGCCGCCAAGGAATGAACCACACGGAGACACACCTCGTGGCCGCCGGAGACGGAGTCGCGCCGCACCCTCGCCGGGGACGCCCTGCCGAACCTGCGCACGGAGCTGGCCCGGAGCACGTCCGCCTCCGTGGTCCGCCTGATCGGCACCGACCCGTCAGGGCACGACTCGCCCGACGCCGCCCACAGCTGGGCCTCCACGCCGGCGGCCGCGGTGCCGTTGGGCTGGAGGCGGTGACCCTTGGGCCTCGCCGGAGGGTCCTGCACCACCAGAAGCAAAGGAAGTTACTCTGTTCCTCGACTTTTCAGATGAATGAATGTAGACTCGTGTCAAAATGCAGAGCAGATGGGTGATGGTTCATAAGCTACTACTACTAGTATGCATACCAGTGGTTGGTGGCCGCGCAGCCTGGGGTGGTCGAACGCCGGCTGCAGGTGAGCCGCCACGCAGTCGATGAGGTCGCCGTCAGGGCTCTGCTGCGCACCAACCGAACCGATCAGTGCCACCCTTCCTATCCTAGGCCGAGAGCAATATTGCGAGTAAGAAAGAAGAGCAGAGCAGAGCCGCACGCACGCACGTGCCTGGATCGTCCGGAGAGCCGGCTTGTTGAGCCGCCTGAGCAGCGCATGCACCCTCCTGTACCGCCGGATCTCCTCGCCGGGCCGGAACGTCGTCTCGTTTGTCGCCGCCGCGGGCGACGCCGACGCGGCGCTGGCCAACCCGCCAAGATAGAAGAAGTAGATTACTAGTAGCAGAAGAAGGGCAGCGGAAGTGGCCATTATTATTCCTTTGTCAGTGTGGAACCCAGCAGCCTCGCGCTCCTCCTCCTGCTGCAGAACGACTCTTCGCTGCTGCTCTTGGAAGAAAAAGAAGCAGGCGAAGAAGAAGAAGAATACATTGGCCGCGCGCGGCGCGCGCAGGCTCACTGTGCGTCTCAGGTGAGTCTGTCAGTGCGCGCCGCCGCTGAGATTTGATTGCTTGCTTGCTTGGGAGTTGGCGTTGCTGCTCTTTCTGCACTCGGCAGTGTGATACTACTACTAAAACGTCGCTTTGGTTTGTGTTGCCCAAAGATAAAAAGAAGCAGCAGCCAACACTCGTCCTCCCTCTACGCAAGGATCTCTGCTTCCAAGGCTCCCCCTCGAGGTAACCCGGGTCGGGAGCCAGCTATATATCGGTGCAAGCTAAGCTAAGCCATGTTGTTTAAGGACTAAGGTTTTAGGAGGACAGAGAAGAAGACGGTGTGGCGGTGTCATGTTAACTTAGACAGGGGGCCGGGATGGGCGCCCGGGGCCGACAAAGCATGAGGCTCTGCAGCATGAGGCAATCGAGAGCGCGCGGCGGGGGAATAATTTAATTCTCGCCAAGGGAGGGTGCAACGATGCATATCCTTTTGGCAAAGGACGATGGTGGGCGCCCTGCCCGAACCTCAAGCCAAGTCAAGTGGAGCCATGCAATGGAGTGCATGCCATGAGTAGAAGTACATCAAGCACCGCTACACACCGTCATGGAGCAGGAGCGTCTGCTTAATTAATTGGATTACAGGCAAGCTAGGAAAAAGGCATGCCATGGACTCATCCTCTCTCTCTCTCTCTCTCTCTCTCTCTCTCTCTCTCTCTCTCACCCATCAACGCTTATTATTGTTTTTCCTCCGTCGGGCACCAAGACTGAACAAAGCTCCAGCGCTAGCTAGAGGTGGCTCTGGCCGGCCATCATGCAGGGCTGGGTGTGGTACACACACACACACACACACACACACACAAAGGACGTACGTACGTATGAGTGTGTAGGCCAAAGGGGCATGCGTACAACACGATCGAGTGGTATTTGGCATTTCTGTCTGCTGCTGCTGATCCATTAGATGATGAGGGTGCCGGCGCAACTTGTTGTCTCTTCCTCCACCGGCGAATCCAATGCAGCCTGCGTGTAGTCATTAACAGCTAGTTTAATTACGTATGAGTTGCAGCAGCGAACTTATATGATCACAACAGTTTGAGTTTGACCAGCAGTTGCAGATGACGTTACATGTATGGATTCTTCTACTAGCTTCTTAATTAAGTATATATGTCTAGCATACTCTCTTAATTCGTGTGCGTGCTAACCAACCCAAACGGTTTCAAGGTGCTAATTTCTGTTCTTACAGTGTTTGTAACTAATGCCGTACTGCAGCCAAATTTGCCTCATTCTTTAGCGGAGAGGCAACATCGCCGATGACAATGAGACACACCCGTCGTTAAGCCAGTCAAGTCTTTCGTTGTGCGCTCATTTGTAACTGTGTTTCTATCGTGTTTAACAAAAGAGAAGAAAAAAAATTAAATCCGGTCAAATCTTGAGCTACAGGTGTTTCTCATTGAAAGCAGGGGCAGAGGGCCTCAACAAAGGGACGTCCAATGCAATGGGGCGGGCAGGCAGGGTCCAGCAGTGAGTGGCTTTGGTTCGGGCCACAGCCACGCTTTATTTTTGTTTTTTTTTTGTTTCTCACTGATCTTCTCTCTTCTTTTGATTATCCATCTCATTCCCTCCCTTTACCGGCGCCTTTTCCCTTCATCGGGGTTTGTAGAGAGCATGCCTGCTTGGTTGGCCAATGCGTCCTACTAATGTCGCACCGTATGTAGTACCAAGGCATGAGAACTCCTTTGCTATTCATCTCCTGATTGATGTTTGGTCCTACTTGGAATTGGACTCTCCCACATGCTATTCGTCATGGTCTCTCTCTCTCTCTCTCTCTCTCTCTCTCTCTGGTCCTCCCATGCATGATGCATGCTCATTCTTTCACTGGTCCCTAGAACCTCTACAATGCTACATTCTCCTAGTTTGTTTGCAGCCTAAAAGAAGAGGCTTCTACTGTGTTTGTTTGCAGCCCAAAAGAAAAGAATCGCATTAACCTCTACCGTAGTGACACCATGTTACTTTTATTTTATGCCATGAAAGCTTGCTTTCTCGGCTGATTAGAAGGCCAGGGGGACGGGCACGTACTCCGGGGTAATAGCTCGTGCAGTTTCGGTGAAGAAGTTTGAATCTGTTGATGAGAGATTTGCGCACGACCGCCCCTGGAGTAAACACATTACTTGCTTGTCCAGCCTTTTTCGAAAATTACCTATGCTTACATTTTTTAAAACCAGTGCATGCGCGTCCTAAATAAATAAATAAATAAATCTTTTACCCCTGCGCAGCGCTGTTTCTCTCGATCGAACAGCACAGTTTCTCATTGAACAGTCTCGGCGGTCATCATACTCTGCTAGTAGTACTCTGGTCGCCGGAATCCAGTAGATCTTGTGCAGGCAGACTACATTTACAGTACAGAGGCAGCAGTGGCCACAGTTGCTTTCCAGTCCTAGTAGTATTTGGCCGTGCATCTCAATACCCGCAACGCATGGGCGCAAAGATCTTCACTCGCAGAAGCCAGAACTCTCGTAGCTGTACCCGTTTAATTTTCAGCCACCTCCTGCCAGAGATCTGCAGCGCATCAATCTTGTTACCGACGACTGATCTTGCGTTGTATACTTAAATGCAAACCGTGCATGTAGTAGTATAACTGAGCATTTTGTATTGATCTTTTCCTAGTGCTCTCTCTCATTAGTTGTGGCTTTGCCGGCCTATCTGATAGTCGAGTGCACTTAATTACCAGCAAGCAGCAGCAGTAGTAACCAGTAGGGAGTAGCTGTAATCATCATCATCATCATCATCACTACTATGGCCTTCATATATGAATACATATACTCTGCAAACTGAAAAAGCCAAATTTTTATAAACAAAAAAAGTAATCCTTTGAGCGGCTGGTGTGGGGCCACCCGTATCTCTGTGTCCTGGATTTGGAGAGCATTTTGCTCTTTGTTTATTTCCTAGCTACCACTGCTCTACGTACTTTTTTGTGTGTGGATTGAGACCAAAGGAATATAAATATGACATTGCTAAGTAACCTTGATTAGCTGGTTTAATCATGTGTTGCAGCGCTGCATGCGTGGTTGTGTTGTGTTCTTGCTTTCAACCGTGTAATCTTTGCGCCCACGTAGCTATACGTTAACCAGCATGCAGCATGCATGCAGGCATATGGTGTTAATGATGCGCTCATGCCCAGGATTTCCAACAGGGAAGGCGTGAGCCAGCGCCGACGCCACGTCCAGATCGACCTTGATCCGGTAAATCTTTGGACTAGGGTTAATCGAAGAGGATATGCTGCCATAATTCGCGAGCATTGGACAGATGCATGGCGGGGAGAGATCAGTTGGTTTCCGTCAGCTAGCACAAGCAGCCTGACCCCATCGGGGAAAAAGAAAAAAAAAAAAAAACTAACAGGCCGGGCATCCATATATATGACCTCTTTTCAGATTATTTCAACTAGTCCAGCCACTACTTCCCACGACTTGTCTCGGCATGCAGATCACTACTAGCTATTTCAGTCCTTTTGATGAAGTTTATTTCGCCTCTTTTTTGTGAATTTGGCGATCAGCTTTGCGTCCGAGGAGAATCAAATGGTAGGGCTAGCTGTTCACGACTGGCTCATTGAATTGTGAGGTGCGTCTGCTATGAAGTGTATGAAGACTTCTTTCCAATTATTAATGAAGATTTTTTTTTGTTGCTCAGAGTTTGTTTGGCCTCGGCCTGCATTTTCTTGAGAAAAAGATCATGACATTTAGGCCATTTTGCATGATTATAAACTTAGTACTATATACATCGACAGCTCACCAAAACACGTTCAGGGTCCATTTATCCAGCATGCACATGCAGTAAACACAATCATCACGCCTTTTTGTATTATACATACTACCATATATTGCTTCTCATCTCACATTAATGGTGCAACAGTTTACCTAACATATAAGGGCAGGGCCCGTTTGGCTCAAAGGAAGTTTACCGGAATTTTGCAGGAAACGGTTCCTCTGGAAAGGAAATGAACATGAGCGTTTGGAGTGAAGGAAACCAAAGTTCCTTTCCTCCGGAAAGGAAAAAATGCCATAGCCATCCATTTCACAGGAAATAAAACATCCACCCCAACTCAATGAAAAAATTCCTTTGCTTCTCCGATGCTGCTGCCGCACTATGTACCATTACTACTACTGGTCCTCAAAACATACAAAAAAGTGAAGTTTAGAAAATAAAAAATCACATCAATTTTTCTGGCAATAGTTCAATTGTTGTTGCAAGCATTTGAGCTATAAATTGGTCCCATAAATTGGTCAATAGGTGGTTCTAAAAAAGTTCAATTTATTATTCCAAAAGTCTGTTTTGAAAGTTTGGTTGGGATTTTAGGGTACATAAACCTTTCCTTAAAAATCATGTAAATTCTCCTTGTTAGGTCCTCTAACTATATAATTTTTGTTTGGGTGCAAGTTGTACTAAAAAAATTGAAGTTGCTTCACATGGCTTCAGTTCAAGTCAAGTGTGATTATAGGCTAATAAAAAGCAGTGTTCACTTGCACATTAAAAAAATTTCCTACAATACAAACATCAAACTTTACCTTCCTCTGTTTTTCATTTCTACGATTTTCTCATTTTCTCGGTCTTGTGTTTTCCTCATTCCTGTGTTTTGCATTCCTTTATTCCAAACAGACTCTGAACATTTTTCATCATTCTAGGACTTCTTTCTCTAGAGAAAGCCATATGTATTATGGGGTATCAACTATAGCTAAGAAAAATAAGGAATTTACGCCTCCCATGAAAGATCCTAGATTGAACGGAGAGAAAGCGCCACCGGGCGCAGAACAGAGGAAGGCAGGGTACTGACGGAGCGTGTGAACAGGAAGCGAAGATGCACGGCCAAACGTGAGTGCATGCGCATGCACTGCCAGTTCGAGCAAAAATAGCAACAACGCATTCCATCGATCACCGCACGCGCTCTCATCTCTTGTCTCTTCTCCGGCAGCGGCAGCTAGCAATCAGCACAGTCATCGCCGGTGACGAAATTAACCAAGAGGAGCGAGGATGGCGTCGACGGCGGTGGTGAGCGACCCGCTGGCGGAGCTGTGGAACCACGTGACGGCGGCGGACAAGTCCCACCTGCTGTGCTTCTATCCGAGCAAGATCACGATGAGCGGCATCTGGACGGGCGACAACCCGCTGGACTTCTCCCTCCCGCTGCTGCTCTTCCAGATCCTTCTAATCACGACGACCACCCGCGCCGTGTCGCTGCTGCTTTCCCCTCTCCGCCTCCCGCGCTACATCGCGGAGATCCTCGCCGGCTTCCTCCTGGGCCCGTCCGTGCTAGGCCGCGTCCCGCACTTCTCCGACATCGCGTTCCCGACGCGCAGCCTCTTCGTGCTCGACTCCATGTCGCTGCTCGGCCTCATCTACTACACCTTCACCATCGGCGTCGAGATCGAGCTCCACACCATCCTCCGCGCGGGGCTCCGCAGCTTCTGGTTCGCCGGCGCGTCCGCGCTGCCGCCGTTCCTCGTCGGCGCAATCACCGGGTACGTCGCGCTGAGCACCGACGACACGCGGAAGGCGAAGCAGAGCAAGCAGGTCGTCCTCAACAACCTCTCCTTCCCGGTGTTCCTCGGCGCCACGTTCTGTTCCACCGCGTTCTCCGTGCTGGCGCGCAACATCGCGGAGCTGAAGCTCGCCGGCACCGACGTCGGCCAACTATCCATCTCCGCGTCGCTGATCAACGATACCTTCGCGTGGGCCGGGCTGACGGTGGCCACGGCGCTCGCGCACGTGCGGTACGGCCTGTTCCCGTGCGTGTGGACGCTCGTCTCAGGCGCGCTCATCTTCTCCGGGAGCTACCTCGTGGTTCGGCCCGCGCTGGTGCGCCTGGCGCGGCGCGCGTCCGAGGGCGAGGTGGTCAGCGAGATGCAGGAGTGCTCGGTGCTGATCGGCGTCATGGTGGCGGCGCTGGTGGCCGACGCCGGGGGCACGCACGCCATATTCGGCGCGTTCGTGTTCGGCCTGGCCGTGCCGAACGGGCCCGTCGGCGTGGCGCTGGTGGAGAAGGTAGAGGACCTGGTGGTGGGCATGCTGCTGCCGCTCTTCTTCGCCATGAGCGGGCTCCGCACGGACGTCGCCAAGGTCACCAACGCGCACTCGGCGCTGCTCCTGACGGCGGCCGCGCTGGCCGCGGCCGTCCTCAAGGTGGCCGCGGCGGTCGGCGTGGCGGGAGCGTCCGGGATGCCGCTGCACGACGGCACCTCCATCGGGCTGCTGCTCAACACCAAGGGAGTCATCGAGCTCGTCATCCTCAACATCGGACGGAACAAGGGGGTCATGAGCGACCAGTCCTTCACGGTCCTCGTGTTCATGTCGGCGCTGATCACCGCGCTGGTGACCCCGCTGCTGGCGATGGTCGTCAAACCGGCGCGCCGTCTCGTGTTCTACAAGCGGCGCACCGTGGCGTGGCCACAACCGGACGCCGAGCTCCGCGTGCTGGCATGCGTCCACGTGCCCCGCGACGTACCTGGTCTCGTGACGCTCCTCGACATGACCTCGCCGTCGGACCGCTCGCCCGTCGACGTGCACGCGCTGCACCTGATCGAGTTCACCGGGCGTGCCTCGGCGCTGCTCCTCATCAACGCGTCCGCGCCGGCGTCTTCTTTCTCCTCCCCAGACGGAGCCTCAGCGCACGGGCGCAGCCAGGTGGAGACGCAGTACAAGCACATCGCGCACGCGTTCATGGCGTACGAGGAGAACACGGCGGCGGGAGGCGTGTCGGCGCGCACCTTCGCCGCCGTATCGCCGTACGCGTCGATGCACGACGACGTGGCGGCGGCCGCGGAGAACCAGAACTCGGCGCTGATCCTGCTCCCGTTCCACAAGCACCGGCTCATGGACGGCGGCATGGAGACGTTCCACCCGGCCATCCAGACGCTCAACGCCAACGTGCATCGGTTCGCGCCGTGCACGGTGGGCATCCTCGTGGACCGCGGCCTCGGCGGCGGCGGAGGCGGCGCCGGGGGGTACCGCGTCGCCGCGCTCTTCTTCGGCGGCCGCGACGACCGCGAGGTGGTCGCGCTGGCCACCCGAATGGCGTGCAACCCGGGCGTCGACCTCACCGTGCTCCGCTTCGTCCAGAAGGGCGGCAGCTTCACGGCCAGCGAGTTCGACTCGCTCAAGGAGCGCAAGGCCGACGACGGGTGCCTCCGCGAGTTCCTCGACCGGACCAAGAACCTGGCCGGCGAAGGCGCCGCGGTGGAGTACAAGGAGCGCGGGGTGTTCAACGCCAGCGAGATGGTGGCGCAGATACGGGAGCTGGCGGAGGCGGCGGGGAAGGACCTCCTCGTTGTCGGGAAGGTGCCAGGGTTGGCGTCGCTCACGGCGGGAATGGCGGAGTGGAGCGAGTGCCCGGAGCTCGGGCCCATCGGGGACCTGCTGGCGTCCAGAGACTTCCAGACCACAGCGTCCGTGCTGGTCATCCAGTCGTACCACAGGGCGGGGGTGGGACCTGTGTCAGGTTCAGCTGAGCTTGGCCTCGGCGCCGGCGACACCATGCCGGTGGCTGCAAGGCCGCCACGGCGAGCTCGCTACTAGGAACGGGTGCGTTACGTCGTCGGTAGGAGTTTAATTAGACAGAATTTCACCTTTTCTCTGCATGCAACAAGCTAATCATGTCATCAAATTGTACAGATATATAGATAGTTCCAGTATGAATCTGTTTACGGCTGCCCTCATTAATTAGTCGCAGTTTGATACGAAGTACTGGGCCGGGCTTAAAAATGTATTGGGCTGACAATAGGAAAAAAAATAGGTGGACACCGCGTCCACCGCGTCGCGCGTGCGACCCGGTGCCGCGTGGAGTGCCGCCTCATCCGACGGGCAGCGGAATAGGCGCCTCCCAGGCTCAAAAATCCCTCTGCTAACCGCTCGGCTCGCTCTCACGCTCGGCTCGACTTCGGTCCGTGTGATGCCGTCGAATTCTTTTTTGACGGGATTACTTCTCCTCGGATGCCGACACCGCCGCTTCTTCCTCGGCCTGCGCCGCCTGCAACCTTGCTGCCGCAAGTGCCTCATCCCCAAACCTCTCCTCTGATGCGGCCGTCATTTTACTCCAGTCCGCGCCGCCTACGATCTGGCCGCCGCAAGTGCCTCTTCCCGGATTGCCCGTCCGGCCGTACCTGCGCCCGGCGCGCCGTCGCGTTGCTGTTGCCTGAGCTTCTTCCCCACGCGCCCTTCTCTACCCCGTGCCGATCTGTTGGCCTACGCCATCGCTGCTGCCGCGCCGCCTGAGTTCTCTTACTAGGCGACCTCGCTGTAGTCCATGGACTGCCACAACCGCCTCCATTAGAACTCGTTGGGCAGGTACATTTATTCGGCTACTCTGTCGATTCATGTACTGACTTGTATTTATGTCCAAATATCCTAATGGTCGTGGTATGGAATGAGCATGCAGTTTGGATACTCTAGGACATTTAGAGCAAGAATTTGCAAGAAGTGGTCGCTGACATTGGAGCAAGGATTTGCACATGTTTCTGGAGGAGCATCAGTACACTACATGGGTTTTTGCTCCCTTCGGCAAGCAAAGGATATAGCAAGATACGATGGTAACCAAGATGTTTTGATAGGAAATAGAGAGTTGAATCCTTCTGAACAATTGTATCAGTGTAGTACATGTGCAGAAAACTTGTGTTCGGTACAGAAAATTTTTTTTTGCCAATTTGCCATGTATGAGAGTTAAATAAAGAAAAGCAGCCTTTTCATGTATGAGAGTTAAATAAAGAAAAGCAGCCTTTTCATTTTCCAGCGCAGCCTGCATCATTCATGTGCAGGCCATTCATTTTTTCTAAAGGTGCTTGTTCAGACAATCAAGCATGAAAATCCTAACAACTTATAAATTCAAAGAAAAGCCAACAGACTGAACATGTTTCAGACTTTTAGTTCATATGGTTCATCTAGAAGGATAGAAGTTACATAGATTCATGATTTTGCACTCCATCAAAATGTAACTTCCTAACTGCAGTTTGCACTGTAGCATCTTGATCAACTCCCATTAATAGACTTGTGTATCCTCCTGGTATATATGGAGCAACTATTGCAGAAGAAGGTCCAGCATTAAAATCCTGTGTCATAGCACGAGAAAGTGTTGACATATCATGATTGTAAGGGAAAAATTCTGAAAATAGCTAAGGTCTTACAATCATTTGCTTTGGATCAGCACATTCCACTCTCATATCTTCATCATTATTTATACCTTCACCTACAATAAAATATATAAGATAATAGAAGATTTAAAATAACCCGTAGATATAAGCAAAAGGCAGTGGGTAGATCACTACCTTTCTTCTTAGCACCCTTCTTCCCTGGTTTCTTTTCAACAACATTTTTGAAGCGTATATTCTTTGGACCTTTTATTACTTGAGGAATTTTAAAAGATATTACACCATTTAATGGTTCTCGGGCACATTCATCGGAAATTGGAATAGCTTCGCTGGATTTTTCATCAATCTCACTCAGATAAGTATCTGCTTCCAAGTTCAAGTTATGTATTGGCTGCCTGTAATTTGTCAAAAAGTTCTTTTGACTCTGAACACTTCAATGCAAGAGATGTGGCCTGTCGAGATATAAGTGCTTCCTGTGTTTTCAAATCTTCCTTTGCAGTTCCTTGTTTCTCAATATAAAATCTATTTTTTGCATATTTTGTCCATCTAAACAGTATATATTGTGATGGTAAATTGTATACTCCATTTATATTGAAGACTCTTAGAGCATGCTTGCATAACATACCTGTAAGATGTAGCACCCAGTTTGAACAACTTATATTACAGAATATAAGGTAAAAATTGAAATGCAGTAGTATACTCACCTATGGATTCAAATATCCAGCAACAGCATGTAATGGTGGAATCTTCAGTGTTGAACACTACTGTTGCTCCATGATCAGACTCCATATACTTAACAAAGAATGTTAGGATTGTCCCTCGTTCTTCCATCAAGTCACAAGTAAATGTAAACTGCTTTGTAAATTCTTCCTCAAACTCTGAATATATTCTCTTTGTATATGATTCAGCTGCAGTATTCAGCATAGGTAGATTGGAATGCAAGTAATTCGGTCCTTTATGCGTGACTGAAAATCTGCATCCAACTCATTTTCACGGAGATTTCTTGCAACCTTGTCACATTCTACAAGGAGTTCCGAAAGACCTAGAAAGACCTAGTTTCCTACGAAATCTTTTCTTAAAAACATTATTCATTCCTTCTCTCCGTTGAGTCGAGTTCATGTCTGCTGTAAACGAGTTACAATATACAGCAGCCCACTTTGCCCTCAAAGCATATAGGTTTGCCATCCATGAGTTATTCTCAAGGTGGTATTTAGCCAATAAAGCATGCCATTTCTCCAAAAAGTAAGCCTCTGATCTGTCTTCATACGCACATTTCTTGAAATCTAGAAGGAACTTGCCATCTGACTCATGAATTACATGACTGAGGTGTTTACCAACATTTAGACAAATGTGCCACAAACAAAGACGGTGGCTTGTATTTGGGAATACATAAGCAATTGCTCCTGCCATAGCTACATCTTGATCAGTCAAAATTGTTCTTGGATGCTTTCCTGACATTGCTGTTAGGAAAGTTTCAAAAAGCCAAACAAATGATTCAATTGATTGATTAAATAGAAGCGCACACCCAAATATTATTGTCTGCTTGTGATGGTTAGTGCCAAGAATCGGAGCAAAAGGCATTTCAAACTTATTAATTTGAAACGTGATGTCAAACGACACAGCATCACCAAAGCTCGCGGCCAATCTCATTATTGCAATCCATCTTAGCAAATGGCACTTTGTCTGCCCCTCCATAAAACTCCTTCATGAACTCATACACTTGGGCTGGCTTCATTCCGGCCTCCCGTATCTGTCCAATTAACTTCCTATCTGCCTCGATAACCTTTCGTTGTGACCTCAGCTTGTGTGACTTCTTTGGACTAGCAAGATAATGGTTACGCTCTAGTACGACCTTTTGCACTGTCCAAACCCCCTCTTTGCTGACACTAAATTGAACACGAGCATCACAACTCATCCTTGTAATGTCCTTCTGTGATGAATCATTTTCTCGATGTCCTTGGCTACTGCAAACTATATATTTCTGGGATGTAGTTTTATCTTGGCGGCGCTTTGTCTTGCTCTTTCTAACACTGAATCCAACCTTACGGACATATGTGTTGTACATCTCATAAGCCTTTTCCTCTGATTCAAAAGCCATTCCAACTTCAGGAGTGATCAAATTTTGCCGAGCTTCCTGTATGAATTTTGAGGAATCATCTAATGTTAAAGCTGTACTGTAAGAAAAAAGAAATATAAGTGCTATAAATTTTGTCACCTATATTTTCTATTACCTTATCAGATACTTCGCCCTCCATTGATCCAGATGCATGATCACTGCCATCAATAGTGCCAGTGGTTTGTACTTCCATTGTAACCGACACTGTGTTCTGTGAAAAATATTCCCAATATATATATATATATGAAATATTCATTGCCAGTTATGTAAGCATTAAAAAGTACGTTCAAATGGAAAAGAAAATTGTTGTGCGGTAGAAAGAAAAAGAGAAGCAGAGCGGTTGATGTGCGTAAGTTTTATATTTCTTTCGTGTTAGTCATGATCATTAGCACAATCTCCAAAATTGATTAGCCATGAGAGAGAGCAATCTAATATATGACGAAAAAACATATATAGATGAAAAAGCGGCACAATATAAGCAAAACCTAACCTGTGTCATCTGCGTTTCGTTTTCTCCATAGCTGCCATTGACGGCACCAGTTTCTACCTCATATGATGTCTCCAACAGAGAAGATGATGCCACCTGGTCACCGGCTCTGCTGTCTTGTTGGCCTCCAATGCCGGCCATGGAGGTTGTTTCGTTCATGGAAGCGGCAGCGGCAGGGTCGATGTATACGTCGTCTCGTATTCTAGTTGAATCGTATTCTCGTCGTATTGTATTCCCGTAACAACGGCGTCACACGGACCGAAGTCGAGCCGAGCGTGGGAGTGAGCCGAGCAGTCAGCAGAGGGATTTTTGAGCCTGGGAGATGCCTATTCCGCTGCCCGTCGGATGAGGCAGCACTCCACGCGGCACCCATCGAGCATGGGGTCGCACGCCTACAATGAGTGATTGGAGTAAGATAACCATTTTTTGGAATAACTCATGTACAACCACGTCAGTAAAATGGCTGTCCAAGATCTTCGAGAAAGGAAAAAAAAAAACAATTTTAGAAGTTGAGGAAATTGTCCTACTTAATTTCGGGTTTCATAATAAAGAGAGGAAAATCGAACTTCTGTAATAGTTGAGTAAGGTTAAAATAACTTTTTTCCTATATGATTCGCTCAAAAAAAAAACTACCTAATGCATAAAAGGTCTTGTAACAAATAAGCTCATCCTACGCATAATGGATTTGTGTCGTTCCACTGACCTGACAACAAATAAACCCAACCCATGCATCCATCCAACTATTCAGATAGAAAAATGACCGAGACACCAAATCTCAATCAGCTAGCCTGGAAACAAATCCTAAACGTTGAGCGAAAGGAATCAAATTTGTATGTGTCTGAAACTTAGCATTTCTCTCGTTTTATCAATGTTCAACCAAATCATCAATCTCGTACGAACTCAAGTGATTGATGAATTGGCTCTTAGTCCAGTCAGTACTCGGAATTTGATTGGCTGTTGTAGGATTACACGAATGACAGGACACGGTGCAAAGGCTCAACCTAGCAAATCCGTACTCAATCACCTACAGTTTTGACCAAAGAGCCAGCAGGAATTCAACAAAAGCAACCTTCTTGCGCCCCACAGCAAGTCAGCAACAGCCGGGATCACATTCACAGAAGGATGGAAGAAGAAGCCACGAAGACAACCACCGGAGGAGCGAGAAGAGGCGCTCGCGGCAGTAGCGGCCGCGGCGAGGAGCTCAAAGTTCTGGGCGCGTGGGCGAGCCCGTTCGTGCTGCGTGTGCGCGTGGCCCTGCACCTCAAGGGGCTACAGTACGAGTACGTGGAGGTGGACCTCGCCGCCAAGAGCGATAGGCTGCTCGCCTCGAACCCCGTCCACGGGCGGGTCCCCGTGCTGCTCCACGGCGGCAGGCCCGTTTGCGAGTCCATGCTCATCGTGGAGTACCTGGACGACGCCTTCCCCGCCAGCGCCGGCGCCGCCTTCCTCCCCGCCGAGCCGCACGGCCGCGCCGTCGCCCGCTTCTGGGCAGCCTTCATCGACGACCAGGTTCGTAATAAGGAAAAGAAATCAAAGAATAATTATTAAGCCCTCGCCGGTTTTTAATTAACTTCTTCCCTGCCCCTGCCTGATTGTGTGAGAGCTGAATCCGTGTTTCACCGCCGGCGCTTGCAGCTGCTGAGCTCGTGGATGGCGATCCACGCGGCGGCCACGCCGGAGGAGAAGGCGGAGGCGGTCGCGCGGACGCTCGCGGCTGTGGACGCGCTGGAGGGCGCGCTCACGGACGACGCTGGGTGGTTCGGCGGCGACGGCGTGGGGTTCGTGGACATCGCGCTCGGCGGGCTCGTGCCGGCGATACAGGCCTCCGAGCCGTCGACCGGGCTCCGGGTCGTGGACCCGGACAGGAACCCCCGGCTCGCGGCATGGGTGGAGAGGTTCCGCGCGCTCGAGGCGGCCAGGGCGGCCATGCCGCCGGTCGAGCGCCTCGTCGAGATGGGCAGGAGGAGGCTCAGGCTGCTGGCTGAAGCTGAACGACAGGTGGCGTCCACGGCGGCGGAGGCGAACAATTGAATGAACTGAGCGTGTGGCGTGATCCGTCAGACCGTACCATTTCCCTGCTCTGTTCGCCTGTTCGGTAGGCAGGAATGAAACAGGTTTTCTTGTCTTTGTTTTTTTTTTTTTGGCAAAGGAGAAATAAGGCGACCAGATTATATAGTACTTGAATGTTAAGGTGAAATTGCTACAGAGAATTTTCTCTTTTTTTGAGATAAGAAAGTCGGAAAAGGAAAAATGTCGTGGATTTGTTCTTTTATTTCCTTCTTCACAACCAATGATGATGCGGATCAGAAGATAAGTGAAGTAGTATATACTGTACTCCATCTCTTAGCCCCTGTTCTCGTTTGTGAGAACCTGATACCCATACTCCGAATAAGAAGCCCAGCCCGTTGTTGCTGTCACTGGAGTGGTCGGACAATTTGCAGCGGCTTGCAGAGATACGATGGAGAGCACTCGGTTGGAGATGACAGTGACGCGCATTCATAATGCAAATGCTTGCTTCTAGTGGCAGATAAGTCGAATACGTGCGTTGACTATGCACGTCGCAGGAGCTTCTTACTGATACTTTTCTTTCTTCGTTTTTTTATCTTAATCATTCATCTTATTTTAAAATTATATTAATGTGTGAATTAAAATTTATGTTTTAAAAACATGTATTGATAAATTAAATCATAAAGAAATATGATATTTTTTATATTTTTTGATCAAAACGAATGATTAAATTTATTGGTTAAAGTTAGCCGTAATAAGTAAAAAAACGAACAGAATACAATGTTATTCCAGGCTGTGTCCCATCACGAAACGAACCAACTAATCGATTATGGACGTCGTCTCGCCATTTCCAGGTTATTGATATTCATCCAACAACATGCGCTCGTCGTGGCAGTTCCCAGTCGATGCGAAAATCACAGCTTCAAAGCCGCCGCCGGCACCCAACTGTCGACTGCTCAAAACCAGCCATGCAATTCCGCACATTAAAATGGAGAAAAGGCGAAGGGGATGTTAAAGGTAATAATAAACTGTGATGCTTCGTTTGGAGAATGTTATTAGTCTCACGAAAACATGTTCCTCCTCATAATTTCAATTGATCTTTGTTTGATAACTAAATAGCAGCATATAGCGATTAGCCAAAGCATGCATTTGTGACGTCACTTATTAAAATTCTTGCCGTCAAAAACATTTGATTTCAACACATTTGCAAAGCTAGTAACCGAAAAAAACCTAAATATAATTTTTGGATTGTTAGATATTTAGACAAATTACGATATATTTTGATTTCAAAATAAATTAGATAAATTATGATATTATTTTATGATCGATGTGTGCAAACGTTCATCTTTAAACCGTTGTTTAAATAAACAGAAATAGAAATGTGACAAAGCTCAGGATATACCTTAAGACAGGACCAGTGTCGAGGGCACCGGCGACGTCGTTCTCACTAGTCGACATAGTGGACTGTTCGATGTAGTCGATCGAAGCTGATGCAGGACGAGGTACACAGTGCAGTCTCTTGAACGGCCACCGGGAGGAAGACGTCGCCGAAGAACAAAGTGAGCAGTCGCGCGATGAAGTGCGCTCTCCAAAGCCTTATTGACTTCCTATCTTGATGTAAGAACTCGAGAAGGTAGAGGTGCGGAGGTCTGCTCTCCCACCGACCATGCACGAGGACGTCGAGATGAGGATGATGAATGAATTGTAACTACTAATAAGGAATGGTATAATGGAGTATTTGTATGTGTCTCATCTTCTTTCGAAGTCATATAAAGAGAATACTAGTAATATGTTTGTGCGTTGCTACGGGTTATTTTCCTATCTTTTTTTTAAAAAAACTTTTTTTAATAATATATATAATATAATAAATTCATAACTTATGGAATATAATATAGCAGTACATTTTTATATCTATCTCTCAATTTTTTCCTTCGATCCGGTTAAGATAATCTCGTATGCCCATAGGTATTATCGATTTACTTGAATTTCCATTGTACGTTAGTAGGTCAATCAAGAACTTTCTTCGTAGTGTCCTCCCGTCCTGCGTAAGTGTTTTAATCTATTATATACATTGACTTTATATAACAACTTTATACACTTATATATATAATTAGTTTGAACTTACCATACAAATTGTCTTTGGTTTCTTTATACCATCAAAGAGGGACATGATTTGCAGAATCATATCACCAGATAAGCACCTGATCCGAGTGAATGTTCAGCCACGTTACACTTATGAAATTAATAAAAAATTGAATTAGCATGATAGTAGAATTATTTACCCGAGTATGTCTAGAATTGAAGTATCTTCTACGGACATATGCTTCCACATAAATAAATTTGGATTCCCCCATCTCGGATGTAGACGTGACATTGCAAGTTTAAAAGTTTTTGTTAAAATTCATAATCTTTTGCACGGACCTTTTTTATGGTTTATCTTGGTACCATATCTGCACTAGGGTTGGATCAAACATCCACAATGTTTCTTCTTGCATGTCTAGTACAAAGAGCACCGATGGTCCTATACTCCATAGGGCAAAAAGAATCCGCCATAATTGTAGGCATTATATATATACTATAAATTTGTTACATTAGAGTGTATACTGATAATAGTGTTGAAGGGACTTACATATCTGCAACATGATATATTATAGTATAGGGAAGGCCAGTTTTTTAATGTTTTGGATAGTTCTTCAATGTTAAGCTTTTTACGAAACTGTGGGTCGCGCCCAATTTTAGATATTGCCTGCATAGAAATGAAAAAGAATAATTAATTTTTTTTCTAGGTCTAGTAATTCATAATGATGTTACTGTCCGTTCATGCATGGTTCGAGTGAAACAAGTTATTAAATCTACAATAATATAAAATGCTTTCTCTTGAACTGGAAAGGAAACATCTCATCGTCGGACGGGCACAGTGGGATCCTTGGTATGAATATCCTTTTTCTAGCATGCTGTCCCAAAACGATTTCTGCATCGATTACATTCTTCTTGAAGCCTCGGATTACGAGCCTCGTTCCGTTGCAAAGACCGTTCACCGGGTCTATGTTTCTAAGCAGTATAACTGGGCAGTTAATCTTAAGTTTCAACACATGAGGAGGTAACCCGTTCGGTGTCAAAGTGTAAAGGAACTCAGACGGGTAGTAGTTATGAGGATCACCCACTGCACAATCAAAGCTATGGTAAACATGTTCATCTCCATTGAACTGTTCGATCATCTTCATGTTAATCCTGTCCACGCAGTCATTTCGTGTAGATAAGATGGCTCTGGAGGTGATGTAATTTGGATCCGACATATTTGCATCAAGCCTTGGAAAAATGAACTCTATTAATTTATCAAGGTCTGAGTCTTCTCATCCAGAAGACATGTCTCTCCATCATCATAGACTTCCTCTGTGCCGTCGCCGATGCATAGCAGATACTCTGTAAACCATGGATCGCTCTGTGCCCTCATGTTTTGTACAAGCTTTAGGTGGCGCATGGAATCCCAAAGATATGACCGGCGCAATGATGCATTGATGATCTGAGCCCTCGACCCTTTTCGGATAACAGGGAGCACCTGCCTGAAATCTCCACCAAACACGATCGTCTTTCCTCCAAACGGTAGGTCTTCACGGCTCATTATGTCACGCATGCTGTTGCCCAATGCCTCTACCGCCTGCCTCTTTGTCATAGAAGCCTCGTCCCATATTATGAGCGACGCTGTCTGTAGAAGCTTGGCTGTTCCGCTCTGTTTCATGAAACTACAGTAACCACCATCGTCAATATCTAGAGGTATCTTAAAGCATGAGTGAGCGGTTCTTCCTCCAGGCATTATGGAAGCTGCAACACCAGATGTAGCTGTTGCCACCGCAATTTTATTGCGGCTGCGAATCGTTACAAGAAGGGCCCTGTACAAAAACGTCTTCCCTATACCTTCGGGTCCATCAACGAAGAATAACCCGCCCTCATGAGTATCAACAGCAGACATAATTCGATCATAGGCCATCCTCTGCTCTGTGTTAAGTAGATCTAACAAATTATGTCATCATTGCTGACCTCTATAATTGACTCCTCGAAGATCTCTCTAGGCACACCAGTGGCTGTGTCATCACCTCATCGATGTCAGGAAGAGGGAATGTTTGTATGTATTTTCCCATTGATTGTAACATATTCCTTATGTCTCTAAGCACCACTTGCTCCACCGCTACCATTCGTGGATTATTGCGATGATAGTCTTCCGCATTGCCTCTAGGTGTCTATACCAAAGTCCACGTACGTCACTTGGCTCACAGAACACTAATATTGTTGCAAATAGCCTACGAAGCGATGATGGCATGGCATAAGATGATGCGTCCGTAAGGGATTCATCAGGTGTATTATCTCCTTTGATGAGGCCCAGTTTCTCTGCAGCTTCACGAAAGGTAGGAAGGAGCTTACCATCAACTATTCTTAGGTCCTCATATGACATGGGACTAGGCACGTGGTTCAAGATTATTCTGAGGTAGTAGCGTTCACCTTCGGCTGGATAAGCTGACACAATTCATCCAATGTGTATGCCTCGCTTCCTTTTCTGCCAAAACTTGCTTGGTTGCCAAGTATAATGTTCAGGGAAGTCCTTGTACAAGATACTGCAAGCCTCCTTTCTCTTTTGTTCGTCTCGAAGTATTTTGTAAGCATAGACTTCGAGGCATTCTCATTGTTGACCACTTGGTTGATATCTTGGCGTTTAGAAAAGGAAACCGTGTGCATATTCGGTAGATGGAGGTGCAATTGTTGTACTGGATGTGAGTTCTTACTCAAATCAAAGCCATATATCCGCCATAATGCTTCTGGAGGAGTAACCCACCTTGCATCTCTGTATTGCTTGATCTCATCTACGTTTCCATTGCTATCCGATTTGTCGGACTTGCTAACCGTAATGGATGTTCGGTCATGACCTTTATATATGTACTTGAAATAGGTACTTTACAGCCTTTATGCTCGAGCATGCCTCAACATTGATATGGTAGTTGAAATACCGTAGAAGGTAGGGGTTGTACGGGACAACCCACTGATTGTCTAGTTCATGCTTTCTAACTGTCACTTTATGACCGTCTACACGCGTTCTACAACGGGTATGAGTCCTTGCTCTGTAAGCTAGCCGCATTGAAACGGCGTTGGTAATGATTCTTGCAAACTGGACGGTTCTTCGTGCATGGACAATTACGATTTAGTTCTCCACATGGGCCATGCATCACATGCTTTACGACCATCTTATATAACTCTGGGTACTTCTTCTTATATGGAAGTTCAGCTGAGATGAGTCGATCATACTGCTCGAGGCATGTGAGTTTGTACCTCCCTTCCATGATAAGCAAACAGTGTGCATGGGGCAAGCCTCTCTTCTGGAATTCTACAACGTACATATAGGCCTTCACCTTGCCAAGGATATCTTTTTTAAACAATTTATTCTTTAACTCCTCCAGTTTTGCTCTAAAAACACGCACAATGAGGTTTCCATTGTGCACCTAGGCTCGATACCTGCTCATCTATTATGACTGAAGTTAGAGATGTTTTTTGTTGCGTGGAACCTTCTGTACACACCAACTCAGGGACAAACAATGGGTTCTCCATCGCAATAGATTCTGAACACAAAGCCTCCCTTTTCTTTTTCCTTCTCACCTTTCTTTTTTCACAACGTATTGGCATTGTCTGATTTTGCCTCCTAACCTGCCGTTGCTCTTGTGTCATTCTAACATAGCGATCTCTATCCCGTAATCGTTTGACTTGTCTTTGTTCTTCTGTAAGGATTCCCTTAGGATTGCTACTTCCACTCATGCTAGGACCGTCATCATGTAATCAAGTGGCCAGTGTAGGGACTGTAGGGATTGGTGAACCTATAAAATAGATAGACAAAACTCATTAGTTTGTTTCAAATGAAAATTAATTTATTAATGACTGTATTGGTAAACATATTAGTGTCACAAGACTGCACACCTGATGGAACAATCAGATCCATGTTTTCTCCATCCTCTATACCAGGTGTTGTTAGACATTAGAATAAAAAATCATTAGTTGTCTTTAAACTGTTAATATGATAATATCAATAAATATATACTGCATTGTGCTCGATATAGCACCTGAAGTTTGATCCCCTTGCCATTCACATAAAGGCACGCTGCTGTCCCTAGGGCTTGCATTTTCACATCCAGTCTGCACGCAATTATGAGGTACACCATGCAAGACTTTCTCTTTACCTAAAACTGAACTCCCATGGTTAAATGGGAACCACGATAAAGAAAAATTGAACTTATTTAGTCTCAGTAGAGCCTTCGTAAGAAAAAAAATACCTTTGTCTATTTGATACTTCTCACGACGTCTCTTATTTCTTTGTTGCCTCTGTTCATCAGTCATTCGTGCATTTCTTCACTATCTTGTTCTCTTTTGCACTCTTTCTTAAGATTAATACCATCAGTGGGTGTTGAGATGTTAGTCGAGTTGCCGAGTGCAGTGCGACCAGCTTCATCAGGTGATGAAGGTTCCATCTAAAAAATGATAAGAGTATGAATAGTAGTGGAAATCAATATCTGTTTTTGATGCTGAGCACGTAAAACTATTACAGAAAATTCGTATGTGTGATTACTTGTATATGTAATACAGCAAATGATCGTTGCCAGTGATTGCCTGAAAGTGAGCTCGAACTTTTATTGTTATTCTGCAAGCATAAGATTGAAACGATTCACGACCCGAAATCAGTGATCTATGTATTCCTACTCTTTCAGCAATACTTTCTCAAGTACTAAGCATTAACAATAAAAGGTTGTTTATATTGTTTAGTGATTAAAGAGCTTTACTTTTTGATTCTTCAGACTCAGAAGGCTGACTGGAATTATATTAGCATTTTTAAGACTTCAAATATTAATGGGACATCTATGTGCCAAATAGGGAGACACAGGTCATGTTCAGGTAATTCCTTTCATCCATTGGGATTTAGTTTTTCTATTGTAGTTTGCTCACTCAAAAGTCAGTACCGCTATTGTTCAATTTCTTGTATTCATGGTTTAACAATGCATACCTTGTATATGTTGTAATGATTGTTGCCGGGAAGTTGTGATTGCTTGCAAGTGAGCTCTAACTTGTATTGTTATCCTGCAAGCATAATATTCAAGCAATTCACAACAAGAAGTCAATGATCTATGTACGTTAATATTATTTATTAGCGTGATAGTGTTTGGTATATAAAACATACTTCATATGCATTGTTTTACAGGCTAGCTAGCTCCATGATAGCTTCCGGATGTGATAATAGCAGTTGCTCTGTTCGTATCTTTATGTGACGGGACAAATGCAAGTGTATACGACATCTTATAGATAGATCATATATACCTGATTGCAGAGTATCAGCGGAAGGTGGACGTCCTAGGAACGCATCGGCGGCGGCTACCTGTTGATCTGTGCTATGGAATCTTTGATCTTGTAGGAATATGGATCAGCGGCAGCTACTTGGTAGAAGCCAGCAGGCGGGCAGGTTGACAGCGTCACTCTGAGCTTCGGCTTCAAGGATTATGGAGTCACGCTATGCGTCGTGCGGCGAGACGCGGATATTTGTTTTATGTTGATTCGTAAGGAACTGTGGATGTTGATGTTGCCGTAATCATTATGGTAACGTTTATATGTAAGTAGAGATAGATACGTATGGGGCCGGTTTTTATACGCGGCAAGGCAATGTATGTGCAGGGCCGTAATCATTATGAAAACGTTTATATTGTAGAGAGATATGTACGCAGCAGTTTTTTATACGCGCGCAGGTGAGCCGAAATTGTATGCGGCAAGACAATGTATGCGGCAGGTGAGCCGAAATTGTTTGGGGCGGACGATCATAAGTATTTTAATAGGTAGTAGAAGATATATATATTCTTTCAGCAATAAGGCTGCAAAGTGAGATTATAAAAGAATTACTTTATTCATGCGAGAAGAAAACTGAAGCATTTATTAGCATTATTGCATGTCATCAACTCTATTTTCATGCTCTTAATGGCCATTAATATAATAATGCCTTTAATGATCATTTGCATAATATTTTTTAATTACTAGTAATTCCAATAGTATTAATATGGCTTTTGAAATTCTTATTTAATTGCTGGTAATTAATTAAATCCAACAGAATGTGCGTGATGGAGCTCCGGGATACAGTACCGTTGATGCCGATCTAGTAATAATTTCTTTGTGAGACGGAGGGTGTGGTAGAAATCAAGCGTGGTGAAGGATGAGATTAAAATATTTCTTTCCCTACGTAGTAGTATATCTTTTGATGTGCATTTGAACACAAACAGCCTCCTTTAGTTAGACGTACGCAACAGCTCCTCCACAGCACACACTGTGTTGCTCTTGCGATGGAATTCGGCCACAAGGAGCGAACTGTTACCACTGTATAATTATTTACTAACACAGTAAATCCCTGCGTCCCCCACTGAAATTGGCCCCGGCGGGCCGCTGCTGACTCCAGCCTCCAGCCTCCGGCTTTCGGCTGGAAAAAATGGATACTAGTCGTCCTAAGCAGCAGACGGGAGGAGAGACATGCATGGCCGGTTGCCCATCCGTTCTGGAAAAAAGGTTATGTCAGGTGGCAGATCGAACCGGCCGGCTGGGACAATGCAAGTTCTCTTCATTCCACTATTACACCTTGTTGAATTCGAGATGCGATCGATCCTGCGCATAGGGAAGGCAAGGATCCATATGTTTGACAGGGTTACAAGCTGTTGGGCCATGCTCTTCTCCTTCTTTTTTGTTCGGTGTCATCAACATATCAATAATCAGTCGCGTGTGGACCCCTTTTCTGGTTGTCCGCTGCTAAAAAAGGATGGCAGCCTGGTTCTCGCAATTGCTAACTGTTGTCCTGCTGACTAATGGAGTACTACTTAACAATAAAACTAGTATTTTGTTATCGACCACGTGCACATACTCCCGTGTCCACTACAAGAAATGACAGTTTTCCCAACAGTTTAGATTGAGTGGCCAACAGTTTATAGCTATTGGCTTTGTTTTTTCAGATTGCCAACAGTTTTCTAATGTAAACTTACATCTTTACCCACAGTTTTAGCAAATCACCTATAATGTTATTCCCCACAAACATATTTCCTACATTTATAATGCATAGCTACTAAAAATACTTCTCGCTGTAAAGGCCACGAGTAGGTGTACTGTCGGGAATTGATTTTCATCTTGTAGTGGTCCCAATTTAGAGTATGTTTGTTTCAGATTTAGATTGTAAAATCTAGATTATAATTTTTTTGAGATTGTGAAATTTTAAATAAAGTCACACTCTGAGGACTATTTTATTTATCTAGATTCAACAATCCAAGTTCAATCATTTGCAGTGGGTCCTAATGTCAAATACTATATAAATAAATATCTATGCCGTCATGACCTGATCAAAATCTAGCAAAAGCTACCTCAACTCAGGTTGTCAGATTGTGGAAACCTCGGACCTCGAATTGTGAAATCCGACGCCACAATCTGATACTTTTATTTTTAAAATTTATTTGTATAATCTGAATTCTACATTTTTCAGAGGAAAGCAATCTGGGCCCTAAATGATGTTTTATCTCTAAGCATCAGATTTTAGGTGCACAGAAAAAGGAGAAGGGAAAAGATAGAAATGAAGATTTATTTGAAAAAGAGAGGTGTACTGGAAAGTGAGGACATCAAATAATTTGGAATAATTGTGGATGTTATAATGTTATTTAAAAAGACACAGATGTTGTCATAAATTACGACGGTGTAGTCGAACAGGAAAATGTAATCATAAATTTTCCAATAATGCATGAAAAATTCAAGAATGATCACATGCCCATAGTTTTGCATACCATGCAAGATCATTCTAATTGTCGAGATCTTTTAATGGGCCTTCTATGAACTCATGATTGAGCACAAGCATGGAAATCAAGCTTTCTGGATATTCCTATCTTTTGCAACAACAGCTAAAGAAAATTTATTGGGGACAAGACAATAGAAGATTTTGAGTAATTTCATAGTTTATTATATGGTTGACAACATACGCACGTACCCCTAGGGTATTGCTGCGCGACTTTTCTAGTTGGGACTAAAAGGAGGCAACCCATAATCAAAGATATGTACAATTCGTTGTTATTTTCCCTTATATTTATGTATAGTTTTGTATTAATTTCCGATAAAGAATTTCCTTTATCAAAATAAATATGTGGTAGGGTGTGCGTGCGTATGTACATAGAGGTAAGTACTCATACGTATACGTAGGTGTCTATGTCTGTACTGTGTGAAGAAAATAGATTGTACTGAGAGAAGTTTTGAACGGTTGTATAAATTGTTGGGAGTGGTCAATTTTTTTTAGATGGGTGATTCTCTTTTTTTTTTTTTTGGCACAGGATGATTCCTGTTTGATAGTAGCTGAAGTCCGGCAGACCGAGCCACCAGCGTTGTTTTATCATGGGAGACACACATATACCCTACCGACATGAGAGGTAGGTAGGTACACACACGATCGAATCGAGAGTCAGAGCGCGTGTTGTACGCATGCAGACAAGAATGACCTACGTACATGTATAGCTAAGTACTACTAGCGGTTGAGGAGGTGATGCCCGATCCAGATCGCGTGCGATGATGTTTTTTTTTTTTTCTTGTTTGTTTGTTTGACACGATGGCAGTCATATCCGCTCGTGTGTGCGAGCGTGTTTGTTTTTTTAATCATTGGAGACACATACGTACCCTACCTACTGACATGTGACATATAGTAATTAGGTAGGTGTACACAATTGAGAGCGAGTTATAGAGTGCGGTATACTGTATGCAGACAAAGACCAGCTGCTGAGAGGAGGGGACATAATGCCCCAACGTGCCAGACCATAGGCACAATTAAAGTTACTACCTCATTTACTACTAGTATGTACTACGTTCTTCTCTTCTGTTGAGCACGGCACGCACCGGACGGGGAATGATCCACGTTGCATGCATGTTTGGGTAGCAAAACATTTTTTTAGGCAAAACATTTGTTTTTCATTTAGTAGTAAGAGTTTGGCACGGTGGCAGTACGTACCGTCTGGACCGTGTTTCCTGTTTACGGGGCGAAGTTGCCGTCGAGTCGAGCCTAGCCGAGGCGCGACTGCCGCCGCTTTTACCGCCGTGGTACTGGTACGTAGCGCTGCGTACCACACGGCCCGTATCACGGAGGATCCGGGGCTGAAACCGACCCGACGGCGCAACGGCTGAGGAGAAGGGGAGGGGACGAACGGCAAAAGGCCTGCGGGGCGTCTTGCGGCGCGGGCGCGGGCCGCGGGCGCAGTGTGTGCTCTGCTTTTTTTTTTTTTTTTTTTTTTGAAGAACAGTGAGTGATCTGCTTTGCGTGTGTTCCATAATCAGTTGTGATTCTTGCTCGCACGTTCAATGCCGTGGACGCAAAGGGCATCATGCGCCGTGGTGAAGCTGCGAAATGAAGACCGACTCGATCTGGTGCAGCCCAACGACTCGACTCGGCTGATCGACTCGGGACAAGCGGGCATGACGTGTGTGCGTGCCCACCATGACAAATTTCATCTACTAGTTGGCAGAGAAACCTGAGATAAACCAGAAGTGTGATATGCGGTGGGATAAACCAATGCTTTTCTAGCGGTGCGATCCGTGCATAGACGGCTATGCACGTCAGGTTGCAGGGAGTACACATCGTAATTCTTATTCCTGCCTGTCCCATCACAAACGAACGAACGAAATCGATTGTGGTACGCGCGATCATCCAACAAACACATGCGCTCGTCGTATGGCAGTACGTTCCCAGTCGACGCGAAAATGGCAGCTTCAACTTCAAAGCCGCCGCCGGCGTGGTCCGGCACCCCAACTGTCGACCGCTCAAAGCAGCTCTTGCGATTCGGCCACAGTCAGGAGCTGTATAATTATTACTAACACAGTACATTACCACTGAAATTTGCCCCCCGGCCGGCTGCCCGCTGCTGGCTCTGGCCTCACTGGAAATTAATAAGCACACGCGAGACATGGCCACCAGTTGGGCATCTGATCGATCTGGAAAAAGGTTACTAACCGGCTGGGACAACGGAAGTTTCGTTCCATTATTACGTCTTGATGAATTCAAGATGCGATCCTGCGGATAGCTAGGGAAGGACGATCCATCCATATTTGACATGAGGTTACGATTACGCTTGGGCCACTCCACCTATTTTCGCTCCATCTCCTCGCAAATAAAAAAGAAAAACCGAGAGAGACTATATTATGCTTCTCCTTTTTTATTTTCGTTGTCATCCACACATCAATAATCAGTCGTGAGTGGGGCTTGTCATTGTCGGCTTCTAAAAAAAGGATGGCATTCTGTTAAAATGACTCTTGCTATTGTTGCCTACTTAACACTAGGAATCTATCGCCACCTCATTTAACTGAGATTTCCCGGCAAGAAAAAAAACTGAGAGTATTGTATATTTATCTCAGTCACCTTTCTATAAACCGTAATCAATCAAAACTTTGTTTTCAACCTCTAGTCCTGCCTACGCGTGTTTCTCTCTCCACGACCACGGGCCATTGCGCTCCCACCATTCATCTTCGTCCCCCACAGCGTCGTCATCGAGTCTGTGGCCATTGCCCCTATTGTGCTAACTCCTCACTGTCGTGCTCCCCCCGCCCCGGTCTGGCCCATCCGCCGCTGCCGTCTCTCTTGCCAGGTTCGTCGAGCCGAACCGCCACCCCTCATGCCCTCTTCTAAGTTCAACAGCCACCCCGGCGAGCCCTAACAACCCTCGCCCCCCTAAATTATCCGGTGACCGCAAGATTCACGGATCTCAGTCACCTGAGATGGAGCAAATCACCAGCACTAGTGCATGCACACATAGTAAATTACAATTGTTTATAAGTTGAACAGGAAAATGTAATAATAAATGAAGCAAATAATTAAAGATGCATAAAAATTTCATGCGTGATCACAGGCCCATATTCTTAGGTACCATGAACACTCTAACTGACGAATGTTTTTTTTTCTAATGGGACTTCTATGAACCCATGCATGATTGAGCACAAGCATAAGCGTTTCCCGAGATCTTTTGTAAACAACACCGATAAAAAATGTGTGGGCGGAGAGAAGACAATGGAAGATTTTGGAGTAAGAATTCAATAATTTATTTAGTAGTATGCTTGACACAGCATACGCATGTTCGGTGTTACCGCGTGACTTTTCTTGTTGGAACTAAAATATATGTACAATATTCGTTTACTTTTTTGTTTTTTTAGAAAAAGATAAATCCATCATCATTTTGTCCTGTGTTTAGAAGACCTGTTCCTTTCCTTCATTTTGTCCACCGCTTTCTCTATCATTTTAATTGGTGTAATAATTTTGTTTCCTTCACTATAGACGGAATATATATATATCACAGCGTCAAACTTGTAATAATGGATGGAAAGACATAAAGACCGGGATGTTTTTTTTATTTTCTTGATGAATAGAATTTCCCTTTATCTATAAAAAAAAAACAAACTGTATGGTGAAGTGTTGTGTGTGGGCCTGTGTGTGTGTGGTTGTGGTTGGGGGGGGGGGGGGGGGGGGGGGGGGGTTTGTAGTATGGTTTTTTACTGGAGAGCGCCGTTGCGATTTTAGTACTAGCTAGTAGTAGCTGAAATCCGGAGGCAGAGTTCAGCCAGCGTTTGTTTTATCATGGGCGACAAGTACTACCCTACCGATGTGAGAGGTAGGTAAGCGTACGCACAATCGAATCGAGAGCCAGGCAGTGTGTGTTGTACGCACGCAGAGAAGAACGACCTACAACGTTACGTACATGAAGTAGGTTGCTACTAACTAGCAGCTGAGGCGGAGGCGATGCCCGATCTAGATCGTGGGACGATGTTTTGTTGAGCCCAGCGCGCGAGTCGGCACCGGACATATGACTGCATATGTCTGGATAGAAAACTTCTTTTTTATTTACACTACTAGGTAGTAGTAGGAGTGACCTTTTTTTCTATTTTGTATTTTATCATGCATGTGCCATGCGATGGACTGGGAGACACATGTATACCCTACTGACAAGAGAAATTAGGCGTACAGAATTGAGAGGCAGAGTGACCAGGCATGCAGATAAGAATTGTTGTGCCCGCGCGCCAGATCATGGGCAAGTTAGCGACTACTTCAGCATCTTATTACTTTTGGCAATCGTTATTTTCGTTCAGAACTTCGATACGGTGGTATCCGCGCGCAGCGTCTGGAGCGTGTTTTCGGGGACGAAGTTGGTCACGTTTCCTTCCGATGGACCCGTCACTCCACCACCCCGTGACCGCCGTACCCATATCCTCCTTTCTTTCGTACGGCGGTCATCCCCCGAGCGGGAGCCTGTCGCCACCGCCGCTTTTACAGTGGTACAAGAGGTAGTACTAGACTATCACCACGCGACACGACGGCCCGTATCGCGGAGGATCCGTGCAGAGCGCGCGGGCTGAAACCGACCCGACGGCGCGCGCAACGGCTGAGAAGACTCGGACGGACGGAAAAGGCCGGCGCGCCCGCAACCAGCCGCGAGCATGAGGCGGAAAAGCGCCTGCCTGGGCGCCCTGGCCCTTCGCCTCGCGGCGCCAGCGGGCGTGTGTGGGAGGGGGGAGGCCTGCGGCTGCGGTGGTGCCCGGTGAGTGAGAGTTACGAGCAGAGAGAGAGAGAGAGAGAGAGAGGAAGCTTCCGCGAAGGTGCCGTGGCGTCCCGATCCGTCCTTGTTGCTGCCAATCAGGCACGAATCAATGCGCCCAGGGCGCATGCGTCGCTGCCGTTTTTTCGGTCTTGTGGTTTTAATTCATCTCTTGTACTGCTGCGGCGAGTACTACTACCACGCTGCTGGCGTGGCTTGGCTTACGACCCTTTGATCGTCGACGTGGTTAACGCCCGCCCAGTATACTCTACTGCAAAGCCGGGATTTGCCAAATCAAGGACGGTCGACGAGAGAGCTCGCTCGTCCCTTTGATTACCCATGAATGAATTAAAAAAGAATAATATAAATTCTGTTGCAACTCATCCGCCGGGGAATATCCATCATCATCATTGGCTTCGGTGCTCTGCTCCTTCTCGCCCATTATATATCGGCTCCCCGCTCTCGCCTCTAGTCTCTCCTCACCGCAGGACGCCAGCCAGCCAGCCAGCAAAGCCAGCAGCAGCGCGCTACGTACGCCTCGCCTCTGTTGACATCATCTCCTCCCATCTGACATCACAGTGAGCGTCGCCCGGCTGCGATGGAGTCGGCCGCGGTGGTTGCGATGGAGTCCGGCGGTGGCGGCGGGGGGCAGCGCACCAACAGCAACAGCAACAACAACCACCACAAGGACCTGCGTCAGGCGCGGTCGGGCCCGCACGGGCACAGCGCGCTGGCGCGCACGGCGCACGGCGTGTCGTCGTCGTCGCTGCGGAAGCGGTCCAGCGCCACGCTGCTGCGCAAGGTGCCCGTCGTCGCGCCGCTCCGCCCCGTCCTCGCCAACCTGCAGGAGGTCTTCCTCGGGACCAAGCTCGCGCTGCTCTTCCCGGCCGTGCCGCTCGCGATCGCCGCACAGTGCGCAGGATTCGGACAGGTAACTTTTAGTACTTTATTGTTGATGACAAGCCCTCCTGCGGTGTAGCAGCACATCGAAATCGATCTACTATCTATTCTGTGCTGTCTCTGTTTCTGTTTCTGTTTCTGTTTCTGTTCTGTTCTGTTCGTGGTCGCTGATGGATTATTATGCGTGGTGACCAACGAACGAACGAACGAACGATCACCAAGGAGAGACGAGACGGGGAACCTCGCGACATTCTCTCTCTCTCTCTCTCTCTCTCTCTCTCTCTCTCTCTCTTCTCTCGATCGATCCCCTATCTTTGTTGATTGATTGATTGATTCATGTTCCGCGCCACCTGCGTCCTCTGCCAAGTTCGGTAATACTACTACTGTAGTATTCATTACATTAATTCACCATCTGTCAAGGCTCGAGCGCCAGCGCTGCCCACACGAGACCGACACGTTCACAAACCATGGATACACTGTACCAACAGCTTGACGTTAATAACCTCTTTTATATACTAGTACTAGTATAGTTAAGCAGTAACATGATGGCACGTGCACCATGTTTATTTTTTTTTATATTTCCGTTCACCAGAGCCTCCGTGCTTCACCCTTTTTTTACAATTATTAATAACTGTTAGCTCATTTCATTTTGTACGGTACCTTGCACTGCACAAATATATACTACTACTATATCACTGGTGCGACCGGCTGCCACAACCAAAAGCAAGTCCCTCGTGCTCCTCCACAGCAGCGCGCACCGCACGACGGCATGACCATGAGCCGGTTACCAAATTCGCAGTCGGATCTTTACCGGAACGGGGCGCATGTTCTTGGACCCCTAGCTCGGTTAAGGTCGGTCGGGTACGTACGCCACCGGCAACCAAAAGAACCTGGCGATCGGCGTGATCTATGCTCGCGGAAGCGACCCCGTCGCCTCCCTGGTGCTACAGTCAGATGGCCAGGCTTGGCTTTGCCCGCCGCTACACGCGTCGAGGCATGGGGGCGGAGACCCAACCCAACCGATCGAGGAAAGAAAGGGCCGGCAACGGCTACGGCTGCGGCTACGGGAAAGGCGACAAGCCTGCACCGGCGAAGCTCTCCAATAGCTGGGATGATGGATTTTGGAGGTTTCCAGAGAACCTGACACCTGAGTTTTTGGATTCCTAGCTAAAAAATTTTTCAGTCTGGGTGGTTTCGTTTGACTCTGCGATTATTGATTACCGTGTTTATTAATTAATTACCTCTGCCACGTGAAAGACACACGCAACCGTTTTAGCAAGAGAACGTGCAGTATATGTTGATGACGTGGTGGTACTGGTAGATGTGTTTGTGTGGTCCGTTTTTTTCTTCTTCTTCTTGTTGTTGTTGTCTCTCTCTTTTTGATACCTGTCGTCAGTAATACTAACTTGTTATACTTGGTGTCTGGCCACCCAACTTAATTTGGAGGACAGGTGTGGGTGTTCGCGCTCAGCATGATCGGACTGGTTCCTCTCGCCGAGCGAGTCAGCTTCCTCACCGAGTCAGTCCATCTCTTACATCATCATCATCATCATCATTTTTATTATTATTTTTTCAAAAAAGTTCAAGTTACAATACAGTATACATAAACCTGCTGAATTGCTGATGAAATATTCCGATTCGCTTTTGGTGTATGTGATTATTGCAGGCAGATCGCGTTGTACACCGGTCCCACAAGTAAGTCTTGGCTCTGCTGCCTCAGCAGGCTCATTATTCATTATTTTCGGTCAAATTGAAATCTCATCTAATCTCTGTAACTAGTAGTAGAATAAAGTTAATTAACTGACTCGGTCGGTCCTGGTGTCTCTGCATGGCACTGCTAAATTGCTAATGCAGTCGGCGGCCTCCTGAACGCGACGTGCGGCAACGCGACGGAGCTCATCATCGCGCTCTTCGCGCTGATGCAGGGCAAGATCGAGGTGGTCAAGTGCTCCCTGCTCGGCTCCGTGCTCTCCAACCTGCTGCTCGTGCTCGGCACCTCGCTCTTCTGCGGAGGCGTCGTCAACCTCGGCAGCGAACAGCCGTACGACAGGGTACCGTACCTCTGGCTACTATTCATCAGTTTGTTCTAGTGTTACGCTAACTGATCCATCATCAATAATTATAGTAATCCGGTTTGTGCAGAAACAAGCGGACGTGAGCACAGGGCTCCTCATCCTGGGCACGCTCTGCCAGTCGTTGCCGCTGCTGCTGCGCTACGCGGTGGGCGCCGGCGAGCACTCGGTGGCCAAGGACACCACGGGCCTCGACCTCTCCCGCGCATGCAGCGTCGTCATGCTGCTCGCCTACGTCGCCTACCTCTTCTTCCAGCTCAAGACGCACAGCCAGCTCTTCGAGCCACAGGAGGTACAGTGTACTCTAGTACTAGTTAATTAACTTCTTTCCAACATACGATTGTTTTGTTTGCGTCTAATAATGCAGGGAAATGTGTTGGAAATTTTGCATTTATGCCTATCTATATATCTGTATGTGTGTAGGTGGAGGACGACGTCGAGATCGAGGAAACTCCCGTCCTCGGCTTCGCCAGCGGGTTCTTCTGGCTGGTGTTCATGACAGTTCTCATCTCCATTCTCTCCGAGTACGTCGTCGGCACGATTGAGGTATATATACCAGCCAGCCAGCCAGTTATATACTCTTCGGTCATGCATTTTGAATATCCTACTGCTGCCACAATTACACAAACACTAGCTAAAAAGTAACCAACCTGTGCCACACATCTCGCCACAGCCTACGTCCAAGTCCTGGGGGCTGTCAGTGAGCTTCATCAGCATCATCCTGCTGCCGATCGTCGGGAACGCGGCGGAGCATGCAGGGGCCATTATTTTTGCTCTCAAGAACAAGCTGGTACGTACATCGTCTACACGATAACCAACACATTTCAGATTCCATTTTTCTGTGTACGTGGGCGTTGCTTTGCTGACGTGCACGGAACCATGATAGACTTATCATTTAGCTCAATCATTCACAGAGGGAGAGAGTTCTCATTCAATTTTACTTTATCACAATGCAGGACATCACTCTCGGAGTGGCGTTAGGGTCGGCAACCCAAATCTCCATGTTTGTGGTGGGTATATCTCACTAGCTAGCTAGTTGTAATTAATTAAATGTTGGACACATCATCATCAGCCGTGTCCTTTTGATGATTTTATTTATTCGGTTATATAATACTTCTAGTAATCGACAGAAATATATATGCGTGGTGGAATAACTGTACTACTGTATTATACTAAATATACATAAATGTGACAGGTCCCACTGAGTGTCATTGTGGCGTGGATCGCGGGAATCGAAATGGATCTCGACTTCAAGCTACTGGAGACGGGCTGTCTGTTCATTTCAGTATTAGTAACTGCCTTCACCCTGCAGGTACGTTATTAGTACAGTCACTCTCTGCAGTATGATGAACATGTAAGATTGCAAACTGTTTTGTAGTAGGATTCCTTCTCATGTGTAGTGCTACTGTAAACTAAGCGTGAGTTTTTTTTTCCACTTAATTGTGTGGGGTCGATCTTTTAATTTTTATATCTGTTGGCCTTTTGAAAGGGGATTTAATTAATTTCTTGATCGTTTTCAGGATGGAAGCTCGCATTATTTGAAGGGGATCCTTCTCCTCCTGTGCTACATTGTCATTGGCGCATGCTTTTTTGTGACAAGGCAACCTTCAGGTATGCTATTTAATTTTCCTATGCAAAAAAACTACCACAGGCTTAATATACGTGTATATACACGATAGTATAATTAAGTTCTCCTGATCTCTTTCCCATATATATATATATATGTAGATATATATGTCTTTTTCATTAAATCTTTTCGTGGTAGGTCATGCAAACGACAGTGGCGTCCAGCTGGCTGTACCTACCGGTACATGGAATGCACAGGTGGCATAAATATGGGTGAGCATGCACTTTCTTGATTTAGTCAATTGGTGTATCTCGTATGACTGGCTAGCTTGTCGTTTAAAATGAGAGGAGCTTGGGTTTGACTAACAGATGATGCGTGTGGCACATCACATGATTTAGAAGCAGGTCACATCTTATATGTGCATCTCATGCTATACAGTATGATATTGTTTCAGACCCTGTTGCCTTTTTATGATTAAGTAGCTAACGTATGTGGTGTTCACTATCTGATACAGAATACTGTTATAGATATATATGTTTCCCTTTCGAGAACTGCAGCAAACACATGCAATTTTGAAAGTATTTTGGAACAGATAACGTGTTTACACAGTTCACACGAGTAGCAATAATATTCGGTCAACGACGGCTTCTGTAATAAGCCGTTGAAAAATGTGCTCAGTTGTTTATACATTTGAAGGGAACGAATCTCTTTCTCAACGTACATGTTTCCCTTTTATTTTTATATGAGCATCACATTTCTACTCTGGAGTGTGTTCCTGACACAATTACATGTGCCAGATGGCAGTACAATGCCATAACTGGATTAGGATTTTTTTTTTTTCCCTATAGTTTGATTGAGGACTGTTTCTTCGTTCAGATCGACCGTTCGTAAGCATATAATCCTAACAAACCAATGAATGAGATTCATAAATCACACAAGTGGCGTAACGGTTGAACTGCTTGAAGCATTCTATATTGGTTGGTAGTAGTTATTGTGCCACCCACTATTCTACAATTTGGAAATGCATGGGATCTCCTTGAAGAGTCTGACCAGAAGATGGCTGATGCAACGAAAACGGATCCCACTGTACAGTACCTCTGCATTTTGAAACTGGAAATGGGCTTGACCATTGATTAGTTAAACGTGTCATATTCATAGATTATGTATGGTCTGTTATAGATGTAAATCATTTTAATACATAGTATGGCATAAATGTGACTTCTCTCTAACCATCCTTCTTTAGATATATCAATAGTTTCGATTGGCTAGATTACTTTCATTCGTAATTAAGAATTCAGATATCCATAGATCAGCAGGAGTCTGATGCCATCTCATAACTGTGAACATGCAGGTAAATGGTAACCGTGTGTGAAAAAGGGAGCGTCCATGACAGCAAAGTAAGCACCGTCCGAGTCTGGAACTTTGACAGCAGAGAGGCTGTCTGCAGACCTAGTGTGCAAAGATTTGTCGGCCGTTCATCAGGAGAGAGCGCCAAGTCGGTTTGTGCTGCTGGAGAGATGATGTATTTAATTCAGTGTTGCGAGAAAAGAAAAGTTAAATGCACAGCATATAGAAAGTACCAGTAATTTTGTGTTTGTATTACCGTTGGTTTATTATTAGTTATTAGGCTGGTGTGAGAAGAATAAGGGTTGGCAAATACTATATGCACCCAGTGACGGCTTTTTTTTTTTCTTTGCGATACCCAGTGAGGGCTTTTGTGCATGACCATGCGTCGCTTCAATTTGTGCAGCTTATAATAATAATAAAATATTGATGAGGGCTGTATATATTAATTTGTAGAGATTTTTTACGGTCCTCCACCGGGTATCAAGAAACCAGCTCAATTTAATAGAAAAAAAAACACTACAAAGAATAGCTTTCGCAGTCCAAAAGGGCCCTAAATGTGCGGATGGTCCTTGTTTGTAATGGTTGTGAAGAGTATTGAAGCAGCCTGTTTCAGTTGTCCGCTATTGTCGTCCGTTATAGCAGCTCTAGCGTAGAGCTAAAGCCCATTTAAGAAAGGCGGAAGAAAGGTCAGTCAGTCCAATGCAGACCTTTGGGAGCCCAGTTGGTGCAGAAAAAGAGTTGGGCCTTTTTGCTCCACAACAATATTGTTCTGTGACTCCTCTGTGGGCGCAATCTTTCAGACCGGTGATTTTTTTTTATTTGCCGTTTAATAAAAATACACTAATGTCTTATACAAGCCATCAAAAAATTATTTCTTTTATTTGCTAAAATATTTTTGTTGGAGTTGCTAATTTTCAGGTGCCTGAAAATTAAGGGTCATTTCAACCACAGCCCTAAATTGTTGGATATAGATTCAAGGTCTCACAAAAACAATCTTTTCTATAATATATACACTAACAAATTCTTTTCTCCACATCAATTGAAAAGTCTTGGGATTTCAGGCAGCTGAAATCTAGACTTTCCGTGTTTTTTATTTTAAAGCCAGTCCATACTTGTTGCCAAAACTATCTATAATTTGTATGTAGACCATCAATAATATTCAATACAACATATGGAACCCGGCCTATATTACGCTATATCTTCATCCAAGCCAGGTTAACTACAGTTTTGATGACATAGAATATAGATAACCGCCAACTTCGAGGTTTGATGGAGGATACTCCTTTATACTAGCCAAATCTTACGATAGACCCAATAACTATGGACCGCTCATTTGTATAGATTTTGAGACGTATGATAAAAGTCTTACACATAGAATGTAATAGTTAATTACTTATTATTATTACTATTATTAATTAGAAAGAGACATTAGTTATTAAATTAATATCAGATTTGATACTTTGATTTTCATCTAACGACCCTTAACTTTTCTTATAATGTTTCTCTTATAGACGATAATATTTTTTTTATAAATATCAACAATCTAAATTTATAAGACAATAAAATTAGTTAACTTAAGAAAACTCTTATACTACGCCGGAACGGGAAGGCCCCTCGAGGACGGCTACGTCTATGGAGGTTGCTTGGTTGATGGCGCCATGGAAAAATGTCGAGCCGCAACTACGGCGGCGGTCTGAGTTTGGCCTTGACCAGCCTCCATTCTACTCGTACTACTGTACTAGTTGGATAGGAGCCGCAGCCGGAAGCATCTTGCATCAGCCGTGACGCTTGGACCCGTCAAAGCGTCGTACATAAATGAGCCAGTGGCATCCCCCATCTCCCCCATCTCGCAAGATGACGTCCAGCAGCGGCAGGAAACAAGCGCCGGCGGCGGCGGCGGAGGGCACGAAGCGCCTCATCCTGGTGCACGGGACGGGCCACGGCGGGTGGTGCTGGTACAGAGTGGCCACGCTGCTCCGGTCGGCGGGCCACCGCGTGTCCGCGCCGGACATGGCCGCGTCGGGCGCCGACGCGCGCCGGCTGAGCGACGCGCCCACCTTCGAGGACTACTCGCGCCCGCTGTTCGACGCCCTCGCCGCGCTCCCCGAGGGGGAGAGGGCCGTCCTCGTTGGCCACAGCTTCGGCGGCATGAGCGTCGCGCTCGCCGCCGAGACCTTCCCGGATAAGGTCGCCGCCGCCGTCTTCGTCACCGCGTTCATGCCGGACTGCGCCCACCCGCGCCCGCACGTCATCGAGCAGGTAGGTAATGCACAGCGGTTGCCGAGGACCTGGTCTTTGCCGAGCACTACAGCTGACTGACACGTGATCCGTCCCCTGTTTTTCTGTCCTGACCTGTTCGAGAGCAGCTTCCGTCGCTGGACTGGATGGACAGCGCGGTGGCCGAGGACCACGTCCCGCCCTCGGCGTTCCTCGGCCCCGAGTTCCTGCGTCAGAAGCTGTACCAGCTCAGCCCACCAGAGGACTACACGCTGTCACAGAGCCTGGCTCGCGTCAGCTCCTACTACGTCGCCGACATGCGGAGGCTGCCGCCGTTTCGCGAGGACCGGTACGGCGCCGTCGCCAAGGTCTACGTCGTCTGCACGCAGGACCTCGCCATGGTCGAGGGGTACCAGCGGAAGATGGTTGCCGACGCCTGGCCCCCCGTGGCGGAGGTCAGGGAGATCGAAGGCGCAGACCACATGGCCATGTTCTCAAAGCCGGCCGAGCTCGCCGGGCACCTGGCCGACGTCGCCAACAAGTACGCATGAGTACATGACCCGTCGTTGTACCTCTAGTATGCTCGTGTAAAGCTACCGGAATTTGTGACCAGGTACCTGCCAATTGTGTAGACTGGAAAAGTAGTTGGAATGTGATGAAACCGCTTGAACAAATACAGTATAAGGTACAGATTCACCCTTTGGAGCAAGCGTGTAGGTCCATGTATCTGTGTTTCTTTTAATCCTTTTAAGTTTTGCTCGGATTGAGGTATTGCCAACAATATCTGCTATAAATGTCACTTTTAAATTCAACGGATAATCCACCAGAGTATTGAATAGTACAACTTTGTTGTTCAGTAAGGTGCTCTAGCCAGCCAGGCTCTAGCAGGTTCATTTTGTTGTTCAGTAATCAGTACTATAGAAAAGGCGACTTTTGTTACACTCAAAGTATGATGACTCAAATCAAAGAAGTATTTCTTTTTATCCTTTCTATCTCCAAAAAATATATTGAATTTTGAACTCAATTTTGGTATGTGTCAGATAGTATAGGACTTCAAAACTAAATTCCAAAGCACCAGAAAAGCAATGATGCAGAAGTGAAGGCAGAGATGCAGTTGTAGAAAAGAATTACTGCTTCTATTTTTTAATTGTTGACACTTTCTAGGATAAATTTGTACTAAAAATGGTCAAAATTTAAAAAACGGAGGTATTACATAAATTAGAACAGCAACTGAGGAATGGATATAAGCTGGTACTTCGCACCACAGCACAACCAACTGAATTTTCAGAAGTTGAAGACCGGCACTAGTGAGCAATCAAACCTTAAATGAAGAATAAGCAGGCAAAAAATATTCCCTATTTTTTGTACGCTCCAGTCACTCAGTGTAACACAAATTGCAATATGGGTAATGGGTTGCATTTGCATTACAATTACGTTGGCAAGCAATACCTAAAGTAATTCATAGTAACTGCAAGTAAACATGGAAAGGATTGCACTGATAGCTTACATTGGTCAACATTGGCAAGCAAAGCCTGAAGTAATTCATAATAACTGCAACTAAACATGGAAAGCATGGCACTGATAGCTCATATTGGCCAACATTTGGCAAGCGAAGCCTGAAGTAATTCATACTAACTGCAACAGGAAAAGAAGCTCATGTAAACATTCAGTTAAGAATGGATGCCCTAGTTTTTTTTCAGAAGTGAAGTTAAAAGACCAAAAGATTTTTCAAATGCAGGAGACTCTGTTCGATGCTCTCTTGTTGAGCCTCTTCCCGCTCTTCCCTGGTGCTTAATTCGTTCAGTCTGTCTTGCTGCCGCTGGCACCATCCCTGCACATCCCCAGATCCTTGACCGCCGACCACATCTCAGCGTAGACGAGCGCGCGGACGGCGCGGAGCTCCAGCCGCTCGACGAAAGGAGTGTCCTTGTCCCGCAACGCGGCCAGAATCGCCGCGTCCACCCGGCTTCCTGCGGCGCCCACGATCTCGCGCAGCACGACGGGGCAGCTCTCCTTGAAGGCGGTGCGCGCGCCGCCGAGGGCGAGCGCGATCACCAGCTCCTCCTTCAGGCTCTTGTGCGCGATGCGGTCCTTTTCCGATGACGCTGCGGCGAGACGGTTGTAGCTGGCCACCCACTTGTCGGACTCCGCCATGCGCTCGCCGAACAGGAACAGGAGGTGCACGAAGCAGTGGGGCCGGGGGTCGTATGGGTGCTCCTGCGCAGCCTTCAGGTACATGTCAATGGACTCCTGGAAGCGGCCGTCGCGTGCGGCGAGGAAGCCGAGGAGGAGACGGAGGTCTGCGGCCACGCCGGTGTCCCCGTCGGCCACGGCACGCGCCAGATCACGCTCGGCAGCCCGGTTGCGGCCTGGATGCGTTCCGCGGTCAGTGGGGCCGCGCGGAGCACCACGGCGGACAACAGCGCCTGCGACGCCTTCAGAACAAACTGCTCAGTACCCACGGGGTTAGCGAAAACGGGAATGTCAGAACCCGGCGCCGCTCTGATGCCGGTGCCGGAGCGCAGGAGCTCCACCACGCTGGGGATGGCGACGACGGCGTCCTTGTTCAGCTTCGTCCTCACCACGCGGTTCATCAGCGCCGTGATGAGGACCTTTTTGATGACGGACATGTTGCCGTCGGACGCGCTACCCCACAGCTTCTCGTTGATGAACTTGAGGGCGGCGGAGGCCACCTCGCCCTGGGCGCCCGCGACGGCGCCCGGCGGCCCGCCGAGCGTGGCCGCGACGAGCACCTTCTGGAAGAAGATGTCCTCACGCACGGGATAGTTTGCGGTGATGCCAGTGAGCCATCGGTCGGCCTCGTCGGTCCGTTCGACCAGGTCGCAGATCGCGGCGGCGCAGAGGCGTGGGGCAGGGAAGTAAGGCGGTCCTGCGGCGAGGCGCTCGAGGGCGTCGAGAGCGTCCCCGAAGCGTCCATCTCCCGCGTCGAGGAGGGCAATGTGGATGCGCCCGAGAAAAGCTCCCTCCTTGTCCCCCTGGGCCTCCGCCGCAGCTTGCCACACCGGAGAGAGTTTCCGGAGCATGCGGGCGTCGTTGCCGGAGGAAAGCTTGTGGCGGAGGGCGGCGCAGCCTAGAGCGTAGGTGGCGTCCAGGAGGAGCGCCTCCCGGTTCAGCAGCCTGTTCAGGTCGAGCAGGCCGGGGCGCGCGCGGACGAGGCCGAGGTGGCCGGCGGCGGACGGAGCGGCGGAGGCGAGGAAGAGGCCGGAGAAAGGGCGGGTATTGTAGGAAGACCCCATGTCCGTGGCGGCGGCGAGGGTGGCACGGCGGAGGAGGCGCGCCATGGACGACGCGGAGTAGAGGTTTCTTGGAGGCGACAAGGTTTTCTTGCTTTCCGAGAAGCGAAATGCCGAAGCAGGTGAAAGAAAGCGGAAAAGCTTTGCCTTCTGATGCGGTGGCCTGCGGAGAGTCTGTTGTGTTCTCTGTGCTGCTTTTGCTCTAGATATTTCACGACACAATTCACAATTACTCTCTCTTCTCCGATTCCGACTGATAACTTTAATTATTTATCTTATTTAAAAAATTTATTCAAATATATAAATTAAAAATTATGTTTCAAAAACATATAGTGATAAATTAAATAATAATAAAATATATAATATTTCTCGTATTATTTTATACAAATATAATAATAAAATTTATCGATCAAAGTCAACGACAATAAGTTAAGAGAAAATAAGAGAATATAAGATAAAATTCACTGTATGTCATTAAAAATTTAGTTATATTAGATAAATGCAGCTCATACATGAATCTAAATTCATGGACATAATCTCAATACCATATATCCGTCCCTTGTGCATCAGGAGAGGATCATATTGCATATGTTGTTCATTGATACTGAAAAAATTCACAGTTGAAGTTAGAATATTTAGTGTTTTAGGTGGAATGGAGCAATATTTAAATTTGATTTCTAAAATAAATATTTTATTGAATAATAAATTGTTTCAGCTTCAATTAATATTAGTTCTAGCTTGAAAAGAACCATGTTTTATAAATGTGTTTGATTTGCTCCACGTAAGACTTCTTTACTAAATACTCTAGCTTCAAGTGCATATAGTTCGAGCTTCATAAATAAAATGATTTAACTTCAATATTGATTGTTTTGAAAATATGACTAAGGATATATTTATTTAGTTAGTAGATTATATAGTTTGAATTATAATATATAATTATATATTATAATCTAAATTATAAATTTATTGTAATTGATATGGGTAGTGAGTCTTTTATATCCAATAGACTAAAATAAGCTTCTATGTGTGGATTATTGGATTACTACTATTAATTTTCTACTCGGAATAAGCCAGCAGAGTTAACATCCCAGACGGAATAAGCCAGCTGAGTTAACCTGTCAGACATGTATTACGCAATACGTAATTGGGTAAGTCTCATCCTTTGTCTGAGTCTCGCTACCTGTCCAAACCTCCCTACCTCAAGAAGAATCGATGCCAATACCGAGAACCCGCACCATCGAGCCGAGGAACCACGCCGCATCGCTGTCGGAGCCGTGTCGCCGCCGAGGACGTTCGGGTAAGAGCCGCTCTGGTGTTGTCTGTCGCTCCGCCATGAGCCTTTGAGGGGCCGCGAGGCCCGCTGTTGTTGTCCGCAAGCTGCGTCGTTGCCGCGCCCGCTGCTACGTGCAGCAAGGAGCCTCCACGACGCTTGCCGCGGCCGCTCTCCGCCGACGAGCCGCACCAATCTCAGTGAGTAGACCTTGCCTCACCACATGGACATGGATCTGTAGCTCCATGCCGGCGCCGCCGTCAACGCTCCCACAAATCACTCAAGCGGAGGCAGAATTACGGATGGCAACGGGCACGAACCCGCTGGGTTTTGGCTGCCCATACCCGGCCCCGCGAAGGAAAACAATGCCCGTTAAAAAACCCATACTCAGCGGCAGGTACAATTCCCTGCCCATACCCGGACCCGCGTGGGTAATACAAACCCACCGGGTACCCATACCCGATTAGCAATACTCTAGAAAAGCAATATTTATACAACAGGAGGAAGGAATACATATTGATACAAATCAAGTAGATAGAGCACAATACTTAAACATGATAGATATGATTCAAGTTTAACACTTCATAAGAATAAAGCATAAAACATTCCAAATCTCAGGTCTTAAAAGTACTCAAAAGATGCAGACTACAACTGCAATTATTGGTAAACGGGTATATAATACCCACGGGTAAACGGGTTCGGGTTCGACCAGAACGTACCCGAACCCGCTATACCCGCTGGGTACAGTTTTTTTGCCGTTAGCATACCCACGGGCGCACAAAACTGCCCAAACCCGACCCCTAATGGAGTAATTACCCATCGGGTTTCGGGTTTCGGGGCCCCGTTGCCATCCGTAGGCAGAATCAACATAGAGATCGAAAGGCAAAAGCACATGGAACAAAAATTCTATCCGATCTCGCGAGCCTTGTGAGGATGGAGAAGAGAGCCAAATCTAATCCTGTTCACCCTCTCGACCCATGCACACCTTCCCGTCAAGGTCTCATGTCGCCCGTTTCGCGTCACCCTCTGTACAGCTCCCTCACTCGCTGCCCCTCTCCGCCTCCCTCTCCCATACCACATGCTACATCGCCGAGCCACCACGCCCTGGGCATGTGCAAGAGGAAATTAGCGTGTCGACCCGATTTGTGCTTAGCTCGCAAGAGCTCAGAACCTATAGTGGCACTAACGATCGAGTCGAAGGCGAAGCTCAAGACGACGGGGAAAGAGCCTCAAGTGGAAGAGCCATGAGGGAGACGTGCTCCTTTGTGGCTTTCCATTTTTTTTTCTTTTTTGAATTATACGATACGATGTTTTCTTTGGGTTTGTTGCAGACTTGGGCCAATTGGGCTGAAATTGATTGGCATATTAGCCAGTAGATGGGCCTGGAATGCTAATTGATTGAGCAGTTAAGTAGTTACCGATAATTTTAATTGTTCTAAAAAACAAATAATTTTAGTATGGGAAACATCAAGTATTCGGATTAAACTTTATACATGTTTCATTAAGTATATGTTTTTATTTGATGTTCATGTTTTAATCACCGACTACGTCTAAATTGATTCGTTTTCAAATGTATAAATCCTTCTTTTCAGTTTTCTGTTTGGTGATTGAACATGAAAAAACGGACATAGTAAGGGATATTTCTAACCATATTCCTATTCATTTGCACCTCTATTTAAGAAAGATCGTCACGGAGAAGAAGCTCGTGAAAGAGCTGTCTGGAGAGGGTGGTGGAAAGAAATAACGTGAAAAAGATAAAAATATCATAGAGATTAAAGCGCCAGCAGGAGTGACGTGCTAGCTAGCTTATAACCTAAGTAAGAATAGGACTTTTGAGTACTAGAGATTAAAAATAGGATAAAAATGGTGTGGATATATGGTGATGGATTCCAAATCAACGAAAACAAACCGTCATATAGAGTCTAACGAAAGTAATTTTATGAGAGTGAATTGCATACATATTTTGAATTTTCTTGTCTCATATGGGTTTTAACAGGTCATTTTATTGATTTTTTTTCATTGCACAATGGACAAAAGTACATAGACAAACAAACTAAAGAGGGTTTAACATTTGTACTTAATAATTGATAAGATACAAGCTAAGCTTTCATTTTGGTTCATCGTACAATTGTTCCTCCCGTTGCATCGTACGGGCACTATGCTAGTATTATATAAACTGAGAATAAGATACCTATTTATTTACCTTCTAAATTATAATTTATAGATTATATAATCTGAACTGATTATAATCTCAAACAAACAACGTCTAAGAGATATATGAAATTCAGGCATCCGAGAAGGAGACACATCCTAAAAATAAAACCAAGCAGTGATATGAAAAAGCCGGCGTGCAATTTCCACCCTGGGGAAGATGATGTGCAGACGCTGCTAATGTCCCTGCCCAAATCCTTCACCGCCGACCACAAGCTCATACAGCATTAAATCAACAATAAATAATACTGATCGAAATGTTAGATCACATGATGGGCCGCATCGTGTCGTCTAGTCGGCCTGACATGGTGAGAATGCGGCCCAGAACGGCCCAATTTCATTAAAGGTGCCCCTCAACAATACGTGCTCAATAAAATGAAGGCATACTCTTATAGTGTTGCATGGATTAAAAAACGATTTAAACATGGCCGCAAAAATAAACTAGGTTAGTAGGGTTATATTACGTATATCCAAAAAATTTGAGCTCCAAAATCATTTCATACTTTGAGTGTAATAAAAGAAATGAAAAGTTGTTTTTTTAAAAAATACAATTTGATCAGCTGTATTGTTGATTTTATGCATAGCTCATCTAAGCTGTTAGTACCACAGCACAAACAAAATGAATTTTCAGAAGTTAATGATCGGCACCAGGAAACAATAGAGCATAGACAATGCGGAATCAAAGTCAAACGATGCATGACGAAAAAAAGGGGCAAACAGTACGCTCCAGTCACTCGCACAAAACACAAACTGCAACATTGGCAACCAAAGCCTGAAGTAACTCATACTAACTGCAAGTAATAAACATGGAGGATGGCACTAATAGCTCCTACAGGAAACAAAGCTCATGTGCAAACATTCAGTTAAGACTGCCTCCCATAGTTTTTCAGAAGTGAACTTAAATAACCAAAAGATTTAAACGTTCATTTAAGAATGTCTCCCATAGTTTTTTCAGAAGTGAAGTTAAATGACCAAAAAGATTGCTCAAATGCAGAAGACACTGTTCGATGCTCTTGTGGAGCCTCTCGCACCTCTCTCTGGTACTTACTTCGTTCAGTCTGTCTTGCGGCCGCTGCCACTGTCACTGCCCAGATCATTCACCGCCGACCACATCTCAGCGTAGACGAGCGCGCGGACGGCGCGGAGCTCCAGCCGCTGGACGAAAGGCATGTCCTTGTCCCGCAACGCTGCCAGAATGGCCGCGTCCACCCGGCTTCCAGCGGCGCCCACGATCTCGCGCAGCACGACGGGGCAGCTCTCCTTGAAGGCCGTGTGCGGGCCGCCGAGGGCGAGGGCGATCACCAGCTCCTCCTTCAGGCTCTTGTGCGCGACGCGGTCCTCTTCAGATGGCGCTGCGGCGAGGCGGTTGTAGCTGGCCTCCCACTTGTCGGACTCCTCCGTCCGCTCGCTGATCAGGAACAGGAGGTGCACCAAGCAGTGGGGACGGGGATCGGACGGGTGCTCCTGCGCCGTCTCCAGGTACTTGTCCATGGCCTCCTGGAAGCGGCCGTCGCGTGCGGCGACGAAGCCGAGGAGGAGGCGAAGGTCTGCGGCCGCGCCGGTGTCTCCGTTCGCCACGGCACGTGCCAGATTACGCTCGGCGGCGCGCGTCGCGGCTTGGATACGTTCTGCGGTCAGGGGGGCCGCACGGAGCACCACGGCGGACAGCAGCGCCTGCGACGCCTTCACGACAAACTCCTCAGTAGCCTCGGGGTTAGAGAACAGGGGGACGCCCGAACCCCGCGTCGCTCTGACGCCGATGCCGGAGCGCAGGAGCTTCGCCACGCTTGGGATGGCGACGACGGCGTCCTTGTTCAGCTTCACCCTCACCACGCGGTTCATCAGCACCGTGGTGAGGACCTTTTTGATCACGGGCGTGCTCCCGTCGGACGTCCTCCCCCACAGCTTCTCGTTGATGAACTTGAGGGCGGCCGTGGCCATTGCGCCCTGGGAGCCCGCGACGGCGCCGGGTGGCCCGCCGAGCGTGGCCGTGATGAGGGCCTTCTGGAAGAAGATGTCCTCACGCACGGGAAACTCAGCGGGGATTCCAGTGAGCCATCGGTCAGCCTCTTCGGTCCGTCCGAGCAGGTCGCAGATCGCGGCGTCGCAGAGGCGCGGGGCGAAGAAGAAAGGCGGTTCCGCGGCGAGGCGCTCGAGGGCGTCCACCACGTCCCCGAGACGTCCATATTCCGCGTCGAAGAGGGCAAAGATGATGCGCCCGGAAAAAGCTACCTTTTTGTCCCCCTTGGCCTCCGCCGCAGCTTGCCACACCGGAGCGAGTTTCCGGAGCATGCGGGCGTCGCTGCCGGAGGACGGCTTGTGGCGGAGGGCGGCGCAGACTAGCGTGTAGGTGGCGTCCAGGAGGAGCGCCTCCCGGTTCAGCAGCCTGTTCAGGTTGAGGAGGCCGGGGCGCGCGCGGACGAGGCCGAGGTGGCCGGCGGCGGACGCTCGGCAGAGGCGAAGAAGAGGCCGGAGAAGGGGCGGGGGTTGTAGGAGGATCCCAGGTCCGTGACAGCGGCGAGGGTGGCGCGTCGGAGGAGGCGCGCCATGGAGGACGCGGGTGATGGTTTCTTGGAGGCGACGAGGTTTTCTCGCTTTCCGAGAAGCGAAATGCTGGAGCAGGTGAAAGAAAGCGGTTTCTTGCTTGCAGTCTGTTGCGGTTTTTTTTTTCATTTTCCGACTCGAGTACATGTTGCGTTATATGCTGCACCACTGCTTTTGCTCTAGATATTTACTACCTCCATTTTTATTGTCAACAAAATAAAAATGGAGGTAGAACAAGAAGAGAGGATTCCAACTTGTAGGAATATGAACCTAGAGTGAGTACATTTTAAACTTAAGTTATGGTTTATTTTTTAAGGAAAACTATGGATTTAAAATATAATTATACTCGTTTTAAGATTTGCTATCTTGAGAAGATTGAAATTTTATATATTCCTGCAGACGTTCGGAATAAACAAAATAAATACGTTGAATATTTTATTTTTTATATTAGAATAAGTTGTAACTGAAGCTGAAATATTTAGCTCTTGGACGAATAAAATCTAACGTATGTTACGATCAAATCACATAAAACAAGTGCACATCTTGAATATTATTTTGTTGGAGTTAACACACATGTTTGTTGAACGTGATTTTTTTTGCTATTTAACAGAGTATTCTGTAAATAAATTTGAATGAAATAAAAAATTTAGTTGGTTGGAAAGGGTGATTGAGAGATTTGCAAATTATAACACTCAATCCATTATATTATATTATTACCATATTACTAATGTGGTAATGTGGTAGATGTTGGATTGTTTCCGTACAAATCTGTGGACCCCCTTGCCACATGTAAAAATAGAAATTAGAAGAGTCATAACATTTGAAACTCTCTTAAAAGTTAGTATATATACAAGTTAGTGTTTTTCCCTTACTTTTGTTGTCTTAATTTGCGGTTGGCTGAAATCTCGCCTGATTTTACTCAACGACGTCGCAACGGTTGGCCGACAACGGAGCTGGGTGGGTGCGGGCAGTGCAACGATGGAGAAGGTTGCTGAATAGGGTTGGGTTGGGTTGAGGGAGGTGGTGCGAACTTGGTGCGTCGACTCTTTCGCTACTGCCTTCGTGAACGCCCCCTCCGTAGGACCTAGCTTGTTTCATTTTACTTTTTTCGGGCCATGTACCACACGTAGATCTCCTCTACTCAGGTCAGTTCACATCATCATCCTCACGTATGCTTTGATAGTCTTTGCGGAAGTTGGTGTGCTGTTAACATAGCCATGTCAGATTTGGAGGAGTTCCCAAATAAGTAGTGATAAGTCCCTTTCCTCCCTCATCATCCTCACCGTACCATTCTTCCACCAGTAAGATGTCCAATCCAGCTTGTGGATCTTGCCGGCCCATGCCACCACCATCTCCATGTTGTCGGCTCCACCCTCTCCGCTAGAGCCGGCACCCCTTGTGACTCTTCCATCCGTAGCCTCGAAGATGTTTAACCACTGCTCCAAGTTGTTGGCTCCACTCTGCTCCGTTGCATTATCGTCGACGTACAATGTGACGACCAACCACCACGACATCAACAAGGTCATGTTTTCGACTACAATAGCTTCAACGCTACATGGTACACAGCTCATGTGCTTATCAACACTGAGCCTAACGAATGGCAACGGGTACCCATCGGGTTTTGCTTTCCTATACCCATACCCATTTAACTATTAGGTAAAAAGTTTTACCCATATCCATATCCACGGGTATCGGATACCCATTAAAAATACGGCTTCAATCATTATTACCTAAATTTATGACATATATTTGTAATAAAAGATAATTTATTTGTGCATAACAAGTTAAGTGCATAAATATAAGTTAAGTATGGTATATTAGACAAAAATTATACCAGAAATATATGAGATATGTTATGTTATTGTCGACGTTCGTTACTGTCGACTAGTAAATTTATCGTGGGGAGTGTGTTTTAAGGCTTCGATGATTCGCGAGAGGACACAAGGATTTATACTGGTTCGGGCAACGTTGCCCTACGTCCAGTCTTCGTGCTGCTTGTATTACTCGCGACAGGGATTACAATAGGGGGGTTACAAGCGGAGGAGAAAGCGAGAGTACTTCCTGCCTCTAAGGGTGCTCGTGAGTGTTGTTCGTGTGCTTCTGCGTAGAGAGCTTGTGGATGTTGGAGACTTGTCCTTCTCCTTTGATCTCCCTCCCCTTTTATACGGTGGCGTGAGGAGGGCTGGTTCTGTGAGGCTGACGGCAGCCGTACTCCGGTTAGGCCGAGCTGTGATGGTGATGTTTATGGCGCGGTCGTGCCGTTCCTGTTCGACGGAGTGGCGTTGTGCTGTCGCTCGGAGGGGTTCCATCCGTATGGAGGAGACGTCACTGTAGGAGCCGGCTTGATGACGCCGTGGGGATGGCCGTCGCTCCGGGGCGTCCTATTGTACAGGACGGTGAGTCTCTGACAGGGGCTGTTGGAGTGACGCCCATCCCCTGGACGGTGCACGTCGTGCGCATTTACTCTTCCGTCTACGGGAGCGGTCATCGCCACTGTCTGATCGGGAGTTGGAGCGTGGAGTATTAATGGCCCAACTGTCCCCGGACACCCGTCTCGTCCGGGGTGGTTGGATCGCCCATTCTCGTCCGACCCCGGAGGTCGGGCGAGGCGGAACTCGAGGTCCGACCCCGGAGGTCGGGCGAGGCGGAACTCTCTTCCGACCCCGGAGGTCGGGCGAGGCGGAACTCGAGGTCGGGGCCGGGCTGGGCGGAACCCTCGTCCGACCCCTCGAGGTCGGGGTCGGGCGAGGCGGAACTTTTGTCCGACCTCAGGGGTCGGGCACTGCCTGTCCGAGTCCCAAACGTCGGGGTCGGGCGAGACGGAGTAACCTCCCTCGTCCTCGGGCCCAGGTCTATCAAAGCGGAGGTGGTTTGGCTATTCCGCGTGGCTTAGCCTTCCGGGCTAATACGATTAATTAGCCCAGGTACCAAACTTCCACAGTAGCCCCCGAGCCTGAGGAGGAGTGAATAATCTCGTTCTCAGGCTCCCGAATTGTGATGTTCTGCGATCCCGTGCGGATCTCTTTTTGCGATTCCGCTCTCCGGGTTCTCCGCTCGTCGCGGATCCCCGACCGGAGGCGCGGTTCGTCTTGAATCGCCCCCCACGCGTCCGTTCGCCAGACGGGGAGGTTGAGCTGAGCCGCACTATACCCCGGGGGCCGTAGTGCGACGCTCATCGAGCTGCTAACGGGTAGTTCAAGTGGGGCCCCGGGATCCCTTCGGGGGGAATCCCGACGTAGGCCAGCTGGTGGCCGGCCCCAACATTCCCAGTCGCCGACCCATATGGTTCTCGGTTCCGTTCGATAGGTTCTGAGGGCTCGTTGCCTCCTTGCGGTAGGATACCCATGGGTCGGTGCGAACCATCATTAGGCTCGACGAGCCGGGACTCGAACACGGGTTACGGTGTCCCCGGCGCCAGAGCGCACCCAGGACGCTAAACGGGGGCATCGTTTTCCGTCCCTTGCTCTATTCGCGCCATGAGCGGCTGTCGAACCCGTTCGCCGGGCCAGCCTTCGAACTCTACGCGCCGTCGGGGCGTGTTTCAGCCCAAATCCTCGCCTGGCCGAGCAGTGGCTTAAAGCTGCTGCGTTCTGCGATCCCGTACGGATCTCTTTTTGCGATTCCGTCCTCCGAGTCCTCCGCTCGTCGCAGAGTCCCATCCGGAGACGCGGTTCGTCTTTACTCGCCTTCCCGCGCGTCTGTTCGCCAGACGGGGAGGTTGAGCCGAGCCGCACTATACCCCGGGGGCCGTAGTGCGACGCTCATCGAGCTGCTAACGGGTAGTTCAAGTGGGGCCCCGGGATCCCTTCGGGGGGATCCCGACGTAGGCCAGCTGGTGGCCGGTCCCAATATTCCCAGTCGCCGACCCATATAGTTCTCGGTTCCATTCGATAGGTTCCAAGGGCTCGTTGCCTCCTTGCGATAGGATACCCATGGGTCGGCGCGAACCATCACTAGGCTCGACGAACCGGGACTCGAACGTGGATTTACGATGCCCTTGACGCCCGGGCGCCCAGGCGTTAGGGTATTGGCCGCTAGTGGGCCCATCGTAATCCACCCCTCACTCTAGTTACGCCCTGAGCGGCTGTCGAACCCGTACGTCGGGCCAGCCTTCGAACTCGTGGGGCCGTCGGGGCATATTTCAGCCCTTATAGACCATACCTGACTAAGTCGCGAGCCGTGCGGAAGCTGAAACAGCGGGCACGACTCAGGCGTCAGGTTAGGTCGGGAGCGTTCGTCGCACCGATCGAGTCGGTCGCAATGACGCCGGTCGAACCGACCGAGGGTGGAACCCTGCACACGAAATATATATGCATATATATGTATCGATTTACTGCGGAGAGGTTCGTACGTACCCGTCGGTTTGACTTCCAGCGGGGCATCTGTCACGCGGATAGAGGCGGTCGTGGGGGCGCCGGTCGAATCGACTGGGGATGCCGTCCCGTCGGTCTGTCGGGGGGTGCACCGGGCGTTCGCCGTCGCCCGGTCGCCTTATGTCAACATCGCCCTCGACTACTTGAGCGAGGGCTTTGCCGCCGGTTATACCGACGCCGAGCTGGACACCATTGAGGCGGAGGCGGTCCCCTTCGCGCGGGAGCTTGCTGCGAGCACGGCGGAAGAAGAGGCAGGAAGCGTGCCCCCTCCTCCCCCGGCAGAATAGGAGTTAGAGTAGTCTTTAGTTTTGTACTTAGGACGGCCGAGGCCAAAAGTGCCCGACCCTTTTGTAAATCAGAATGGAATGAACATTTTCTAACTACGGAAGGTGTTTCTAAGTACTTTTGTGAAGGCGTCGCTTCACAGAGTCGCGAGGGTGTTCGACCCCCTTTTTCCTCGTCTTCGATCCTCAGAAGTCTTAGGCCGCGGGTGGCTCCAACGTTCCATCTAGCTGGTGAGCGCCGTTGCCGTAACCTTCGGGGGTCGTAGGCGTCTGCGCATTCCGACCAACTAGACTTCACGTCTTCTTCCACTCGTGACTTTCCCTTCTAAGATTCGGAGCGCGGGACGAGGGGTCGGGACCCTTGAAGAGGGTAGAGTTTCGTTTACCCTTTCCTCGAAATTTTGCAAGCGAAATGGCAAAATTTTAGCAAGTGTCAAGGTGCGCGCGCGATGCGCACCTTGCAGGTGTAGCCCCCGAGCGGGGTCCGACTCCCGCGTGACGGGGGTCGGGCGCCGCTTAGCAGAAAGGCGAAATTTTAACGAGTGCTCCGGGTGCGCATTCGGTACGCGCACCCTGAGGGTGTAGCCCCCGAGCGGGGTCCGACTCCCGCGTGACGGGGGTCGGGCGCCGCTTATCTCAGTTGGCACGGGGTCAAACTACCGTTAGTTCTGGGTCCTTCGTTGCAGATGAGACGGCAAAAAATTTTCATAAGAGTCAAGGTGCGCGCGCGATGCGCACCTTGCAAGTGTAGCCCCCGAGCGGGGTCCGACTCCCGCGTGACGGGGGTCGGGCGCCGCTTATCTCGGTGGCGAGGGACGGTAAGACTACTACGAGTTCTAGGGATAGAAGCGACGTAGCTGTTCGATGTTCCATGCGTTGGCGAGTTCTTGTCCATCCGCCATCTGCAACTTGTAGGAGCCGGGTCGGAGAACTTTTGAGACGATGAAGGGCCCTTCCCATGGAGGCGACAGCTTGTGGCGGTCCTTGCTGCTCTGAACACGTCGAAGGACGAGGTCGCCGACGTTGAACGCTCTTTCCCGCACGTAGCGGGAGTGGTAACGTCGCAGCGTCTGCTGGTATTTCGCCGATCGCAGGAGCGCTATGTCACGTGCCTCGTCGAGCTGATCCATGGCGTCTTCGAGGGACGTCTGGTTGCCTTCTTCGTCGTAGGCTCTGATCCTCGGGGCTCCGTAGTCGAGGTCGGTCGGTAGTACGGCTTCGGAGCCGTACACCATGAAGAAGGGGGTGAACCCCGTCGCCCGACTCGGGGATGTCCGCAAACTCTACAGTACAGCGGGAAGCTCGGCTGCCCATCGCCCGCTGAACTGTTTCAGCCGGTTGTAGATACGTGGCTTGAGGCCTTGAAGGATCTGGCCATTGGCGCGCTCGACCTGCCCGTTCGTACGGGGGTGCGCCACGGCCGCCCAATCTACTCGGATATGGTAGTCGTCACAGAACTTAAGGAATCGCTTCCCTGTGAACTGCGTACCGTTATCCGTGATGATGGAGTTTGGGACCCCGAAGCGGTGGATTACGTCGAGGAAGAACTCGACTGCCTCTTCTGGTCGGATCCTCGTGATTGGCCGGGCTTCAACCCACTTGGTGAACTTATCGATAGCTACCAAGAGGTGGGTGTAGCCCCCGGGTGCCTTCTTGAGTGGTCCAACCAGATCCAATCCCCAGACCGCGAATGGCCACGTGATGGGGATGGACTGCAGCGCTTGTGTCGGCAGATGGGTCTGCCGAGCGTAGAACTGGCAGCCTTCGCACGTGCGAACGATGTGCGCAGCATCGTTGACGGCGGTTGGCCAGTAGAATCCCTGTCGGAACGCGTTTCCGACGAGGGTTTTGTGCGCGGCGTGGTGACCGCAGACCCCTCCGTGAATGTCTCGCAGCAGCATCTTCCCTTGCTCGACGGGGATGCAGCGCTGCAAGATTCTGGTGCGGCTCCTCTTGTAGAGTTCTCCGTCGATGACGGTGAAGGACTTGGCGCGTCGCGCGATGCGTCGAGCCTCCGTCTTGTCGGCGGGGAGTTCTCCTTTGAGGAGTCGGTTGAGGTACGGCGTCCTCCAGTCGTCCGGAGGGCTCGTACTAGGTGCGGACGCCTTGTCGATCTCCATGACACAGGGGTCGGGAGGCGTCGTGGCCGATCCGTCCCCTTGTGCCTGGGGCGGCTCGGTGCCGACCCCTAGCGTGTCTCGGGGTCGGATTGGTGGTCGGCTCTGGTCGTGGGCGAAGAGACTGCGCGTGGGCCCTTGCGTTAGGGCTTCCGGGAGAGCGAGCCTTTGTTCGGGCGTCGCTTCTTCCTGTTGGCCGGGGCGGCCGGCGTGCAGTGGGAAGAAGGGGCGGTGGCTGGTGACGCCGTGGCGCCTTCCAGCACCAGGTCGCCCTCAGAGGTGGCGACGAAGTCGAGGCTCCCGAGGGACACGATAGCCCGGGAATCCATCCTTGGCTTGCCATCGAAACCTGAAAATATGATCGGCGAAAACACACCAGAAACCCCTACCTGGCGCGCCAACTGTCGACGTTCATTACTGTCGACTAGTAAATTTATCATGGGGAGTGTGTTTTAAGGCTTCGATGGTTCGCGAGAGGACACAAGGATTTATACTGGTTCGAGCAACGTTGCCCTACGTCCAGTCTTCGTGCTGCTTGTATTACTCGCGACAGGGATTACAATAGGGGGGTTACAAGCGGAGGAGAAAGCGAGAGTACTTCCTGCCTCTAAGGGTGCTCGTGAGTGTTGTTCGTGTGCTTCTGCGTAGAGAGCTTGTGGATGTTGGAGACTTGTCCGTCTCCTTTGATCTCCCTCCCCTTTTATACGGTGGCGTGAGGAGGGCTGGTTCTGTGAGGCTGACGGCAGCCGTACTCCGGTTAGGCCGAGCTGTGATGGTGATGTTTATGGTGCGGTCGTGCCGTTCCTGTTCGACGGAGTGGCGTTGTGCTGTCGCTCGGAGGGGTTCCATCCGTATGGAGGAGACGTCACTGTAGGAGCCGGCTTGATGACGCCGTGGGGATGGCCGTCGCTCCGGGGCGTCCTACTGTACAGGACGGTGAGTCTCTGACAGGGGCTGTTGGAGTGACGCCCATCCCCTGGACGGTGCACGTCGTGCGCATTTACTCTTCCGTCTACGGGAGCGGTCATCGCCACTCTCTGATCGGGAGTTGGAGCATGGAGTATTAATGGCCCAACTGTCCCCGGACACCCGTCTCGTCCGGGGTGGTTGGATCGCCCACTCTCGTCCGACCCCGGAGGTCGGGCGAGGCGGAACTCGAGGTCCGACCCCGAAGGTCGGGCAAGGCGGAACTCTCTTCCGACCCCGGAGGTCGGGCGAGGCGGAACTCGAGGTCGGGGCCGGGCTGGGCGGAACCCTCGTCCGACCCCTAGAGGTCGGGGTCGGGCGAGGCGGAACTTTTGTCCGACCTCAGGGGTCGGGCACTGCCTGTCCGAGTCCCAAACGTCGGGGTCGGGCGAGACGGAGTAACCTCCCTCGTCCTCGGGCCCAGGTCTATCAAAGCGGAGGTGGTTTGGCTATTCCGCGTGGCTTAGCCTTCCGGGCTAATACGATTAATTAGCCCAGGTACCAAACTTCCACAGTTATGTACTTCATATTTAATAAAAAATATATATTTATATATATCGGGTACATATCGGGTATTGAAAGCGAATATGGCGTACCCATTAAATTAAGTGGTACAAAAAATCCTCTATATTCGTACCCTAATAGAGTAATTAGCCATCAGATTTCGGGTGACAGGTACCCGTTGCCATCTCGGTTCAAGGCTACCGTGACCCATCACTATTCACCGTCTAGAGTAGGAGTCGACCTCCAGATTGATGATAGTCGATCTATAATTTCTGCTTCGCCGACGACTGTCTATTCATGACCGTTCCTCTCTCCATCCAATTTCCAAGTCTTCAAAGAAGTAAAGGAGGCCCTTTCGCCCTCGCCAAAAGATGTTACAACTTTGTCCTCGCCGACGACGAGTTTTCATGTCCATCCCTGATCAACAGGCACCATCCACCCGTTCGTCATGCATGAGTGAGCAGCATGTCTCACGTTGACGTTGTGTCACGTTAGTGGTCTGGGCCTCGTGTGGAATCTTTTTTGTAAGATTATTTCTTAATATTTAATGTACAACCATTTTTATAAAAAAATATTCTCGTACTCACATCACCGGAAACTCACATCAAAAAAGGTAAAAGTTCTGCTCTTCGCGGAACGAAAGGTTCCGTGCTTCCATGTGTTGCCTACAGTGCAGAGTCTGTCGCTGTTGCATTATGTGCTGTTTGCTCTAATTCTTTACCAAAATTCACAATCACAGTCACATGAGCAGATTCCAACTCATACGAAGCTAGAGTAAGTCCGTTTCAAACTGACCGTTTCAAACTGAAGTTAGAGCTCGTGTTTGGACGTTGAAATTGAATTAGACATATATTTGAGCTAGCTATATATTTGAAATGAAATGAAATGGAGTTAAAAAATACAAACATAACATGCTGATCTATAGAATTTATTTCTCACCTCCCACCCTATAAATTTAAGATAGGTTTAAAAATAAACTCTAAAAAATGATGAAATGTTAAATTCTAACCCAAATATTATAGAGATTTCAATTCCATCAAAATGAGGGGAGCTAAATAGGCCCTTATGATTTACTTTTATTGTAGAATTATGGATTAGAAATCTAATTATATACGTTTTATTTGCAAGTTCTCCGATGACTGAGATACATGAGATCTCCAATATCTCCCACCTAACAGTTCCAGAATAAATAAAATGAAATGTGTAGACCATTTATTGTGAGGTTAGAATAATTAATTTGAAGCCTGTTGTTGGAGTTGGAATACATATTTACTCGATCTGAAATTCAAGGCGTCTGAAACCATGTCCAATGGATAAAAAAAAGTTGACTTGAGGGAGCCAGTGCAGTTACTCTCTGGATTTTTTTTATATAAAAGTTAGTTCAAATTTGAATTGCATCTTCTTCCAACGGTAGTAGTACAGTTTATTTTGGCCCAAGTCACGCCAAACCAGTCGCAAGGCTAGCTGAAAGCCAAAAAGTCGCAGTCTCCGTTCCGCGCCTCGTCTCTCTCTGTCTCGTTGCTCTCCGGCCGTCGTTTCTCTCTCTCTCTCTGCTTTCTATGCTGCTGCTTGCTGCGCGTCCCGTCGGCCACCGCCACTCTGCTGCTGCTGCGTGTCCCGCTGGCCGCCGGAGGAGGCCCAACCTGTAGGCTGCAACTCGACTCCGCTGCGAGGGTCGGCGACCGGCTCGTCCTTCATCGTCTGTCGTCTCGTTTCCCTCCCCTTTCGACGTCGCCGAAAACCGCTAGAATGGCGCGGTCGCCCGTAGAGGACGACGACGATTCGAGCGCAGGATCGGGCGGCTGCCGCGGACGACCACTCTACACCGTGGGGGACAAGGTCGAGGTCCGACTGGACGAGCCAGGGTTCCGCGGCGCCCATTTCGAGGCCACCGTCGCCGCGCGTCGCTCCGGTGGCTACGAGGTCGTCTTCGCCACCCTGCTCGAGAGCCGCGGCGGTCCCCTGCTGCGGGAGGACGTGGCCGCCACCCATGTGCGGCCGCGGCCACTGCGGGGGGCGCGGGTGTTCGAGCTCTACGACCTCGTCGAGGCGTACGAGAGCGAAGGGTTGTGGCCTGGCGTCGTGTCCGCCGTCCGTCGGGGGAGGTGGCCACGGTACGCCGTGACGTTCCCGCTGTTCCGCCAGGTGGTGGAGTTCCCGACGTCGCTCGTCCGGCCTCGACGGGAGTTCGTCTGCGGAAGGTGGATCGATGCGCAAGAAGTGGTGAGCACGATCGGTGAAAGGATGCGCATCTCTCTAACATCATCTCTCGGATTAAACTTTTTTTATTTGGCTCTCGGTTGAAGAAATTTCAAGAATCGTTTCAGGATTTTTTTTCTAGATACAGTTTTAAGGTCCAGGTAGCACTCCCACTAAAATACTGGTTACTATTTTAAGGGTAATTTAGATGTTTGTTTTTATTTAATTAAATATTTTTACTAATTTTTATTTTATTAATAACTTTGTAGGTCAAAAATATGAGTCATAAATGGGAAAATCATTGACAATAATGATTAATACAAAATATAAATTCAGATTATTTTTAAGTAATAATAATAATTTGATTAATTAATATTATATTTTTATGTTTTCAATATTACCTCTAATGAAATAAAATACTATCCAATACTGTTACGTGGGATCAGATAAATCTTTACGGTTAGATCTGTAGTACCTATAGATATTTTTGAAAAATATCTATAGATAGTTTAGACCTTAAAACTGCTCAACCTTTGTTTATTTGGTTCTTGGTTGAAGAAATTTCAAGAATTGTTTCAGGATTTTGCTGGACATAGTCTAATCTATAGGATTCTGGGAAGCTCTGGGAAATACCCACGTGCGAAATAGGAACATAGGATTAAACAAAGGATTTAACAACTAATTTACGATGTGTACAGAGTCAGGATTACATTATTTCAGCACGATCGTACTTACGTGCTAACACAAGGAAAGAAATGTATTGCCTTTCTCTGATCCATACACTATCGTTGTTTCAGAAATAAATACTTACGCTTAGATAGAGTAGAACCAACCATGTGGGCACTAATTCGTTTCTCTCCTTTTTTTTTTAATTAACATGATTTATTACTTTGTCATTACTATATGTACATACTGCCGTGCTGATGCCAATAGTTTACGGCCGTGTCTACTGATTCAAAATTTTGAGAAAATTATATCACTTTACTTTCCTCCAGGCAAACAAATTGTGCTCTGCCCTGTGATCAAAAGGTGCCCTCAATTGTAACATATTCTACATCATTGCTCAGTGTCTCGAACCCTCGAGCATGCAATCATCAACAAAATCTATATTGGATCTATATGTATTTCAGACCCTGGGTGCTTCACCCCTTTTTACCTATGGTTCATTCGGTTTTTCTTTTCTTTCATCATTTGTTTTTGGTTTCTTGGGTTTGCTTGTTTTTTATAATTTGTCTCTTCTATTTTTCTTTGGTAATCTTTAGTCTATCCCAACTTGTTTGGGATTAAAAGGCTTGGTTGTTATTATTGTATATGTATTTCATACCCACATTCTTTGTCCTAAACCACTTGAAGTCCTTAATTGCCGGTCACTATATTGTATCTAGCTATGCCTAACTTGATAGTCATGCTAACAACAACACGTCACAACATAACCTTTAGCCTTATTTAGACCCATGAGAAGCCAAACACAAGGAGATCGTTCTTATAATTATTCAGTTTACAAGCTCTACAGTATTTGTTAATTTGTCTATTATTTCAAGTTTTAGTTACAGACTTTTATTTGGTTCGGTTGAGAAAGCACACAACAACATTAGTTTGGTAAAGTGAATAAAATTCTTCTGTGTTGATAATTTGCTTGCAGCTGCGAGGGATACCACTTTGTAAAGAGGGAAGCAGTGTAGAAGTGATGTGTGATGAAGAAAAGCAGGACACATCTTGGATGCCGGCTAGTATTGTTAAGATGGTTGGAGGTACCAACTATGTTGTTAGGTATGGGAATAGGGAGTGTTCTATTGAGATCCTACACTCTCGCTTCATTTGGCAACAGCTCTTAGTTGACATGACGTTTGAGTATGAATTAAAGCCTTCTAGAGAGGTGGAAGTGTATCAAGATGATATCTGGACAAGAGGTGTCATTGAAGATGTTAGCATGTTTGAACCTAGAAGATATGGAGTAAGGATAAAATGACCATCTAGCATAGATGCAAAAGATGACTACTTGCTTGTATCGAGTGCGTCCTTGAGACCCTACTCCAAATGGGATGAACAGAAATGGTGGCCTGGCTCGAGAAAGGTATTTTACCAGCACTTATTTTGTTATTTTCTTTCTGAAATGGTCAATTTGATCCTCGTCATTGTACCCTATGTTGTTTTTTCCAATATTCTGTCCTTGTCTTTGTTTGGAGTACTTAGCATTAGCAATGCACTACGCTGCTACACAATAATTCTCATTCATATTGATTCCAATGCTCCGAACTAACACTCCCTACTTTGTTACTAGAAACATGGTAGGAAAGTAGATTATGCAGCTTGTGCTGAAGGAAGCTCTTCACCAGCATCCTCCACCCCTGGCAAAAATTCTGATGCAGAATTCTCTTCAGCATTGCTTACCTATGCTAGCAGAGGTACTGATCTGTACAGCTCTGTCTTTAACATAAGGGCAAAGAAAGAAGATGTTGGAAATAAAGAATCACAACAGAAACATTGGCTGCAACCTAGAAAAGATACAACAAGATCTTTGTTGAATGATACTATGGATCTAGAAACCCTTGCAGATACTGATAGCGTGCACATTGCTGGGGAGCATGACGAGAGTATTGGATTTAGGACAGCCAAGAGTGAGGAGCACATACAGATCAGAAGTACGTTGCCTATGTCAATAGCTAAACAGGGTGCTAAAAAACAGAGACACTGCCTGCTGAAGGTACACTGTGCCTGTTTTGCTGTTTTTTAATTGCATTAGTGTTGAAAAGCATGGCAGTTAATTTTGCAAAAGGATAGTACATTTGTTAGGCATCATCCTTATGTGCCACTCTTTTGTTTTTCTGTTTTAGTACCTTGGATCAATTGCGATACACTACTGTTGTATCTTTTATTTTCATACTGACACTACTGATCTTCGGTTATGTTATCATTTGGTTACATTTTTTTAGGCTCATGCAAGTAAAAGAAAGGATCTTCTTTCGATCTCTTCACTTGATGACATTAGTAGAACTGATAACAGGTCAAACTACCTTGATGTTGTTGTAATAAGTGATGACTCTCGCTATCGGAATTGTTAGATATACATGTATTAGTCTATTGTATAGGGACCTCTTTGTATATTTGGACACACTTATACCTGTATATATTTGGGTCTAGTGCCCCTCTATTAAATACAAGTGTTATTCATAACATGGTATCACAGCCAGCCTAGGGTTAGGTTTTATTCTCCTACTCTAGCCACCGTTTTTGACGTTGCACTTACGTCAAAATTCCACTTTTTTTTTGGATCTTTGTTCCTCTGGATCCGTTTGTGTGGATTTGTTGCTCCAATTCCATTCATCTTCATCTAGATCTTGACGGCTGGACAGCATCGCAGGCCTCTTAAAACCGAAGTCCGCCGTTGACTGGATCGGGGCGTCGTCGGCTGGATCCAGCCGCCGCCGCTCCGGGCCTCGTGCGAGCTGCACCGCCGCTTCCCCGTCGGCCTCCCGCGCAAGCCGCGCCATCGGCTGTCGCTTCCCTGACGGTCTCCCGCGCGCACTGCACGTCGGGCCGCCGCTTCTCCGTCGGCCTCCCGCGCGCGCGGCCACCTTCACCGGGAGACATGCGCCGTCACCTTCACCGGGAGCCGCACGGCGCCTTCTTCTCTTGGCGCCGCCGTCACCAAGTCTCACCCGTCGGTCATGCTTGTGAGACTCCATGTTGACTCCGTTGAGTTAGGGTTAGGGTAAAAAAAAAAAGAGGGCTACTTGTTCCTGTTATTTTGTTGCGGACATTTGTGGGGATTCTTTTTCATCTCCGCCACTTTTAATCAGGAGGTAGGGTACTCAAAAAAAAAAATCTGCTACTCGCGCTTTTAATCACTTGCTCACGCCGCTTATATCTGCTGCTCTCTCGCTGGTTCATTCATCATGGCATTTTCCTCGTCATCGTCGTCGTCAGCTTCATCTTCAGTGTCTCGGTGTCCAGTGATCTTTGATGGCACCAACTTTCCTACTGGGTTTCTCATATGTGTGTGCACATGCGAGGCTTGCGTGTTTGGGATTTTCAGACTGGAGATGTTCCCCGTCTGCCTCATCCTACTACTCCTTCGAAACTTGTGATTCCAAAGAAGGCTACATATGATGAGAAGATGCAGTTGACTAATGATTATGAGGATACCTATGCTTCTTATGACTCTCAGTTTGTTGCGTATCAGTTTTGGGTAAATGAGGATGCTTGTGCTTCTACTATTCTTGTTGCTAGTATAGAGGATCGGTTCTCTGCTGATATTCTTGGGATGGACACTGCAGCTCAGATGTGGACTTTTCTTCGTACTCGATATCAGCCTACTGGACAGTCCACCTATCTAGCTGCTATATGTCAGGAGCAGTTACTACGTCAGGGAGATGCTATTGTTGATAAGTTCTTTGGTCAGATGTCTGCTGTTTGGCGTCAGCTGGATGCTCTTGGTCCTAAGTTGGCTTCTAGCACCTGTGCCTCCTGCAAGGCACAGGAGGCTGCACTTGCTCTACGTCGCACCTACGACTTCCTGACTCGGCTTTGTGATGAGTTTGAGCCTCTTCGTGCTTAGTTGCTTGCTCGTCATCCTTGTGTCCCGTTGACGGAGGCTCTTGCTGACGTTCGTAATGAGGAGATGCGTCTTCGAGCTGCTAGTTTGTTGCAGACCTCTTCTGTTTTGGCTGCTCGCTCTGCTACTCACACCACCCCTCCAGCTCAGGTGCCTCCCACTACGACGTCTTCTGCGAGTGGGGGTAGTGGATAAGGATGGACATGTGAAGTCTCATTGCTATAGGAAGAAGAAGGAGAAGGCTCGTGCTCGTCGCTCTTCACAGGGTATTGGTAGTTCTGGTATTGGAGGCTCTCAGAGGAGTTTAGCTGATTCAGACACATAGGAGATCATTAGGTTGCTCGGTCGCCTCGTTGCCTTGTCATCCTCAGGAGCTGCTGGTTCTGTGATTCTATCCGCTGCACCTACAGGTTCTGCTGCTGCTTCTCAGTCTTACACTGAGGGACCACCACCCACTTCTACTTCAGGTACTCCATGGGTTCTAGATTTTGGTGCTTCTTTTCATATGACTCCATATCGCACCTATCTTGCTTCTATTTGTCCTTCTTCTTGTTCATCTACCGTTTACACTGCCGATAGTTCCCCCTTTTCTGTTTTAAGTCAAGGTCTTCTTTTATCTGACTCTTTTTCTGTTCCTAATGTGTCGTATATTCCTGATTTGACCATGCAACTTATGTCTGCTGGCCAGATTACTGATCATAACTGTCGTGTCATCCTTGATTCTGACTTTTGCTATGTTCAGGATCATCGCACGGGTCGCTTGGTTGGTTTTGGCCCTCATCATCGTGATTCTCAGCGTCTCTGGGAGCTTGACTGGTTTCGTCTTCCTTCTGCTGCCCATCCTAGTCTTGTTGGCTCTGCCTTGGCTGCTTTGTCCACCTTGTCGTTTGCTCAGTGGCACCACCGTCTTGGTCATATTGATGGCTCACATCTTTCTAGTTTGATTAGTCGTGGTTTTTTAGGTTCAGTTTCAAGTCATCATGAGTCTTTACATCAGTGTCGGGTTGTAAATTAGGAAAGCAGATACAACTACCCTATCATTCTAGTGAGTCAGTGTCCTAGCATCCTTTTGATCTTGTTCATTCTGATGTATGGGGTCCGGCTCCCTTTGTTTCTAAAAGGGGTCATAAATATTATATTATTTTTATAGATGACTTTTCTCGTCACACTTGGATTTATTTCATGAAACATCGTAGTGAGGCTTTGTCTATCTATCGCACTTATTTTGACACGAACATTCGTGTTTTTCATGCTGACTCTGCAGGAGAGTACCTCTCTGGAGCTCTTCGTCAGGTTCTTTCTAAGCAAGGTACCCTTGCCAGTTTTCTTGTCCTGGCGCTCATGCTCAAAATGGTTTAGCCGAGCGCAAGCATTGTCATATCCTTGAGACAGCTCGCGCTCTCATGCTCGCCTCTTGTGTTCCCCCTTATTTTTGGGCTGAAGCTGTTTAGACTGCCACTTTTTAATTAATATTTAGCCTACATCAGCTTTGCAGGGAGGGATTCCTTTCGAGCGATCTTTGTGCCAAGCGCCAAACTACTCCAGCCTTCATCTTTTAGGCTGTGTCTGCTACGTGTTGCTTGTACCTCGTGAGCGCACTAAGCTGACTGCTCAGTCTGCTGAGTGTATTTTTGTCGGGTATAGTGCTGAGCATAAAGGGTATCGTTGTTAGGATCCTGTTGCTCGTCGGATAAGGACTTTTAGGGATGTTGTTTTTGATGAGACTCGTCCCTTCTATTCTTGTCCTTCCTCAGATGCATCTCATGCATCTTTAGTTGAGCCTCTTTCCTTTATGACTTTTTCTGATACTCTTAGTGTTCCTCCAACCACTTTGCCCTCCTTGGTGCCTTCTTCTTTGGTGCCTTTGACTTCTTCACCTGCGTCTGTCCACGAGATACCTTCATCTATAGTACCATCTGTGACTTCTTCCTTGGAGTCTTCTTCTGTGGTCCCTAATTATACCACAAAGCCTCCAGTGACGCAGGTCTATACACGATGCATTGTGGATAGTCCTACTACGCCATCGTCTCCTGATGATTCATCTTCTTCTGATGAACCATCTTCTCCAGACACGTCGACTTCTTTGGGAGCATCTTCTCCTAGCGAGCCATCCTCTCCTAATGCGTCCTCTATTTCTAGTGAGGCATTTTCTGCTGAGGATTCTTCACCTGAGCTGCTCCTAGGATATGGTCATCATACTCGTCAGCCTCCTGTTCGGTACTCTCCTTCTGCTGCTACTGTTCTTTCCGAGCCGAGCTCTTACCATGATGTTGTTCATCATCAGGAATAGCAACACGCTATGGCCAAGGAGATTGCAGCTCTTGAGCATACTGGTACATGGGATCTTGTACCATGCCCATCTCATGTTCGTCCCATTACATGTAAGTGGGTTTATAAGGTCAAGACTCACTCTGATGGTTCCCTTGAGCGCTACAAGGCTCGCCTTGTGCCTCGTGGTTTTCAGCAGGAGTATGATCGTGACTATGATGAGAGTTTTGCTCCCGTTGCTCACATTATGACCACTGCGTACTCTCCTTGCTGTGGCTTCTACTCGTGAGTGGTCCATCTCTCAGCTTGATGTGAAGAATGCCTTTCTTAATGGTGAGCTGCGAGAGGAGGTGTATATACAGCCACCACCTAGTATTCTGTCCCTGAGGGTATGGTTTGTCGCCTTCGTCGCTCTCTCTATGGCCTCAAGCAGGCTCCCCATGCTTGGTTTTAGCGCTTTGCTTCTGTGGTCACTGCTGCTGGTTTTACTGCTAGTAATCATGATCCTGCGCTGTTTGTGCACACCTCCTCTCGGGGTCGGACTCTTCTCCTTCTTTATGTTGATGCATGATCATCACGGGAGTGATTCTGAGTATATAGCCTTCATTAAGGCATGACTCAGTGAGCAGTTTCTTATATCTGATCTGGATCTTCTTCGTTATTTTCTAGGGATTGAGGTCACTTCTACACCTGAGGGCTTCTTCCTGTCCCAAGAAAGGTACGTCCAGGATCTTCTTGATTGAGCTGCTCTTACTGATCATCGTGTTGTTGAGACTTCTATGGAGCTCAATGTTCACCCCGTGCTACTGATGGTGACCCGCTTAATGATCCCACTCGTTATCGTCATATTGTAGGAAGTCTTTGTTTATCTTGGTGTCACTTGTCCTGATATTTCTTATGCTATACATATCCTGAGTCAGTTTGTTTCTGCTCCCACCCATATCCGCTATAGTCATTTTCTACGTGTCTTGCGCTATCTTCGTGGCACCATATCCCGTCGGCTTTTCTTTCCTCGTTCTAGTTCTTTGCAGCTTCAGGTTTAATCTGATGCTACATGGGCTAGTGATGTCAGTGAGCATCACTCTCTTTCTGTTTTTTGTGTTTTTTTGGTGGTTCCCTCATTTCTTGGAAGACTAAGAAACAGACAGCAGTTTCTCGTTCGAGTGCAGAGGCTGAGTTGCGGGCTATGACTCTTGTGACAGCAGAGGTTGGTTGCGGTGGCTGCTAGAGGATTTTGGTATTTCTGTTTCAGGTCCGACTCCTCTTTTGTCTGATAGTGCAGGTGCTATCAGTATTGCTTGTGAACCAATCAAGCATGAACTTGTTAAGCATGTTGGTGTTGATCGTTATTTTACACGAGCAAAGGTTTAGGATGGTATTTTTGGTCTTCATTATGTGTCTTCAGAGTTGCAGTTAGCTGATTTCTTCACAAAGGCACAGACTCGAGCTCAGCATGGTTTCTTTCTCTTCAAACTCAATGTTGTTGATCCACCATGAGTTTGAGGAGGGTGTTAGATATACATGTATTAGTCTATTGTATAGGGACCTCTTTGTATATTTGTACACACCTGTATCTGTATATATTTGGGCCTAGTACCCCTCTATTGAATACAAGTGCTATTCATAACAGAAATATCATTGACATTAACAGCAATTCTAGTTGTATCCCTAACAAAAAGAAGAGGCGAATGAATAAAACTGAGGAACCAGTACAGTCAGACCATTTTCATTCAGAAATTGCAATGATGGTACTTGATGATTCTGCAGATGAGGATAAAAACTGTGAGATGTGCCAAAAAGTTACAGAGGTAGCAGATGTTTAAGCATAAATCTGCTCTTTCTATACAGACCTTATTTCTCCCCTTCAATTAAGTAAATGAATCCTTCTTAACATCCTATCATTGCAAGCTGATCACAATGTTGATTCAGGTGAAGAACAGGATGGATGGTACTTGCAGCAAAGGAGAAGATACTAATTTGATTAACTCCACAAATTGTAAGTGCTTGTTACATTCAGTGACTTGATTTCACTAGTAAAACTTATCTCATCAGATGAAAATTTCATCAGGAAATCTGGTGATCGTTATCCCAGATGATGAAGTCTTTGGAAATGAGAAGTTAAAACCTTCACCTGTAAAACAGGATGTCAATCCAGATCTCTTGTCCATGCAGAAGTTTTATGTCAGTAAGGTAAATACCTATGTTTTATCATGATCAGTTAATTCCAGTTTCTTCCAACCCCAATGTATGTACCCAAGGGGCATGAAAAGGCTGCTTTTCCACAAGACAATTTGCTTGTAGCATCTTTTGATTTTGTTTTGTTTTTAAAGTTTAGTGAATACCATGTAACAATTTCTTGATAGTTCTGTATACAGAGGGACATAAGAGGCGCATGTATAAGCATGTCTTCAGAGGAGGTGGCAACTTTCTCAACTGATAAACAGGAACAATATTTGCCCTCACAAGATGGCAAGACTGATCCCTTGTTAATGCAGGCTTCTAATGATCACAAAGTAAATTTTCTATCTTATGTCGCAACCGTTGTAGTTTCTTCCACCACACCAAAAGAAAGTTTTCTCGTAGCTCCTTTTAGTTTTGGCTTTGTTTATGGAATACCACTGACAGATTCATTCTTTCTGACTATACAGTAAGTTTTATGTGAACAGACAGAGATAAGAAATGAAAGAACAGGCATGTCTACCAAGGAAGCAGCATGCTTTCACCGCGAGACCCATATGAACTGTAAGTCCTACAAAAGCTTAAGGTAGTATTTTGTGCTGCATTGATACCATGACTGATAGAGGTAATGTTCTCCAGCAGTCAAGCAGATTGCTGATGTAACAAACCTTGAATGTGATGAATCTTCGAAGCATGATCTCAGTCAACAGCAATCTATCTCCAGTAGTTCAGAAAAGCCATTATCATATATGCATCCTAGTATGATGATGGATCTCTCATCATTTATGTCCGCGCCAATAACTAGAAATCTTTCTAAAGGGTTTTCCACAAGTTCCTTGTTGTTATTGCCTGAATCTAAAATGGTGGTCTTCAAAATGCTGCCTCAAAAGAATCTCCACTTTCATGAGGTGTGGAATTGCCCTCCTGAATTACGTGAAGGCAAAGCATTAGGCTTGTTGCTTTCATTTGCAAACATGGCAGAAAGCATCAAGAGTATGAGTACTCAGGACGATCCAAAACTTTATCAAGAGAAGATGTGCAGCCTCTTAGATCTGGAAGATAATGGATTTGAAGTTGGTGCTCCAAAGGTTCGTCTCGACGGTCTCCTTCACTTAAGAAATCACCAAATTCATCTCAAGAAGATGAAAGCAAACTTGGATAAGGAAGTACTCATGTTAGAAACGGATAACTGCAAAATAGAGCAACGGTTAAAAGTTTTTGGCAGGTACATGATGGGGTTGGGGGAGCAACCACCGCAATTCCGAAAGCTCGTCTCGCAGCAATCTGCAAACGGTTCTTGTATTTCGAAGCTCCAACTCAGATTGCATCAAGTTGAGGATTCACTTAAATCAGTTGAAGCTGATTTTGTCAGGGCTGCTGCTGCGCCATGGTGTTTGGATGGCCCTTCAGTCCCCACCACTATAATCAAGTAGGTTTATTTCACCTGGGACTAATGCACATCAGTCACGGGAGATAACCATTGCACTACTTTTGAACCACGTCTATGTGTACAGTATATGCTCTTGCAAGAATCTGAGTGCATTTCAGTGTATTAATCTTCTCTGCCCCACCTAAAATTGACAAATATTTGAATTTCAGCCGAAATTCGTTGCCCTTTTGAGTTGTAGCTCTTAGGTAATGTTGCAACGTGTGTCCAGGAGCCAGAACTGATGAGACAATTAGTTATCATATACTACTTCTGAAAGCATGTCTTTTAAGCTTCTTATTAATTTATTATAAGCTGTTATTTTTTTATTTCTCAATTAACAGCAGTAAAGAACGTTCATGCTTTGCTAGCATTTCTCGTCGGCGGTCGTCGCAGGCTGCGGCTGGCTGGTCGCCTGCGGCGGCGGCGTAGCCCACATAGCGCAGAGGAGGTAAGCGACGAGATTGACTACGCTGAGGACGGCGAGCAGCCAGTAGAAGTAGTCGAGGCGGCTGTGGTTGACGGTGTCGCCGAGCCAGCGCGTGCAGGTCTTGACGAGCGAGACGAGCGCGCTGCTGAGGAAGAAGCCGAGCGAGAGCGTGGTGAGACAGAGGCCGGTGCTCATGGTCTTCATGCCCTTGGGTGACCGCGTGATGAAGAAGTCCAGCTGCCCCGTGTAGACGAACGCCTCGCCGGCGCCAACCAGCAGAAACTGGGGCGTCAGCAGGAACACGCTGATGCCGGGCCCTGCTGCTTTGTTCGTTGCGGCTGATGCGACTGCGGTGGCGAGGCGCTTCTTCTCGCAGAGGGCGGCGGCCGCCATGCCGGTCACGGAGAGCACCAGGCCAACGCCGATCTTCTCCAGGTTGGTCAGACCCTGCCGGTGCCCGGTGGTCATCCGGCAGATCGGGACGACGACGCGGTCGTAGAGGGCGAGCGTGAGCATGATGGCGCCGACGAAGAAAACGGTGAGCGAGGCCGCCGGGATCTCGAACGATCCCATGCGCCGGTCCATGGTGGTCGCCTGCTCCACGGAGAACGTGATCATCTGCGCGTAGACGGTCCAGAACAGGATGGTTGTGGCCCACACCGGCACCAGCCGCGCCACCATCTTCACCTCCTCCACGCGGGACACAGAGCACAGCTTCCACGGGTTCGGCGTCCCGTTGTGGCCGTAGTCGTCGTCGCCGGTGATCACCGCGGCCCGGTCCAGCCACGAAAACTGCGACGTGCGCGGGACGCGCTCGTGCTCCGCGCGGTCCTCGTAGAGCACTGCGGATGATGACGCGGTCACTGACACCGACGGCTGGTGCTTAAAGAGGTTGCGCTTCCTTGCGGCGGCGAAGAGGACCTGGAGTACGTGGACGACGGGGCTCCCGCCGGAGCCGCGCCTGTAGCGGTACCGCCTGGTGCCGGACAAGAAGGCGGTGATGGCGGCGAGCATGGCGCCGGCGCAGACGCCGTACGCCCAGCTCCGGCCCACGTGGTCCTGGACGTAGACGAGCACGGTGACGGCCAGGAGTGTGCCGAAGCTGATGAAGAGGAAGAAGCGGTCGAAGAATAGGCTCATCACGGCGCTCTCGCGCGCGTCGCGCTCGTCGAACTGGTCCGTGCCGAAGCCGGACACGCTCGACTTGAGCCCGCCGGTGCCCAGCGCGATCAGGTACAGGCACGCGTACAGCACGCCCATCTGGACTCCCGTCGCTGGCTCGCACGCCGCCGCTGCTCCTGCCGCGCACGGCGGCGGCCGGAGATGCGGCACCTCCGTCGACACCGCCAGGAGCGCCGTTCCCTGCACACCCATTCATCAATATTTTCTCATCACATAATTGACAATCAAACGTGCATGTAATAACTATAGTAGAAGTATAATAATAACACAGAGAGCTTGTAACATACGATAGCCTGGACGAGAGCAAAGACCGCGATGGTGAGGTACCGCCCGAGGAAGGAGTCGGCGAGGAAGCCGCCGAGGAGGCAGAGCAGGAAGGACGTGCCCATGAAGTCGGTGACGACGTTTGCTGCCGCGGCGCTGGGCAGGTGCATGGTGCCCGTCAGGTACGTGACCAGGTTCACGGCGATGCCCATGGTGGACAGCCGCTCGCACAACTCGATCCCGAGGGCCAGCGCCGCCGCCACCCACCCGCCGGTGCGCGACTTGTCGGCAGGGCAGCCCCTGTAGTCCACCACGTCGTCCTGCACGAGGTTGTCGTCACCGCCGGCGCCCCAGGCCGACCTGTCCTGCCCTTTCTTCCCATCCTAATAATCAAACAACATTGCGTGTGTGTATTAGCACCTAGCAGTGACTGACATTGTATGCAAGGGAGTGTTTACCTAAATGTTATTACTTTCCAAAGAAAAAAAAACTATCTATCAGTTCTGCTAATACTATCATTTGTTGATCGGTACGCAACAGCTTAGAAATTAGGCTTACGAACCATTAAGCAACACAAGTGTCTTGTGAGCTGACTGCTACTGGGCAAAACCGCAGAAGAGAAGACACAAGCTATAGCTGCAGGCGGAGCCTAGCTCGATCAGCTGGTTATTATACGATGTGCTTCACCTGCTTGACGATTTCTGGGACAAGTTAAATGCGTCCTTTTATAGGGAAGAAGATCAGAAGACGCACACACACGAATCACGATCGATACAAGATCAGAGCTGATCGGGTAAATGGGTCGGTGGTCGGTTGAAAGGGACTTCACCAGGTGGCAGTTTGCCTGGACCTTTCTCATGGCAGGGGCAGGGGCAGAGCTAATAGCCCAAAGTGCCTCAATAATTTTGTACGATATTATGATAATTCGATCAACTCCATCGATCGAAAACGCAGAGAGAAAAGTTTGTGTGCGTGTTGATTGGATGAAGGCCAGAGAATCTCGTGTTAGCAGCAGAACAGAAACATGAGACGTGGAAACTAAGAAAAGTGAGCTGATCTGCAGAGATTTTGGGATAGGCATGCACGATGCACCAGGTGAGTGACAAGTGAGTGAGTTCCCGCTGAAAGGGAATGTTCTAGGAGCGTCAAATTAAACAGCTGCATATCCTTGCAGTGCATGTATGCATGGGGCCCTTCATTCCCACTAGTGATTACAATAATGCACATGGCTAAGGATGCAAGGGAGATAAGCTTTACAAAGATAGTGCTATAACCTGCGCGTGTGGAGAAAAAGCAGCGATCACGGGGCTGATCTTGTTGATCTGTGTCCATGTACTATTTGAGGTCAATGGCATAAGAACTATATATCCTTGATCTGCCCATGCTTTTAAGGTCTATCAATTTCTGCTGATTAAATATAGTATATATATATATATATATATATGAATGCAAGGTGAAATCAAATAAGGTCCAATTTGGAAACGAATGTTTCTATCCTTGTATTTAATTATGAAATTCCTTTTGTTGACATGCATGATAGTCATGGGCTTCAATATTACTAGTTATAAAATATTTTCTTGATAATAGTTTTATATTTATCTCTAGCTTATTATTTTTGTGGGTTGGAATGTGTGACATTGATTGGGGCTTTGCTTCACTCTTTCTTTTTTTATTCTGTGAAGCACCTGCAAAACCTCTCTTTATAGCTACTAGCAAGCAAGAGATCGATGCTTCGATACATATATATTTGAAACTATGGGAATCATTATTTGCAATTTTACATAGTACTCCCTCCAGTGTCAAAAAGAATGCAGTTTAGGACAATGTTTCAGTCAAACATTAGAAATATAAATTATAAATAATTTTTAATTATTATATTTGAAAATATAAAAATCATAGATTAGATTTATATTAAAAAATACTTCATAAAAATATACATATGTTATTTTTAATAAATATTTTTATAAAAATTGAAGTCAAAATTATGTTTTGAAGACCGTATCATTGTCCTAACTACTTTCTTTTTTATACCGGAGTGAGTATATGTTTGTTTTAGATGCACAGACGCGTCCGTCAATCCCAATCAGTTCATTATGTCCAATCCACATGAATAGTATCGTCCTTCCATTCCTTTGCCTACCATTTTGCCCGCCTCCTCCATCCTTTCTGAAGGAGACTAAAAAAAAAAAAGAAAAAAAAAGCAGCATCCATTTGTGTCTTCCTCATGTGCGACCCAACTTTTTACACGGACCTCTTCTTTTCCTCCACGCCCTGGACCTGTCCTCCACTGATTTTTCCTTGTAAGAAACATACACTCCAAGCAAAAACAAGTACTACTGCATCTGTTCCTTATATGGAGAAAAAGGATCCACCGATGGGCATCTTTTATTTCCAATTCAGTTCAGTAAAATGTAGGCAATCTACATACCTTTTCTGGTCGATGCTGACAAGTTCCAAATTGCAAACCTTACAATCTTGACTTATAAACCTTAGCCATGCATGTAGCAAAATGGTATTCCCCTAAAAAAAACAGTTATCCATGCATGACTTATAGAGTATCAAAAGTAGCCTTTCAATATATTTTTTTTATATGAACACAATACAGACGTAGACACTTACAAATGCGTAAGTATTCATCCCTATGAACACATGTACACACATCCTACCCATATAAACGTCAACGAATAACTAAGCCGACTATTCTTGAGATTCTACGAAGTCATCACAGGCGCCTCGCTGTCGACGGAAATGTCACCTACCACTGAACGAATAACTAGCCGTAAATGCAACACCTATGTCAAATCTAGGATTTGAATCTAGGTGGGTTGGTTCTATCACAAGAAGCCTAACCATCTGAGCTAAGCTTAGTTTGCGCCTTTCAATATAGATTCCATTGATTCTATTTTGATTGCCATTTGAAAAAATAATAACGAACGCATTTGATAAAAAAAAGAATGCCTTTGATACTACATTTTCTAACTGTTATAAAAAGAGTATATTTCATAAAATACAAGTATTTATAATCTTGTATAAATTATAGCTTTATTACAGAAATTTGAGAATATTATAACTACTTTGGCTTATATCTCAGAAAATTATAACTTTTGTATCCAGTCTGATCCTCACAATAAGCCTTTCTAAAAGTTTGTGAGGTTGACAGGTAATCCTTTCTAATACATGTCTCGACAGTTATCGAAAATTGGTGTCAAATGCCTTTCTTAATAGAAGAACCCAAATAAATGTAGTTTTACGAAATTTTCTTCTGCTATAAATATTTGAAACAGACAGATAGGAAAAAGTTCCAAACATATTAACGTGAATTAACTTTAGTATGATATGCTAGTAACAATACACAAAAAATACATAACATTTTTTTGATACATAATAGGGATAAACTTTTCTATGACACTGCAATTTCATACAAACCCTTATTTGACACTACAAACACGACAAATCCTTTTATAACATTGAGTTACAAATTAATCCGTTGTATTCTATGACATCGATCTTATAGTTCCAATAAAGAAAATTTTAAAAAATACCTCTGGAATCCAAAAAATCTCCAACTTTTTGTGGCGGTAGGTGAAATCATTTTCTACAACTTTCCTTTTCGATCCAAGCTCAAATTCAAAAATAATTTTGATTTAAAATTTAGATATTGAAATCTACCATAACCACATTGTTTGAATTATTTAAAATAGTTATGTTTTGACATAATTGTTAAACCTGATTCCCATATATCTGCCAGGTTGATAGTCAGTGAAAAATTATGGTCATTGTGTATTGCTATAAAATTGTGAAGGTTAAAAGTTTACTTCAATTCAAATTATTAAGTTATGTTCACATTTTTTGATAAAAAATAACATACAAAATTTTATGTGATTAGGGTTCCAAAAGAAATGATTTGACAAATGTTTACAATGTCTTTCAAAACATAACTATATTATAAGGGAAACTTCCTTGTGAGCCATCTAAAAAGTTGTGTTTCCTTCACAGCTACTAGAAAATTGTTATTTCCTTCTGTACCCCTCTTTGAAATTTTTTCTTCCCTCTATGCCACTCTCTGCTCTTCAAAGAAAGATTAATATTTAAAGATTAGTATTTTACTCTATTTTTAGACATTAAAAATGTAAAATGAAAATAAATTTGAAACTTTATCAATAACAAAGTCGTTCTTCACATAAAATTTAGAACTCAACATGTAATTTTTTTAATCTATAGAGAAAGTGAAAGTGTTTAAGCTTGGATTGGTTTTTCCTTAGTTAGACTTAATCACTTTCCCCACCTCTATGGATCAAAACGATTATTTGTCTAGCAATAAAATTTTTGGTCAATTTTTATGTTGTAGAGAAACATGTGAGGAATCACTTTTGTTATTTGAAAAGTTTCAAATTCATTTTTATTTTGCATTTTTAAAGTCCAAAAAGACATTAAATCATTAAGTTTTCGTTGAAGGGCAGGGAGTGACATATAGGGAATAGAAAATTTTAAGTGGGGGCATAGACGGAAAGGTTTTTTTTTCAGTGGTTGAGAAGGAAATGTAACTTTTTTCAGTGGCTCACAAGGAATTTCTTCTATTAAATAATTTTTAATTTGTTTACATTAGATTTAAATATCCTAATTTTAAATCAAACTATTTTTCAAATTTGAACTCGGATGAAAAAGGAAAGTTGTAGAATATAGTTTCACATACCACCACAAAAAATTTGGAATTTTTTTTGGAATCCAGAAGTATTTATTTAAATTATAAGGTCGATGCCATAGAAGGGATTAAAATTATAACTCGATGTCATACAGGAATTTTTTGTGTTACAGTATCAAATAAGGGTTTGTGTGAAATTATAGTGTCATAGGTGCCAACATTATGAGATTTGTTTCGGTGATTGGGAGGAACAGCCAGAGGTACCTCCTCTTTGAAGTAATCCTCACCGTCAATGCTGCTATTGTCTTTCCACCTGGACTACTCACAGTTGCTTGATCTTGTTACTTGTTTCTGCTGGGAGACTACTCGCTACTAACAGGAAGTTTTAATGTAAGAGTGGGAAAAAAAAAAGGGTAATGTAGATAGAAAGCACCAACAGGAAGGTTTAATGTAAGAGAAAATAACCAGCAGTTATGGTGGCAGATTTATGACTTGGAACCATATCACAAAACCTGTTAAAAGGTGGCCCAGTGGAAGAATTTGAACCATCTCCTCGAAAAACAAATAGATGTATATGCTTCTATTTGACAGATATGCGCTCCCTCTATCGCTGTTTCCTGAAATTTAAGGTGCGTGAGTACGAGAATTAAAGAAAAGTGGAAAAGTTAGATGTATAAAAAACGAGGATGAGAAAGATATATATGAGGAATGACAAAGAAAGATACATTGAAAAGTGAGAGTGTAGGTATTTAAGAAAAATATTTTTTTATTATTTTGGAATTGAGATGACTACAGTATCAAGTATTTTGAGATAGATGGAGTATTTATAGTTTTTTTTTTTGAAAGAAATGATTCTATTGGGCCAGTTATCTCTTTCTTTTCCCTCATCTTACCAGTATGTATGTGTAGGGGCCAGCTCATGGGGCAAGAGTTATCAGTTATCACTACTACAAAAATCATCAAATATACCCCCTCATCGATACCGTTTCATTTAAAACCGGCACAAATAACTTTTCTATACCGGTTTCTAAGATCCTGACCGTGATTTCTAAAGAACCGGTATTGAAAACCACTTATCAATACCGGTTCTAGGACCGAACCGGTACTGAAAGTGGCATAAAGTATCTATACCGGTTCTTAAATGAACCGGTATTAAAAATCTATTTTCAATGCCGGTTCATGTCATGAACCGGTATTGATAGTCAACACTTATCAATACCGGTTCTAAAACCGAACCGGTACTGATAGTAAGACTATCAATACCGGTTCATGAAACAAACCGGTATTGATAGTGATTTCACTTAAAAAAATCTGAGGCCGCGCGCGCCGCATTATTTCCCCCAAATCTCGAATCAGTCTGCCTCTGTCTCTCCCGCCGCGCCACTGCCTCTGCCTCGTTGGCCGCCCCTCCACCTCTACTGTCCTTTGCCTTTGCATCCGCCTCCTCCCCCTCTGCCTCATGTGCCACCTTCGCTGCTTGCCCCCTCGACGCTCGACGCCTCCCCTGAGATCCGGCGCTCATAGGACAGGGCCTTTGCGTGCACGACCTCCTCCTCCACTCTCCAGCTCTTCTCCGACGAGATCTAGCTGTCGCCTCCCTCCTCTTCGGCATGTGCGAGCTCACGCTGCCCCTACCTTTCTCTGCATCGTTGGTTTCGCTACCAAGTTCGAACGGGTGGATGTGACCAGGTGACGCTGCCAACAAGCTGTGTGAGGCTGTCCAATCTTGCTGCTATTGCACGCCTGCATTACAGCACATGTCCGGTCCTAGCAGGCAACAGGCGAGCGGCAGTCCATTAGTCTTAGGTACGAGTGCATATTCTTTCAATCTTTTTTGTCCTTCAGTGTATAAAATGTGTAATTGGATATTGTGATTGGATTTGACATAAACTTACTAAAGATGGATCCTAGGTACGTACTGCAATTTTGGATGTGAAATTAACTATAAATTTTACATGTGTTTGACACTGTTGTCTACCGGTGGGTGCTCATCGAAAGTTATAGAGCGCATCGAAACCTTTCCAGAGAGTACTAACTCGTATTTTTTCATTAAGAATCGAAGGAGATATAGTAGTCTGAATCTTACAGTCGAAACTGTCGGGTTACAGTTTCAACAGTTACAGCAGTCTCTGAAATTTAGGTTTTTTGGGTGCCTTAATGACCTAAATAATTTTTTCGGCTACGGACAAAGTTGTAGAGTATTTCAATACCTTTCTTTTGACACTAAGATTACCCTCATAGCTTTTGTGTTTTGGAAGATACAACGATCTGAAAGTTGCTTCCAGAATAGGTTGCAGTTTCAGTTTTAGTCATCACTCAGTTTCAGTTTGCTCTGTTAGCACTCAGTTTTGGGGTCCTTTGAGGCCTAATTAGAGTAGATCGTTATGGAAAATTTTACAGTAAATATGTGGTAATCTTCTATCAGGATTGAAAATATAGATTTGTGAATTTAGTGGTTGCTTATATGAGGATTGAAATTTCTGTGCAAATTTTTTCCAATTGGCAACAATGTCATCCAGTGGTGCAAACAAACAAAAACTTTTGTCCTATTAAATGTTTTTGTTAATAGTTTCCTGATGTCCTATTGTCAAAGGAATAATACTAAGGGAAGTGTGAGGAGAATGAACAACATGAGACTAATCTGTCAAAGATACAATATCTCAGCAGGTGAATTTATTTTTTCCTGTAATTTTCCCCTCTAGCTAATGTACTGTTATTCTACAAATGGTAGGTTGGAAATGCTGGTAAACTAGATCCTGTGGCAACTGGATTGTTATTGTTTGTGTTGGAAAGTCACCCAAATGTATGCCTCTACTATCAACGAATTAGCTCTTGAATTGAAGACCTTACAATATGAAAAAACTAAGCATATTTGTTGTTGGTGCATATGTAATGTCATGTTGCCAACCAATGTGAGTCGATTTGTTAATTTCTAGACATTATATGTGGCTTTACTTTTTGACAAACCATGCATGACTCATTCCTTATTTCTTGTCATTTAGTTTTTGTAATCCATAGTTCAATAATTTGTGACATAGATAGGTTATGAATTTTATTTCTGATCGAAAGTATGTATCTACTACCAACTGTTGATATATTTTTGAAGTTTTTTTTATTTTTCACTGAAGCTCTCTCGCTGATGCATTTAGATATATCACTCTTGATTGACTTTGTCATAGTATTTCTCTATGCCTCTAGAATCTTGATACATTCTCTTATGGTTCTTTTATGTATATATGTATGGTCTTGAAATGGATGGAGAAATGAAGGCTTAGATTTGAAGGGCACAATCCTGCTGCAACAACAATGAAGGTGCATTGAATCTTTCTCGCTCTTTTCTAGCAGAGTTTGATCCCCTTCAGCAGCTTCATAGCTTCTCAATAGACTAGAAGATTAGATAAGTCTTAGTATGTGAAAACACATGTAAATTTGTATGATAATCCATGTAGTTTGAAGGTATGTTTGTATGAGAAAACCTGAATGATGTTGTATGAGAATATGAGTCAATTTTGGTACTGGTATGTAATAGTTGAATAACAGTAATATTTGTATTAATAAATTGGCTATGATTTAAGGTTTTTTTTTTTACCTGAAAGTGATTATCAATGCCGATTCTAAAGCAGAACCGGTACTGATGCTCCATTATCAATACCGGTTTTAGAGTAGAACCGGTATAGATAATACAATATCAGTACCGGTTCTTGATATGAACCGGTATTGATACTGGTTATCTATACCCGTTCTAAACCGGTATAGATATCATATATTATCAGTATCGACATATAAATACCAAACTAAAAACCGGTATTGATGTGGGTTATGAACCGGTACTGATGACTATTTTTATAGTAGTGTATCTGTATGTAAACACATATTACTACTAGATAATGATTTTGCTATATGTGACTCATCAGAGCATTAAGGCAGGAGAAAATATATATTCTGGTATCTTTTTCATCTAAAATTTTTCTCTCCTTATCAGATCGACGTACACACCATATATATGTGATGTGAAAATAGCTCTTTGGTCGATGTTGATCTCAGTCACTGAGATCGGAGGAGATCATGGACGAGCTTAGTGAGGCAGCAAATTAATCGATCTTTATCCACACGATTCGATGTACGAGCTGAGTGAGGCACCAAATCGATCTTTTTATCCACACGCGTCCATGCCTTTATATGTCCATATATATATAAAATATTCGCTCTCATATTTCTATATTTATTCATGTGTCGTGCGATATAGACCTCTGATTGATGATCGTCTCCTTGATGTTTGGGAAACGTTGTTGTTCATCAGCTGGTTTTCATATGTAGTGCAGCACACCATATACTATATAATATATTAACTCATCTCCATCCTGTAAATAGGTGAAAAAGAACTGACTTTTGTGCATAACCATCTAGACTTTGGGTTTTGATCGAAAATGCATGTCTCCTGAACCAACTTTTGTAGCCTCTCAGAAACATATCATTAATTGGATCAAAGTGTCCTGACCTCTCAAAAGTAAGTTCGATCAGCTGCAGATCGAAACGGGATAATTAAGGGAGTCAACAATTGAGCTGAGCACACTACCAACTGAAACCCCTGGTCTCATCTCCCATGAACACCCTCTCTCATTTTCTTCTCGTCTCCAAATGGTCAATACGCAGCTGGGATGGTGACAGCAGCTTAGCTTGATTCAGCCTTGAGCCACCACTTTTGATCCGTTCCTGCATACGCCAGGTCAAACAAACAAAGAGGGTCAGATAGCTACCTACCACTTAGCAGCTGATGGGATTAGATCGCTTTTGTTGGTGTTTGCCAGTACTCAGTCCGGGCCCGTTCGGGCCACGTGGCGTTTGGGATTATATTGGTTATACTTTCTTTTGCTAGTGATCGCATGCCTGCCTTTTTCTTCAGATTAATGCACATCCGGCATTATCTCATGTCGTCTCATCACTTCTTTCTTTTTTTTGAGCTTTAAGACCTATCACACACATCTAAATATCTTGCTTATTTTGACATCGTGTGGCAAGATTAATGCCTTGCTCAATTATTGCCAAAGAGTATGGACATGTTGCCGTTGTCCTTGTCCGGTCTGGTCCACATCTGATCCAGAGATTGCAAAATTATGGAAGGAGATTGGACGGAATTTAAAGGCGACGCACATAGGTTTGGGGACCGAAATGGTCATTACATACAAAGGATTTCAATTTTTCTGATCATACTGCAATCTTTGATTCCTCAAAAAAAAAGCCAGCTTGTTCCTTTTTGTAGCAGTTCGCAAACTAGAGCGCTGGAGCATAACTTTTGTGTCAGTTATTCGAGAAAAAAAAAGACTTTCGTGTCAGTACCTTGCATATAGTAAATGTCCAAGTTAATTTAAACAAAAACTTGTACTTATCTATGACAACAAATTCATTTCACAAAGCCTTTTCATAAACTAAGAGCACAGAATTTGATATTTATGAATGACTAAAGTGCATCGTAGGTCTCTCTAAACTATTCGCGTTGTGTCACATGGGTGCATAAGCTCTCAGTGACTATCTAAATTTCATGTATAGGCTAAAAAATATTTTTATTGTATCAAGCTAGGTTTGAATTTCATGTGTAGGCCAAAAAAATATGACATGCCTGTTCCAGCTTGTGATTAGAATGCACAGGTATTATGCGTGACATTTAGAGTAGTAGATATGACCATTGACATAAAGACTAATATTTGATTTTCTATTTAGTTGAATGATAGGCATCATACATGTCCCCTCCAATGGCCTTTCACGATGCCCCCATGAGGTGGAGTCAGGGAGACTGGTGGAAACCTCTCTGTAATAACAAAGAACCCTCCTGGGTCACCGTAGGTCGCGGCCAGTGACCACCAATCGTCACCAATGCCCCAGTCCATTCGTTCCTTGGCTCCCACCATAGATGTCTGCAAATGCTTTTAATCAAATAATGGAAAACCAAATATAGGTATTTATGTCGGTTGCTACAGCTACTATGCCACACGCAAGACACGTGTGTTTAATCCACGTTGGAACAGTCATGTCATTTTTTTTTTGACCTCTAGACCTAGCTTGATACTGGAAAAATAGATTAGAGAATTCGATGGTCACATTATTAGTTTATAGACCTAAATGACACGCCACGAATAGTTCAGTGACCTCCGAATGCACTTTACTCTTTATGGATCTTTAATGTTTGAACCTACCTACAGATAAACCATGATTTTGGATCCCTAGGATACCAATTTTTTCTCGAGGTAGGCAGATTGCATATGGGCGAACGGAGTCATGTGAAAAAAGGGAAATGCAAATGCTGGGAGTTACAACCTTTTGCTATAGCCATAGTCCCATTTTCCTTTCAATAGGCATTGTCACCACCGTTCTTTAATTTGCTAAGAAAAGGTATTCACTGTGAGAACAAACTTCAAAGTTCATGGGGTTCCATTCTCTTGCTCAGGCTACTATAGTCTACTCAAGGATCATGGTTACCTAAAGCTTTTTGTTTTTATACCATGATGAGTCGCCCCATGTTGATCGGAGCAACTGCTCTAGACATGCTCTGAAGCAGCTACCTGCACTCATAATGTGCAGGTCGACACAAGCCAAAAAGAGAGAATTTTGTGGCATCCTCTCATAAGTTCTTTTAACAGATTTCACAAAAATAAATAGGTTTATCACAACTCAAAAAAATATTGACTGATCAGATCACCTTGCTGCAGTTGACAGCTGTTGCTGTGCTGAATCAATCGACAGCCAAAAATACTATACTGTGCAGCTACAGACGCAGCGCAAAACATCGGAGCTGTTGTCACGAAGAACTGCAGTTGTTGATTCAGGAGTGGCGTAATTTGAAAGAATCTTGGGCTTAACTTACCTAGCCTCCACGGCTCGTCATCGCACCGCGCGCGCCGCTATTTTCTCCTTCCCGCGCGCTCGCGCCTCTTCTACGCGCCCCCGCCCCTCGCCTTCCCGCGCCCCAGCACTCTTCCGTGCGCCTGCTCTTCCCCTTCCGGCGCCTCGCTGAATCTCGTCCAAATCCAAACCACCGCTGCCATGTCCATGCTGCCTCTTCGCCGAGCTACGGCAGCTGCTCACGGAGGGGTTCGAAATCAGCCCTCCCGACGGTCTTCCGTGCCCCTGTTCACAGGCATCGATGCAGGTCGTGGTGGAATCCCTCCCCATGGTGGTTGGGAGAATGATTTGGATCTTGATAGGATGGAGAACAGATGCGTCGGATTGCTGCGCCGTTAGGTGGTTTGTCCCACAGGATACGTTGACCAGCTACCGCAAGATCTCTTCCCACAAGGAGTGGATGCGGAGGATGAGTACCCAGGTGAGTTCTGGACTCATTCAGGTTTTGGTACTCCAGATTGTTTCGTTCACACCAATTCAGATTGTTTCAGGTTTTGGTAGTTCAGAAAGTTCAGTACTACTGCAGATTGTTTTGTGTGTGCTCATTAGTCCTATCATCGATAGTTCAGCTTTCGCTTAGTGCTTGGCAGATTGTTTCGTGCTTGTTTGATAAGCTTATTTTCCCTTTTAGTTGTATGAACTACCATAGTACTAAAATAAGCTTGTCATTTGCATTTTAAATGCACCCAGGGATGCAATTTCAATCAATAGTACTAATTGAGGATATTATATGTATTAGTTGATAGCTCTGGATGATAATTGCATGCAACAACAGGTTCAGGGGTGTAATGTGCACTTATTCTAATAAAATAAAATGGAGGATTATATGTATTAGTTGATAGCTCTGGATGATCATTGCATGTAGCAATAGGTTCAGGGGTACAATATGCACTTATTCTAATAAAACAAAATGGAGGATTATACGTATTAGTTGATAGCTCTAAAAGTTCATTAGCTGAAGTTACAGAAAACTATAAGTACTAACCGATGAACCTGATTAGAAGGCTCATGTCAGTTTTCCCAAAACTCTGTTTGCACACTCCTCTTGAATTTCTCATAAGCATAAAAAGGGTAGGTATTGATCAGATAAATGATTCAAGTGAATTCTGCTGTGGTTCCTAACCTTCCCTTGTGTGCCTTGCCATTTATTTTAATTTTTATTGTTTTGCTGGAGTAGAAGGCATGGACTCGGGAACATACTTCCGTGACCTGCTGTGCCTTGCCATTTATTTTAATTTTTATTGTTTTGCTGGAGTAGAAGGCATGGACTCAGGAACATACTTCCGTGACCTGCTGCATAAAGATTTTTTTCCTCCTGATGAGTCCAACAGTAACTCCTATGCTTCACAAGCAGTATCAAATTCAAAGACGCCTGCAGGTAGCAAAGGAAGATCAAAAAATTTTACAGATGATCAGGACATACTTCTTGTCTCAACTTGGCTAAATGTGAGCATGGATGCAATTCAAGGAGTTGATCAATGCAATCTGACATATTGGAAAAAAATTCATGATATTTCCATAGGTACAAGAAGTTTGTTTCTGATCGTTTAGAAAGCTCCTTAATGAATCGTTGGTCTGGTATACGACATGATGTGAACATCTTTTGTGGATGTGTGTCTAGGATTGAGCAAAGAAACCATAGTGGCTGGTCTGTTGACGACAAGGTTTGATAGCAGAAGTAAATTCATATTTTTGTGTATATGTTTATTTGGTCATGACCTTATTCTCATATGTGCTTTTTCTTACAACTTTTTAGATTGCTAATGCATGTACATTGTTCAAGACCGAGGACAAGAAGAAAAGAAACTTTGCACTCATGCACTGTTGGAGAATTCTAAAAGATAAACCCAAGTGGATTGAAAGGAACAACCAGAGTGATATGTCATGTCGAAAACAGCCAACAACAAAAAAAAAGAAAGGCAACAGATAGTTCAACTCTCACATCTGAACCTGTACCAGCCAATGCTACTGGAGCTGAGGGTCAGCCGTAAGAAAGTGTTTTAGAGAGGCCCGCAGGAAAGAAGAAGGAGAAACAGAAATTATGGCAACGTTCGAGCATCGAAGCTGTGGACTATCTTTTAGCAAAGAAGAAAGATTTAGATGCTGAAAAAATTTTGAAGAAAGAAGAAAGTTGCAATAAAGCCTTCGCATTGCAGGAAGATAGGATTAAGTTGGAGAGAGAAAAATTCGAGTTCAAAAGGGACTTGGAAGAAGAGAGAATTCGGACTCTCGATTTGAGTAACATGTCTGACAAACAGCAACGATATTACGAAGGTTGCCAGAATGACATTCTTGCAAGACGGATGAATATAGAACACCTTTGAAGCAATAGATGTGTCATGGATTTTTTTTTTACGTTCTTTCGGTATGATTCATATTAATACTTTAAATATTGACTATCTTTAAATATTCCTCTGTTATGAGAAATTAACATTTTTAGTAGAGTTAAATATGTGTGGTAATGTCTGCTGAATTTTGTAGTTCGAACAAGCGTAAAGGGAGTTTTTTTTGCTGAAATATGTGTATTGACTTATTTATTGCATGACCCAGATCTCGTACAAATCAGGGTGGTTTGTACACTAATGATAACAAAATCATTTAATTGTCAAAACTTGTACAAATCAGGATGGTTTATCCACAAATGCTCGATCATGTCCAATTGAAGCTGAGTCATGAGTTTTTGTGCTTTTGATTTTCTTGTAATTTTGAATCGAAGGGTCAAGTTCAGGTGCACCATTGTGTGATACGGTCACTTTTTCTCCCATGTCATCATAGTTGTCATTTTCATCATTGTACTCATCTCTCTCATTTCAACAATCATGTTGTGTATAATGATGCAAGCCCTCATAATATATGCAAGTGTGCCTTCATCCCACAAACGAGTTGACCCACGCACGATAGCAAAGCGAGATTATAGAACCCCAAATGCACGTTCAACATCTTTTCTACATGATTCTTGCAAAATATTTCTTCTTATTACCTTGGCGCTCTGATATAGTCTTCACAAAAGTGGCCCACGAAGGATATATGCCATCTGCGAGATAATACCCCATCGTATAATTGTTCCCGTTAATGTTGTAGTTAACTGTGAGAGACCCGACCAATTTACATTCAATCTTACCAAGTTGACTCGCGGCCCACGTATGGTATGCGAGAACTCAACCCGATAAAAGAGAATATAAACCCGGCAGTCCCCCGACATGTTTCTCAAGCAACGCCCAAGATCCAAGCACGTCGGCAACGTCACAGGTGATACATCACATCGGTCACATTAATTTAATAGCATTAATTTAAAATATTCTTACATACCAAGGTTCATCAGAAGTCTTGAAATAACAAATTAAAGAGCGGAAGCAATTCTAAGGAATACGATAGTCGCAGCGGTAGCAGCAAGGAAACAGCAAAAGATTGCGATGCCCAGCCCACGAACATCACAAATCATGGTCACTCGAAAGTCTTGACTACGCCTCGCCCTCGCCGGCATCGGCAGGGACGAAGTAGCCGAAGACCAGCTCATCCTCATCTACAAAAACTTAAACAACAAACGTTGAGTACGAAGGTACTCACAAGTCTTACCCTGTGGTGGGAATTAGTTCCCGACTCCAAGGATAATGCAATGAGGCAGTAGCAAGATATAAGGTATAGGAATGGACTCAATTGCTTCAAGCAGAAACTAAGCATATGTGAATCAGCATAAAGTAAAAGGGACTCTTGCGGGCATGGACATCTAATAAACCCAATCCTAAGTACCATGTAATCATAAACCATGTACATATCATCATCCATGTTCCGTCCGAACCGTGGATACCAATACCCATATTCCAATTCCCAACATGTTATGTGACAACTCTACAATATTATCCAAAGGACACTGAACTTGATCATAACCGAGATCGCGGCGGATTCGAACCGATTTTACACCCTGCAGGGGAGTCCAACTGTACCCACACGACTGAGGACCATACGGCTCATGTAACCCGCTAAAGTTACACAAGGGGGTACTCATGTCAACCTTTTTCACACTCGTGCTCATACGATTGGAAAATCCACACGGTGCCGAGTACCATGGCCTCGCAGGCTCACGTGAGTCCCTCGTCGAGTATCACGGCCTCGCAGGCACCCATGAATCCCTCGTTCCACACACCGTGCAGTCATCGGTCAAACGTTGGTACGCAGTGAGATACTCAGCTTGTCTTACCATTATATCGGACATGTGGTATGAACGGAAAGTGCTCAGGCCAAGAATAACACGGCCGGGTCCTAGGTCAACCCAGACGGGGCCTACGGCACACAAGACCTCCATGTCTTGCTGCACTCCTATCCCACCGTCCAGATTTCAGCTTTTAACACCTTTCAACTTTTACCAACATATGAACTCGCCACAAGTTCATAAGTAATCAAGGTGGTTCCTATACGTGCGAGTGGGACTTACCACTCGACTTCTACCGTGTTATCTAAGCATGCCTAAGCATTTCGTGACTCGAAACAATGACAACTCTACCCAGTTTGACAAGGTGACGTAAGCAATAGCAAGGAGGGGTATATGGAACAATAATCGGTGTTCCCGACTGTATCACTATGCCCGACTTAATGCAGTCCTTTACGTAAGCATTCATATTAATCATTAAGTAAATTACTTAGGGTAGCAATATGAGGTGCTTGCCTTCAATAACGGTGGTGTGGTCTCCCGCAGCAGCTGGATCAACCTCCGGTGCTTCTCCCGTAGCAGCACCCGCGTCACTCTCTGGCGGATCGTACTCTATAAAGCAAAAACGCGTCGATATGAGATGCATGCCATGATGCCATGATGCACGAATGATGTGATATGATGCAGAGAGGTAGCTACTGAGTCTACGAACACAATGCAAAAAGAATGAAGTTAATCGGAGTTCTACAGCTCAAGTTATGGCCAAAACAGTTTTACCGATTCCGGTTACGGGTTTTCCCGGTTCCCGGGTTCCCGGTTCCGATATCGGGTGGCACACGGATGTCGTTTCCGGGAAGAATCCCAAAACACATCACATGCACTGGCTTTACTAAGTGGCTTGGGTTACTACAAGACTAAGTTTGAGTGGTTTTGACTCGCGTTAGCAGAAACACGAGCCCTCCGATGGTCGTTGCCCGTTTACGACATCGGGAATACCGTAACGGTGCCGTAAAAGTCGTAACGACTTTTCCGGTGAAATTCAAAGTTAAGTCACAGGCATGGGACCATTTTTAGTTTAATGTAGGCTCTAAACTAAGACTTTTAGCTCTGGGTTGGGCTCAAGTTGGGCTTCTAAGAATTTATTAAAAATCAAATAATGTTCTATTTTCCAAACTTGTAAAATTAGAAACATGTACTAAAGCTTATGAAAAAATCATGAAATTTTATAGATCTACTTTTTAACATCTAAACTAAAGTTTTTATTAAAGTTCTTGGGCTTTTGGGTGACTTTCCTGATGTACTTTAGACAAAGGTAAATAATCTAGGTTTTTGGGGATATTAACCATGACCTACATGCACAAATGTTCATCAAAAATTCTAGTAAAAATGCAGGAGATGCATCATACCAAGGTAAAATTGTGGTTCAAAAATCAAGCCTAGAAACCTTCTGGAACTCCAATTAAAAATCAAAAAGAGAAATACTTCAATGAATTATTGAGGAAATTACAAGGACATTTTTGAAAAAGTGCTTTAACAGAAAATTATCTCATTATTCAAGGATTCAAATAAAATTAGGTTTGGCATTTTTATATTTTCCCACTGTTTTCTACACACTTAACAACTTTTGGCTAATTAAAGGAAAATGAAAAAATCAATGGAACAGTGCAGAAACAGGGGAAAACAGCAGGGGTGGCTGCTCCGGTGAGATTTCTCGCCGGAGAAGAGGGTTAGGGCGGGGATTGAAGTGTCGTGGAGCATCACCGTGACTCAAAGCACTGATTTATCGAGGAGGCAGGCCACGGGGAAGAGGGGAACAGGGCTGGCGACGGTGAGCTCGAGGCGGCGTCAATGGTGGCCGAGGTGGTGGCGCGAGGCGTTCTTCATCAACGGCGATGAACTGCAGCCTTAATCTTGTCAATTGGGTGCGCAAGTACTAGAGCAAGTAGCCTGTGAAAGGAATTGGAGAATCATGGTACCGTGACGACGAATTTTGAAGAATTGCGGCCGCCGGTGAGGTGCTCGGCCGAAAACAGGGGCGGCGGCGTTCCGGAGGAATTAGTGCACGGCCAGGCGGGGCTGGATGGTTGGAGAGTTTCAGGGGGTTGAGGAGAGCTTTCTTGGCACGGTGGTGGGGCTGAGGAAGGGCCGGAACTCGCCGGCACCGTGGAGGTGGCGAGGGGCGGCTATGGCGGCTGAAAAACAGGGCAATACGGTGGCGCGCGGGGGAAAAGGCAGGGAAGGAGAAGAAGGAAGGTGGGGGCTCAGCTTTATGCTCAAGGAGGGGTGAGGAAGGGAGAGGGAGAAGGAGCACCGTGAATTGATGGCACAGGGGGCGGCAGCCGGCAGGAGGACGTGGGAGGCGGCTCCTGCCGCGACTATGGCGCGCGGCAACAGGGGAACTGGTCGGGCGCAGAGAGGGAGGGAGGAGAGAGGAAGGGGGAAGTAAACTCGTGCCATGAGTCAAAGCGTGGAGGAGTAATGGCGACGTGGGGGGGAAGAAGCCGGCCAGCAGTCGGCCGCCTGGCCGTGAGCAGTGGCGGCGCGCCACTGTTCACGGTACAGCCATTGTCGTTTCTTTTTTTTTTAATTCCAATTCCCTCCACTTGAGTTAATTGAAAAATCTAGCTCCCGAGTTCAAACATTTTTGAAACTTTTTGTGTGGGCTAAGTTAATTATTTGGAACAACTTTTATTATAGAAAGTTTCCCTGATTCAGCTCCTAAAAGTTTGTAAATTTTCAACTTGGTTCAAATTTGTCGGAATTTCAAAAGGGTTTAAAGCTTTATCAAAAATTTTGATAAAATTTCCAAAATTCTATTTTAATGTGTAGTTGATTTTTATGTAAAAACATTGGGGTATTTTTATGAAGAAAAACAAAAGAGCCTGAGAAAGTCGATTAGGGTTTCCGAAAACGAAGAAATTCAAAACCCTGACCCAAAAGCCAAAACGGAAAAAGACGAGATCAAATTCAAATCTTGTGAGCTCAAATTCAAGATGACAAAAAGGTTGAACTTTTTGGGATGTGACATTAACTTATAGACCTTCACCCTCAACCAGCCATGCAAATATGGGAGATCTTTGAAGCACATTGATGTCATTGTGTGAACCAACCATCCCAAAAAATGCATGCCAAATCCAAAAATCCTTAGAAGCAACTGCTTCTAATATAATTGTATGCTCCTTTTTTTGACCCCTATACATACCTTGCCATGCAGTAGAACAATTTTTTCAACTCCAATGCATGCAATCGATGGACCCAAGCATACCGGGAAAACCTTTGCTTTCACCGATTGCTATTAATTTCGCAGTATCATGTTCATTAGGCAGTCTCATATACTCTGTTCCAAATACCTCAACAACAGCTACGATAAACCTTCTCAAAGCTTGTAGAGCAGTACTCTCACCAATACGAATGTAGTCATCTGTAGCATCAGCCGCTGTTCCATAAGCTAATATACGAAATGCCGCCACCACCTTCTGCAAACAAGACAGTCCAAGGGTACCAGCTGCATTCCTCTTCTGCACAAAATAGTCATCGTGCTCCATGCATTATGCGCATAAAAACATGGCGCCTCATCCGAAACCCGTCACAACATAAAATTGATTAGGCACACTACAATACATTTAAAATTAATTTGAGTCAATAAAAATAAAAATAAACCATACGAAACCTGCGCCTGAAGAAGTTCGGACCGAAGGTAGGATTATCTGAAAAATAGTCTTTATAAAGAAGGAAGTGCTAGAACTGTCTTTCACGAGTCACTACAAGATGACCGGCAATAGAACCACGTTGTCCCGGTTGATTTAGCAAACCCTCGACTATTATATGTGCGGCAGCACAAAATAGATCATCATCATCATCCGAAGAGGATGAATCAATTACTTCATCCAATACAAACGAATTGAATTCATCATCCGAACCATAATTTACGGCAACAGGTGATGAGTTAAGTTCTGGACGTGCTTGAAATCTTCGCCTACTAGATTGACGAACCCTTTGTAGTTTGCAGCAGTAGAGATCTCAGGTCAGAGAATAATAGTAGAGGAGGCAGCGAAGCGCAAGCCCTTGCAGATGGAGATCAATGGTGCAAGATCAATACCTCTCAGATGGGTACCAAATATTCACGCCCCGTGACCTCGAGCAGGACAAGCCAGCGAGTATTAATAAAATAGAAAAGTCCCATCCAATCGTGGGAGAAAAAAAGGAAGGGATCGGTGGGAAAAACAAAAGAGAAGGGATTAGTATGATGACGTGGCTTGTTTTAAAATATAAAGAGTCCACTTTTATCTAGTATGTTGGATTACTTAACCTTTTTAAAGAGTTTTTACAAAGGAACATAATAGCTAAATTTAGCTAGGCTGTTGGAGTTGCTCTAAAGATGGCGAGGCGGGAAAGACAGATAGCGAGCGTGAATATTTGTCTAACAGTATGACAAGGCCGTTAGAGTTGCTCTTAGCTTCATCGCTAACGAGGCAAATAAACAAAATCAGTGCACAAACAGAATTCAAGAGCACGTAATGTACACTGAAAATTTTGTGTCACGTCTGATAATGCCTGATGCTCTTTGTAATTTTGCGTTCTTCTGACTGGCCATCACAATTCACACAGAGGCCAATTCTACACAAAGACAACCCTAAGAAAATAGAAAAGGCCAATTCCAGACAAGCAGAAGAGAAGTGAAAGATCACAACATTTCAATAGGATTTAATATGTCTCAAAAGTCGAAGAGATAAAAAAAAAACAATCACCTTCCGATACCACCCAAATGATTATCGATGTACATATCCCCGAATGGGAACAATGACGCATTTTGTTTTGTTTTCTATCCATCCTGAATGGACATCTCAGCAGATATCAAATGAATAAGAATTTTACCTGTTGTTGATTTGTTCTGTTTAAGTCAAAATATTCTTCATGACAGTAGGAAAGAAACGAGGTAGATATACTTCATATACATACAGAAGACTGCATTCGATCAAGCCCTATGAAACTTTTAATGATTACATAACCTTTTAAAGTAACTACTGTAATACTCATCAACGACACCTAGGTTGCATCCAGGTAGTCATCAAAGGCACTTATTCCACAAAATTTACTAGTAGTCCAAACTAATTTGCTCCTCAAATTGGAAGAAGTCAATGGAGCAAGTATTTTTAACCTTTACACAGAGGCAAATCTCATCCCTGTCAACCTGCAATGAATTATCAAAAGAACAGTCATGAATAACAATGTCACAATAAATGAACAAGATTATAACCAAGATTTCAAAGATAGCGTCTATTTAGTCGCTTCCTTTATTTGATTTACAATATTATTTGGGTTCTAGATTATGATATTGCTACCCTATACAACCATATAGAATCAGTTTGTGAATTGGCTACCCATGTTGTAAGGCTATCCATGTTGTACATCTGTTATTCAAGATTAAGCTATTTCATACTTTGCCACAATTTTCTACTCCATTGTGGATCTGGAGCCTGAAGGTATGGGTAGTGATCAAACATATCCAATGTAACTGCCGGATCAAGGACCTGCTACCAGTTATTGACAACTAGAAGCATGTGGAAGGCACACCACACATCAAAATAAGGGTCCATGTGATAGGAACAATTGGTGTGTCATGAGTTATGCCCATAATTGGCAGGTGATGTTTTATTTAACATGACAAAAATCCATTCTACAACTTAGCTTCACAACAAAAGGAACAAAAGAAACATGAAAAAAGAAATAAGTTTGGGCTATGCGATCTTGTATATTTAAAAGGAATAAATGGGTTACAGAAAAGGATAGGAACAAAAGGTACCATTTGTATAGATGATGTATTATTACAGACTATCTACACTCAGTATTTTCTATACTGGAACTTACATATTGGTTAACAAGAACAAAACTGTGAACAGCTACATTCTGAAATGGATACACAGGAATTGATGATAGCAATGGAAAAGTGGGTATACAAACTAACGGAGCCTGTAGCGATAAAAAGCTGCAAACCAAATAACACCTGCAAGCAACTAGGTTTATAATATCCATATACAAAAGTAAATTAATGCCCTTATGTGTCAATATATCATATAGATTGATAAATACAAACCTTAGATTTTATAAGACTTGGTCTAGCACCCACTGGAAATCGATGTGTCAACTTATTGGAGAGAACATTAACAACTCAGCCTATGTCTGGTTGAATCTATGAACTGTAAATCTGGAGTCTAGTTTTTAGAACACTTGGAAAAAGTTAAGCTAGAAATCTCATTTCCCATGTCTGTATATCGGTGAGGCTGCATAGCTGTTCGAAGAATGCAGAGTCTGATATGATTTTGAAAAACCTTTTACATGAATCACAACATACAGAGGTCAGATTGGTTCCAAATAATGCACAACATATCTTCTACACACACTTGAAGTTACTATGTGACTGACCTAGCAGTAGAAAATAATATCGCATTCCACACAGACACAATTTTTCTGATCTCAATAAATTAAGCATAGTTCATAGGGACATGAATAGGGAAAAATCAAGGGTGCAAAATAACCTCCACTCGACATCAGAGTGTTAAGCTAGCATTTTTTTATAACTAGACTACTAGAGGCTTGCAGGAAAATAAGTGATTGACCATGTAGAGACTTGAAGAAGACATGATTTCCTCCACACTTCACACAATGGGTTTTGGAACTTTGCAGAAACAAAGAAAAACATTGAAGAGATGTTCATATTCTACATGTTACATCAATATATTGAAACACCTAAGTACTAAACAAACATGCATTGAAAGCTAGTTGATAGATCAAATACATAGGGTTGTCAGTACTGTGATGCCCATATTGGTTGGAGAAGAAGCTTGAAAATGGAAAGCTTTGATAGAAAAAAAGTTTAATGCATGGTTCCAAGCCCTTCAACATGACTTGCATATCCTATTATTTCTTGAAAAGTTTAATGTTAAGGGCTGAAAAATCATTAATATAGAGTCTGATGAATGGAAACTAGAAACACACCATTTGTGGGGGTATGAAAATCAGAAAATACCATTCAGGACAAGAGGTATAAAAAAACTGGTTCCTAACAATTCAAACGAGATGCTAACACAACTTAGAAAAAACGGTCATGCTAATGATTATAGACAAGAGAAGTACTTATACAAAGCAGTGATCTATACAGCACAATTATATAAAGCAAGTATACGGAGAACCAGTAGCACATTAAAACAAGAGAAATCAACAGGCAGACAGGAATTAGGAAGCTCCCTGAGTTCAGAACGGCTTGAAAACTATGTTATTGAAATCACACAATAATATGCATACATTAAGCACAAAAATGGTGTCACCGCAATGCAGTAAATTTAGCTATCTGTACAAAGATTGGAGGATGATTTTAGCTATCTGTATGTCATAGAAGTTGTAAGCTACACGGATAAGCCAATAACGTTTATGTAGCAAATGCTCCAGCAAGCCCGTATGTGCACTGCAAAGCATGTGCCTGCGAATCAAGAATATAGCAACCCAGGTACCAATTTCCAAGGATTACCTAGCATTTACAATGATAGGCTATGGACACAGCTACAAGCGATATTCATATGATCCCAGAAAATGGAAAAAATGAAAAATGATATACATAGGTAGCATAATCAAGCAAATGTTGAACCAGGACCCCTCCCACTCAAATACGCGCACCGACATGAGGTTGAAGGTGAAGAATGCACAAGCAGGCAAACAATGGCAACAAATGAACAACACATGCACTCTAGGCACCGTATTGCACACACCAGGACCATTTATACATGCACTTGTAATGCAGTGCCCACAGAAATTCTCCAACAAACCCCGCGCATACACAAATTCTCCAACGAACCCCACACACATGCACGTATGTTTCCTGCTGACCAGACTCCCCTAGTCGTGGGTGGTTCCTCCATGAGAATTGGGCTCCAGCATTACCCAAGAGCCATGCCCGCTGGCCACTGTGACACCCCACAAGCTATAGCCTGCAAATGACACACACCACTAATGACTTGACGGCTCGACCTTGTGCTTCAGCAAACTACATCATCAGCATACGATGAGCTGGACCAAGGATGGACCTCCAATCTGGAGTCCACCAACAGCAAATCCTGCAGCCAAACTGCACATGCACTCTGGTCGAACCGAGCACCAACAGATGCGCAGCCAAACTGCACAGTTGCTTGGTCGAACCAAGCACCAAAAGACACAACGCACACAAGGTAGGACAAACCATTCCATGGTTTATTTGCTAAAATGAATTGTAGGCCTTTTTCAGCTACACTATAATACTAAGAATATGAAATATAGATAATATCAGCTGTTGGCTCCTATTATCTCCCATCCACAAATAAATGCTATATGGAACTATGTCTTGGTTGCCATACAGACAAACCATGCACTCCTCACACAAAGTACTAAATTCAACGGGGGTGCATTGCATAGATAGAGATGATTATGCAGGAAGTCACGATACAAAGAATGCAGATTGTAATCTGCTATAGAATATTTTTCATGGTGCCAAAATTCAATGATAGTGCAAAATTATGTTACACAAAGTTCATTCGCACCTTGCTCCGACTGATGAATTATTGTGCTGTCGCCTCAAATTGCTTAAGCATGTCACAGTGCGGTGTCTGGTACGATAAGCCCCATTGACGACGCTGCAGCTCAACCCTGCAGTTCTGTGTGATTATTGAGTAGTAATCCCTCTCAACATGTCGCTCTAATGTCGCCCGTTCAGTGCTCTGGTGTGGATACTGCTCCTCAAAGTTAGCCAACTTGACATAATATGGGACTCCGCGTGGGGTCTGGAACTTGTGCTCATAGGGGTAGTTGCGGGATAGGGAGTAGACAGGCTCAGATGATGGGAGAAAGTTAAGCAATATCAGCAGTAGCACAGGTATCAGCTGCACAAGCATTCTAACGGTTGAGCCACCAGAGTTTTGTTGTCCATGGGCATGCATCCCGCCAGTCCTGAAATGATATGTTCCAAACTGGCCAAAATGCCTGGTTGTCGCAGGTGCCATCCCACCACCAAAGAAGAAGTTCCTGAATATCTCATCTGGGTCAAAGTCATCCTCATAGAACCCATTGTACGCTCTACCAGAGGAAGCTGCCCTCCTGTTGTATGTTACTGGCTCATCTGAGCCAACCATGTCGTATCGCTTCCGGCTCTCAGGGTCACTGAGGCACTGGAAGGCCTTGGAGACAGCCTTGAAGGCGTCCTCCGCACCCGGGGCCTTGTTCTTGTCGGGATGCACCTTGAGGGAGAGCTTGCGGTAGGCCTTGCGCACGTCCTCAACGGTGCATTCCTTATTGAGCTCTAGGATCTGATAGTAGTCCCTGGCGTGCTTCTTGACCTTGCGCACGACCTCTAGCTGCTCCGCGGTGTATTCTTTCACAACCGTCTCCTCCTGCTCCTGCCCTTCCTCCTGCCGCTTCTTGCCCTTGTGCTTCCTTTCCCTCAGCCCGTCAGCATCAGCTCCATCTGCTGCAGCTGCCGCAGGTTCAGTCGGGGGTCTGGGAGACGATGACGAGGAAGCGGAACCGGAAGCAGGAGCGTCGTCTTGAGGGTCGAGTAGAGGGGAGAGGAGGTGATCCACGGGGAGGGAGGGGTCGAGGCGCTTGGCCTTAGTGAGGAACTTGATGGCGCGGTTGAGGTCGCCGGCGTCGAGCGCGCCCTTGCCGATGCGCAGGCACTTAGCCGCGTCGTCCTTGTTGCCCTCCATGGCGCGGCCGCAGATCTAGCCCGCGCGGAGAGGCTCTCACGTAGGGCTTTCCGCCGCCCCCAGGAAGATCCAACCGAGCAGCCGAAAATACCTCCCGCGAGAAGCAGCCCGATCGGATCAGATCGGCTCCGCACCAACCCCAAACCCGATAAACCAATCTGCGAGAGGCGACGATGGGTTAGGAGAGGTACTCGAGCTGAGGAAGTGGCGGAGGAGTTAGTTGGTCAGGTACCTGCGATCGCAACGGGAGGCAGAGTAGGGTTCGGCCGGCGGCGGATCGCCGGAGCTGAGGGACGAGGAAGGGGATATGGCGTGCGACCTCGACGCGACGCAATGACCCCCGAAGCTGATTTCGTTTTGCAAAAAAGGGTTTTCTCTTGAGATTGTTTTTTCTTCGACGCGTTAAGAGGGAATAAATAGGCCTATCAGGCCCAATCAGATTCTTTCGGCCTAGCCCGGTACGTATTTTAATTCTGGTAAGCGTCGGCCCGAGCATTCTCCAGCTGGGCCCATCTGCCAGGTTACAGCAGCCGAGAGCCGACCCACCAAGGCACCAACTCCATCCATCCAGCCGCCGAGCAGCGCTGCCACTGTGCTACAGGATGGTCGCGCTCTTCCGCCCGCTCTCCTCCACTGCCGCCGCTGCGGCGACTCTCCACCTTGTCCCGGCGGCCCCACTCACCGGCTCGGCCGTTGCTGCCAGCGCCGTAAGAGGCCTGCGGTGGACAAGCGTGAGGACGAACGCGGGAGGCGGGGGCTGGCTGTCTGGACTGCTGGGCGGCAGGGGCGGCGGCGCGCCCACGGCGATGACGGTGACGCCGGGTACCGTGAAGGCTGGCGATCCCGTGCTGCACGAGCCGGCACAGAAGGTGGCGCAGGGTGACGTCTCCTCTGAGAAGGTGCAGGGCGTCATCGACCGGATGATCGACGTCATGCGCAAGGTCCCAGGAGTCGGCCTCGCCGCCCCGCAGATCGGCGTCCCGCTCAGGGTATGTCTAATACGTTGTCTCAGGAGTGTGCGTGGTTGCTTTATTCTGATTATTAAGAGCATCACTCGCAAAATCTCTGCACTGTTCGAAACATGATGATATTTCTGCTGATTGATCGTCGATTACAGATTATTGTTCTCGAGGACACCGAGGAGTACATTAGTTATCTACCCAAGAAAGAAATTGAAGCGCAGGACAGACGCTCTTTCGATCTTCTTGTCAGTACATTTTGCCACATTGTGTTGCATTGACAACCACTACCATTTGGAACCTTCTTATGCTCATGCCGTTTGAGTTTTTTGTCTTTCTTTGAAGCCAGGTTATTATCAATCCCAAGCTTAAGAGTACAAGTAAAAGAACTGCATTCTTCTTTGAGGGATGCCTGAGGTACGTAGCTGGCATGCTCCTCTCTGCAAGACTACAATTTTATCGCCTATCAGGAATCATAATAGCTGTAACGTGCAACCATACCATGGATAAAAAAGCTACATTTCAGTGTATCACTCACACATTGTTTTCAGTGTTGATGGGTACAGGGCGGTTGTTGAGCGACATCTGGACGTTGAGGTCTCCGGTTTAGACCGGAATGGAAGCCCCATTAAGGTACAAGCTTCCGGGTGGCAAGCACGCATCCTGCAGCATGAATGTGATCATCTTGAAGGCACACTGTATGTTGACAAAATGGTCCCAAGGACATTCAGGATTGTCGATAACATGGATCTGCCACTTCCCAATGGATGTCCTCCTCTAGGTGCAAGATAATGTTGGTAGCTTGTAATGTTCTCATCATAGAGAGGTACTTGGCCTTTGTATTTTTAAAGAAGTTATTCCTACACAATAAGTTGATGTTGAATTATCCACCGAATAGTAGCATTCTTTGTTTATCAAGAGCTTGTTACTGCATAGTAGCAAAAATTTTGATATTTCTGTACAACTAGGATTTGGTATTTCCACATATTTTCTGTACAGCTAGTATTTTGTAACTGTATGCCATTGGATACAACGGTCAGTTTTCATTTTCTTTGTGAATTTCTCGAATACTTCATACTTCATGCATCCATGAAAACATAGTTTCACGTTTGGATTGGCTTTATATGTTGTTTGGGTCCCTTTGGTAGCAGTTTTTAATTTACCCTAAGCTAAACTATCATAAGAAGACAGATGGAATTCCTATGGGCCACAGGAAAAAAATTGTGTTTCCTTCTCAGCCATTAGAAAACTGTAGCTTCCTTCTATGCCCCTGCTTGAGATTTCTTCTCCCCTCTGTGTCACTCTCTGCTCTTCAAATAAAGCTTAATGTTAAAAAATGCAAAACAAAAACGAATTTGATATAATATTCTCTCAGAAGTATTAATTATGTATATATGTTAAAGACGGATTGATAGGTGGTCAAAGATAATTTAATTGGGGAATAGGCTTTTGGAAAGTTGAAGTACATTGACGGTCTTCATGGAACGCTTCAGTCTTGAGTAAAAAATGATAGGCACAGAGGACTAACTGAAATATGGGCTTTACAGTGGAAGAATCTTGTAGTCCAATATGATCTCACGATATGGTATCGTGATCAAAATAATTTGTGCAACAGATACATAACTTAGTTTCTGATATCTCTTAAGTGATCTACAACGTTCACTACATTTGTGACAACAGAGAGATTATGCTCTGTCAATTGTTTCTAGGAAAAAGGTGAAACTGAAGGCTCTGGAATTATGTGTCATGGATTTTGAGACACTAATTTCAATTTCATGGTAATGAAAAAATTGTAGACATGGTAATTTCAATACATTAAATATGTGCCCTTGCTCTTGAGATTTTTATGCTTTGATGTACTGCAAGATTCCAAACAACTATTATTGGAAATATCACTGAAAGGGACAGATGATTTCAGGTAATCAGGCCCGGGCAAAGGAAATGGATTAAATAATACAGGTAGCACAACTGATGCATATTATATTAGTGTATCCTTAACTTAGAGAGACATGAAATGTGGAGCAGAAAGAACCTTGAAAATGTTTCAGCAATCAAGGATATTTTGTCATGATTACTTAAAGCAGTGAGAAGTTCAAACCACACAGCATGAAAGCAAGAGAAGAAAAATATGAACTTTGATTTATAACTTGTCAAGTGTCTGTCCATACAAACCTTGTGGTTTAAGTTTGCATACCATTTACATCATATCTCATGAAAATATGTCTTATTTCATTGTTTATCATTTGTAACTTTCATATATATCGTACTGTGATATAAGAGCTAATGTTTCCTATAGCCCTATCGAGTACAAGTGGTCAATCGGCTTGCATGAAATGAGTGTATATATAGGTACCTATTCAGATGTGTCTTTCAGTAAAGTAATAAATATAAATTTCATAACCGGAGACAGAGTTTCCAATTCATTTTCTTGGGATAACTTATCATGGAAAAGGAAATGCCTGCAGAAATCTCAGAAAAGTAGGTCCTAACTCTTGCTGACACCTATAATATGCTAACTGAGCAGCATAGTGAGGTGGTTGAAGACTTTAGGTTCTCTTTTGTCAGAATAATTAGGCATTAGGATCCTCCAAATCTGGTCTTAGCACAACTTCATCAGTCAGGCACTATACCGCAGAACAAGGCAACCTGCACATGGTCTGCGGTTTTCTTTATGTTTGTTCTCTTTAAAGTAAAGAAAATTTTGTCTGTTGCCCCACCAACTCGTTGCAGAGTATCCAAACCATAATCGATCAACTAATTTAGTGCCTGGACTAAAGGTTCCTGTTGCGTGTGTCATTGTCCAAGATGTTATATAGATGGCCTTAGGAAGACCCATACAGATCCAGAACCAATACCCATTAGAGAAGCAGAGATATTAGAGCTAGCAATGGCAACCCGTCATGGCAGCAGGAGGACAAAGGCAGAGCAGTGGCTATTTGGTATAAAATGGAGAGGAACAGCAAAAGAGACAAGAAATACTGTTATCCCAGATTATAAGCCCCCAAATCCCAATACTATTGAGAAGGATGAAGGCATCTGCCTCGAGAAGTCTAGAGTTCATCTGCATGGTCCAGGACAGAGAGAGACCATCGATTTTGTGCCTGGGAGGAGATCCGATGTCACCAAACCCAGTGAGAAGGATGAAGGCATCTGCCTTGAGAAGTCTAGAGTCCATCTGCATGGTCCAGGGAAGAGAGAAACCATGGATATTTTGCCTGGGAGGAGGTCTGATGTTGCGCCTGGGAGGAGATCAATGCCGGAGATGGAGATCAACATGAAAGAAGTTATTGCCGTGCTGGGGGTCAGGGTCATGGCTGCAGACATGCCGCCATTCATGCAACTGCATGCATTCCGATGTGCTAGGCGATCATTTGACAGCTTGGACAAGTTCAGCTCAAGGCAGGTGGCCCATGATCTGAAGAAGGTAAGCTGTGCGCAACTTTGACCTTGCTTTGTGTTCTGAAAGGGGTCCATCACTCTTTTAGACCTTTTCTTTTCATTTGCCTGAGTCCTTTGTGAAATCGAACTTTACAAACTGTCCATTTTGGCGATAGCGATGAAATTAATATAGTCACCATGGTATTTCTCTTGGTGGCCAGATAGTGTTGAAATCAATATGGTCACCATGGTATTTCTCTTGGTGGCCAACAGGGTCCTTAATCGACTTTTTATGTTTCTTATGTTTTGCTTCAGAAGGCTGATCAGCTTTCTAATGCACTTCTCTTGATGTCCAACAGGAATTTGATAAAGTGTACGGATCTACATGGCACTGCATTGTTGGTACAAGCTATGGTTCTTTTGTAACACATTCTAGAGGTGGTTTCCTCTACTTTTCCATGGACAAAATCATTGTGATGCTATTCAAAACCAAGATTCGGAAAGTGTTGGCACACTAGGTTTTGTATAAGATGATGAGTTGCTTTTGTGTAAATCCCTCCCATCATGAAGGGCCAGTCCAGTTTCATGATTTTGGCATCTGTAAAATACTTAAACTTGAAACTCAGAAGCTAACTTTAGTTCATTGTTGTTTGTGAGTTGTAACTTGAAGCTGGGACAATGCTGGTACTATGTTTTGTTCTTTTTTGAGGTTTGTTACGGTGTTTAAAATTAACGGACAACCGTTTATTTAATTAGATCTAACGGTTAAGAATATGAAGGTATCTACTAAAAGATACTAAAAGTGATGGACCGATACCAAAATAGCTGGATCCAGTATTATTTTTTTAATATTAAAGAATTAATTTAAAAAGAGAGGTATCGAGAGGTATCTTATAAGCACCATAACAAAACTCTTTTTTTTAAGAAATGCTGGTACCACGTAGGTCCACTATGGGCGCTACTTGTTTGTAGTGGCATCAATAGAAGCGAAGGGTGAACATGGGGCTGTACTGCTCTGCTCTCGTTGTAGACTAGATTAACAATTGAAAGGGACAATGATGAAGTATATTTTCTTTGTAATGTGTACTTGGCTGAGGGACAGCTCTGACAAGCTGCAGAGATCACGGTCAAGGTCATGCTGTAAGATTCCTTAATCAACAGATCTGTTTGCCCGTAGGGAGAGCAAGAGTAGAGCTATTTTTCCTTCTTTTTTTTTTCTTTTTCTGGTGACCTGGAATCATATGACATTTATGGCATGCGATGCAAGTTAACCCTCTTCTTTTCCTTTACAACATACCTTACGTTGCATTTAAATTTGAACGTACGTAAGTCCAATTTCTGCTTTTCAACACCAGTTCTCAGCTGCGTTTGTTTCCGCTTTTTGCTTGCTTACCGATGGAAATAAGCAAGAAACCAACCCAAACGTGCTGCTTAATTTCTGCTTAACTCAATCGCTCGCGTATCTCCGTCGGGGCATTGCACTGCAGGCCCGCTTTTCCCGAACCGGCACCTCGCGCACGCATACGAGGATAAGCGTCTCGCTTCTCGCCTCTCCCAACCTCGCTCGCTCCAAATCCCGCGCCGCCGCCGCTTGGTTCGACGCCGCCGCCGCCTCGGACGATGCCGCCCCGGCCTGGCCTGCTTCGCCGCGGTGTCGGCAGGCCCGCCCCAGCCTCAGTCTGCTCCTGCGCGCCCCAATCCTGCCAGCTCCAAATCCCGCGCCGCCGCCGCTTGGTTCGACGCCGCCGCCGCCTCGGACGACGCCGCCCCGGCCTGGCCTGCTTCGCCGCGGTGTCGAGAGGCCCCGCCCCGGCCTCAGTCCGCTCCTGCGCGCCCCAATCCTGCCGAAATCTCGCCGCGCGCGTCATCCTCAAGGTCGAGATCCCGCGGCCCTTGAAGGTCCGCGCCCCTGCTCGTCAAGCTCGAAGATCCGGCGCTCTTCGTCCTCGAAGACAAGATAATTCCAATACTTTCGTTCTTCTTTGCTTGTTTGGGTAATCAACCCATGCAAGGAAACTCGATGGAATTTCTTTCATTCTAAACAGGTATTTCACTCACTTTTATACTCATCTAGTAAACACCACTCGCTCTCAATCAAAGAAAGGGAATGCAGATGTTCTGTCGCCCTCTCTGTAGGTTTATAATAATCCTTAAATTAGTCAATGGCAGACCACGAACATCTGCAGTAAGCAACTTCAAATCTTCGTTTTCGAGAGGGATGATCCACTCTGCAAATCGGCGCCCCTACTGAAGATCCACGCGCGCCCCTGTCCTCCTCAAGCTCCAAGCTCCGCATCCCTCGTCCTCGAGCAGGTTCAATCCCTCCCTCTGTCCAGAACAATCTATGTCCTTCCGTATTGTAGTTGATAGTTGTTAGTTGTAGTAATTTTGCATGGAGAAGCCAGCAAAGGTTGTTGCAAGATGGGATAGGATTGCTGCCACTGTTTTTAATGAAATTTGTGTGGAATAAGTCATTGCCCACAATCGACCGCAACAATGCTTGAATTCTGTGGGATATGCAAATCTTGTGAGGAAATTTTATGAACGTACCAAGAGGGCTTACACTGAAGTACAGATGAAGAACAGATGGGATGTACTGAAGAAAAAATATACTCAGTGGAAGACGTTGAATATGAGAGCTACTGGTTTGGGTAGAGATCCTCTGACCGGTTGCATTGTGGCTGATGATAGTTGGTGGGAGGAACAGAATGCGGTGAGAAATTAGTTTCGTTTTGTCTAATTTGAACATCACTTGCTGTGTTTAGTGAATTTTCTTCCTAATTTCTTTACATCTAATTTGTAGGCAATGCCGGGTTGTATATGTTTTAAAATGGCACCCCTCGAGCATGAAGATCAAATGTGAATCATGTTTGAAAGTATTATTGTTACAAATGAGACTTCCTATGTTCCTACAGAGGCTGCAAATGATGGTCAGCAAGGTGAGGGTAATGCACAAGGTGATGCCAATGAGGCTTCTGGTGGTACACAACAGCCCCCAACGAGTGCATAGCGAAGGGCAGAAAAAAGGCCAGCTCCAGTTTCACCTACAGGGAAGAAGAAGAAGAATTTTAGGGACCATTGCATGAAGCATTTGGTTGACGCATATGAACTGAAAGCGCAAAGTAGCAGAAGTTCAGCTACTTCACAAGTTGTAGACCCTGTGAGAGAAGAGATTGCAAAAATGTTGGGCCAAGTCATCGAGGATGGAGCAGGGGAAGAGAGTGATGAACACTTTTATGCCACGCAACTTCTTCAGAAAAAGGAGAACCGTGATGTCTTCATCACACTGACTACAGCAAGTGGGAGACTGAATTGGCTGAGGAGGGCCTGGGAGATTAGGAAGAAGCACTAGTGTGGATGTTGTAGTATTAGTCTGTCCTTTGTTTTTGTTGGCTGAGACGCTTTAGTTGAGATTTGTACCGTCAATTTTCCACTACTGTTTTCTTGAGACTTGTAGTATTTACTTTGTACTATTAATTTTCCACTACTGTTTTCCACTCCTGTTTTCCACTTTGTACCAATAGTTGAGACCTTGTATGTGAGTTGTTGCAATAATAAATTTGGGTTTGTGCACAGGATGAGTACCTCTACTGCCTCTACTGAATCTAATGCCAACAATGCGTCTATTCAAAGCATGAATGATGAAGAATCTGATGATGATGATTTTATGGTGGCAATGCTTGCTATGGACTACATGCGATCATATGGTTCAAAGAAAGAAGTCATTCCAGTGGGTGAAGTTCCGGTTATGACAGGTATCCAGTGGGTGGAAGTGACATTGCAAGATCCAGAAGAGTGCTTTAACATGTTTAGAATGTCAAGGTCAGTTTTCTTACACCTTCATAATACGTTGGTGCAAGAATATGGATTGAAATCATCTAGGAAAATGTGTAGCAAGGAAGCATTAGCAATGTTTTTGTGGACTTGTGGTGCACCTCAATCTTTGCGGCAATGCAAGAATAAGTTTCATCGTTCATTAGAAACTATAAGTAGGAAGTTTGCAGAAGTACTTGATGCAATTGTTAGAATGGCTTCGCAAATGATAAAGCCTAGAGATCCAGACTATAACACAGTTCATCACAAGCTACAAGAACCAAAATTTTGGCCATATTTTAAAGATTGCATAGGAGCTATTGATGACACCCATATACCTGTCACTGTGCCATTAAGTGAGCAACCAAAATACATTGGCCGCCATGGTTATGCTTCACAAAATGTTATGGCTGTTTGTGACTTTGATATGAGGTTCACATTTGCAGTCACCGGTTGGCCTGGTTCGGTGCATGATACTAGGGTTTTATTGGACACACAGCTCACATATAAAGATGATTTTCCGCACCCTCTTGAAGGAAAATACTATCTTGTTGACTCTGGATACCCTAATAGAGAAGGATTTCTTGCACCGTACAAAGGCCAGAGATATCATGTGACAGAATGGCAGGATCACCAACCAATGGGATACAAAGAAGTATTTAATCAAGCCCACTCCTCCCTTAGAAATGTGATTGAGAGGGCATTCGGAGTTCTAAAGATGAAGTGGCGCATTCTAAGGGACTTGCCTAGTTATCCAATTGACAAGCAAGCAAAAATTATTGTTACTTGTATGGCCCTTCACAATTTTATTCGAGATCATGCTCTATATGATGCAGATTTTGAGTCAACTAGTGTCAATGATGAGGCTCATCCATCACAGTCTAGTATGCACCAAGGGACAACAGTAGGAGGAGATGACTTTGATATGGGTGCTTTTAGAGATGCTATTGCTGCAGCAATGGTTTTATGAACCATTGATATTTGCTATGCTTAATCACTAGAGGATCGTATTATGACATTATGCTAATATAACTTGTAATCCTTCTTACATCTATTTAACAAACTCGATTGTTATTACAATTATTCACTTCTCCTCAAATTTCTATAAAAAATGAGGTATTACACTCAAATTGATAATCTGGTGAAAATAAGCGAGATTACCAAACGCTCTGCTTATTTTGACTCTTGCTTCTCTGGTTAGCAGGCTAATCAGAAAAGCCTGCTATACTGATAAGCAAGACCCAGACAAGCTGAAACAAACAGGCCCCTCATAATATTCCGTCAAGTCCTGTCCTTGGCGCAAGTTTGCTTTTCTTTTTTCGCTGGACGATTTTTGCACAAATAGTTAGTGAAGTAAGAGAAGCAATTTTTGTGACCAAGGATCCTAGGTAAGAAATGCAATTTCTTGTGATAAACTTGACGGCAAAATCAAACTTAGGCTTTATAGTTATTCTCAAGATATGTAATATGCTACCATTTTTCCGAAAGAGGTAGTAGTACATTTCAAGAGTTGAAAGAGTATATTTAGAATGTTACTATCTCCATTTTTTTATTGTTAACGCTTATTAATACAAATTTGTATTAGAATGTGTCAACAATTAAAAAAAATAGAGTTAGTAATTTATTATTAATAAAATTAACATAATCATACTAGATTTTAAATTATTTCATTAATTCTGATAAACATCATCATTTGAACAGATTTGAAAATACACATGCTTGAGAGAAATAGATTTGAAGATCCAAATCTTAAGTTTACATACCCTCCACTGTCACTGTCACTGACATGTAAAAATATCGCATGAATCTCCAACACTGTTATGGCTGGACATTTGATTAATCCGGTTGGTTAAAACTGTTGAAAAGAAATTTGGTTAATAAAAAATAATAACCGAACATGATCTGGATAAACCATTAACCGTACATTTCAGTTATGGTTAATTCGATGCGGTTATGTGGTTAACCGTAATATGAAACTTTAGTTGTAGGTGACGTAGTTTGGCTTCGTATCGCCTCGTCATCGCATTGTCGGAAACATGCAACTTCTTCTCCTTGCGCCCTCCGCTATCCATATCTCATCCATACCACCGTCGTTGACTTAATTTAGTTATTTATTTGTCACAAACGATTTATTTCAGTAATAAAATTTGTTGGATTGCTAATTAAATAGATCTAATTCGGTTTATTTGGTTAATCAAGGTTAAAACCGAATAAAATAGGATTAACCGTAAATCCATAATAGACAAAAATAAAACTGAAATTAAAATAAAAATTCAGTTAACCATGTATTTCGACGCGGTTCGGTTCAATTCAGTCAATTAACCGCATTTGTGATTAACCATATCCACCCTTAAACACTATGTTGGTATTGAAAACTCGATGTATAGGATCTCCTTAAAATAGGAATAATCACTTCCACATTGCTATTGAACTTCAGAATCCTTATATGTCATTGTCTCGAAGTGTCATAAACACACAATGATATATATGAGATTGATAAGCTTAACAATAGCCTATGAGAAATTATCCCCAAAATACTTAACGAGAAGTTATTATCCCAAAATATTTAATCCCAAGATGTGTCCTGTCAATGAGGGCTTCTTTCACCCGGCCCAAAGCAACCAGGGCTCGCTCCCGTTTGCTCAGGCGTAGGATACCAACTCGCTAATGAACAAGAGTACTACCAGTTCCCTAAAAGTGTTTAAAAACCTCTATCCATAAACCCCTCTAATTTGATATTCTATCTTATAAGATAATTTATGATAGAAACTTACCCACCCATAAGTTTTAGTCAAAATCTTCCCCCCACACCCCCCCGGGCCCCCCCTCCCCCCGCCCACTCATCTCACATGTATTTCCTAATAATTTTAAGTAAGATTTAAATTTTTATAGACAATTCAAAATATTTATTTAAAAAAATTCAAAATATTTATTCGATTTAAATTCTTCAAGAATATTTGTTTTTTATCATGCAATTCAAAACTATTTAAATTCATATTTGAGAATTTCCTATAAGTATTCTGATTTGAAATTTTGGAAATTTCAAATTCAAAAGTATTTCATAATTTTTCAACAAATATTCAAATTTAAAACATTTGAGTTTCATGGTCCCATAAAAATTATCCCACAAAAATCATGTTTCCGTATATTTGAAATCAAATTATATTTTGAATATATTTTTAAATTTTTATGAAAATTTAAATCTTACTTAATAAATTATTAGTAAATACATGTGAGATGTGTGGGTGTGGAAGATTTTGTGTAAACCTCGTCGGTAGATAGGTTTTTGCTACAAATCATCTTATAGGAGAAATATCGAACTAAATAAAGCCAATGCGTGTGTTTTTTCAATTAAGCCCCCTACAATAATCTTATCGCTTGATCCTCAAAATAAAATAAAAAATCTAATCTATGGTTTCGAATCTGTTGTTTTTAAGCTTCGCTGGCTCCTCCAAGATGATGACGATGATCTAACCGGTGGACAAATAAAAGAAGCATCTGGCGTCCAGCGATCCAGGCGAGCCATGGCGCCACCGGCGAGGAGAGGGAGGGCGGCAGTGGAGTCGCAGTCGCAGGCAAGCTCGTCGGCACCGGCGCGGGCGCCGGGAGCGATCGAGGTGCAGCAAAGGAGGGTGGGCGGCAGCGGCGGTTGGACCAGCCGCCGGATCTCCATCTACGCCTCCCGCGTCTACTTCCTCCTCATCATCCTCCAGATCCCGCTCTTCAGGTCAGTTTTACTAATCCTTGCCTCGCCTCCTCCTATCTGTCCCTACCCACCCAAGAACAAACCGAGACGCTCAGTTTCTCACTCGTCCTGCGGCGTCTCGGATCACTGGGTGCTGCGCTTACCTTTTAGGGGCTAGATTCATTGCGCACTCGATGTTAATACTCCCGTCTACTGAATATATGCAACTTATTAAAGATGGATCTCTGCTTGTGTGATCCATTGTGGTTGTGTTTTTCCTTACATGCTTCGTTGCGATAAATCTTACCACCAAGAAATCAACGCTGCTGAATTATGTTTGCGCTGGCACTTGTCGTGATTACTAGCTCGATAAAATCTGCCAGTGGCACCTTAATGGTTAGGTAACCAACTCGTAAAGTATATTCTGAGTTTATTATGATGAGGAAGCTATAAGCTCTAGGCTGCTGGCTGCACTCAGTTTCTGAATATCTCAGGGCAAGGCTTGGTTAAGTTTTTGGAATATTGTTAGGAGCAAAGTTTTAGCAAAATAAATAAATAAATAAAAAGGGCAGCCAAACAGGAATGAGGTGGGGGTAAGATTATTTAGTTTTCTGAGTGAATTTCTACTAGACTAGATTGTGCCTTTCTTGTGACTTAGATGAAACTGATCCATTCATCCTCAGTGCCAGCCTTCTCTGCTTTCAAGTTTCTTTTACCAATTTTTTTTCTTTTCAGCATTATATAAAACATCAAATATCATATAACAACAAATTAACCATATGATTGAAATTCCCTAATCTTGAAATGTGATTATTACTAAATTGTTTTGCTTTTTAAGCACATAAAACTGACTGCCACCAGAGTTTGATCTTTGTACATGTTGGGGCAATAGAAAGGAGAAAGAGAAAGAGTATTGATTGCCTTTGCGTGCGGGAAAATGTCATATCAGCGAAAAGAGATACATGTTAAGCTGTAGAACTTGTAATTACACAAAGTTAAAACATCATTGTAAGTTGGGAATACAAACATCTCCACAGATGAGAAAAATGAGATAAATACAACAAAATATAATGAGCGTAAAGGACCCTTTCAATATATCCATGTTTGAACTACACAAGAGTATGCCCTTCATTCGAAGGCACCAAAAAGTTCAATAGCGGTGAGCAGACTGAGTGAAAAAAAAAAAGTGTTCTCCTGGCTTGAGCACCTTAACTAATTTATAATGATTGTTTAGATAAAAGGATTGCATCAAGCAAATGAAAATATCCCTGCCTCTACAGCAGGAGATGCACACGACCGATGATAATTACAAAAATCTATGTGGTAGACTCTGTGGCCCACAAAATAAGCACACCCAACACCAATAAAACATCTGAGATATAGCACAAATGTTTATCATAAACCCAATCTGTTGCTAAACCCTATGCGTGGTGAAAATATTCATTGTCAATGTATTGAAAAGAAGGTGTGCATTGCACGAAGAGCTGCTCGTCGCCTCCCTCTGAACATTGCCTACATCGTGATTCAATGGGTACCCCTGTATATAGACTGCATACAAGATGAAATAGGGAACTAATTTTTAATGATAGAAAAAATATGCTGGATTGTTGTGCTTCTTTCCTCCATATTTTTCTTAGCAATGTAGAGTAGGGGAGGCTCCTGTTGCAGTGATATATTAATAAAAATATAAGTGCCAGCTGTACAGAGTGTATACCATTCCTAACTAACTTTATGGAGTGGTAATGCAATGTTGAGTTGATCTTTATGGCATTAATCAATATTCTACAAACATCTTCCATCAGATTATTTGAGGGAGTACATTACTCTAGTTTTACAAGTTCACTCTTTTGCCGTAACTGTGTGCACATAATGCATTTTTCTTGGAGACCTATCTTACTCCTGAACGTGGATGATATGCAATCTTTGCATAGTCTACCCCTACGCCTTTGCTGGCTTATGTTGTCCGTTTGATTTTATTTCAATGTAGCAGTCATTTATTGTAACAGCTAATTTGGGAAATACAATATGCTAAGCTGATTTTCATTTGTTTGGCATTTCAGAGTCCCATGTAGAGCTGGCACATGCACAACACCAATTCAAGTCACGGCATCTCAGTTGGTTTCAAATGAGATATTTCCACCATCTGTTGTAAAGGCCATGCTGTATCCTGGAGCTGTTGGGAGCAACCTAACTAAAAGCATGACATTTCCAAGGTGGAGTGACCTGTTCGACATATACAATCTAACAGAAGCCAAAAATGCTTCTGCAGTAATTGATCTCCAGCGTCTAGAGGTACCTTTTGGATAACCAATCTACAACTCTGGAACAATACTTGTATGAATTCTTACATTATACTGTCTATTCAATCAGATACTTGCTGGAAGCTACTTTTGTGTTGCTGGAGCACTGGTCGGCATCATAAATCCTGGGAGGATGACCTTGTTTGGTACCCTTTTGGTTATCTGGGGTCTAGTGAAAGACGCACTATTTGGGAAACCAGTGAACAGCGATCCAACACAGTCAGCTTATGTCTACCCGACCATTATGATTGCACTGGTGTGTGCATTCATGTCGATAACATACAATGTAAAGAAGACGGCAAGAAGTAGTCCTTCAGTTACTGTCGCCAAGCCACTTCAAAGTTCTGCCAAGTCAAAACTAAAGTAGACACTATTCTTATAACCTTTAATCCCTGTAGTTCATTTCCATTATTTATTTGCTAAAGTCAGGTTTGTGAATAACCTGAGGATGATTCTGATGTTCAATACTGTAACATTTAATTTTTTTCCCCTTGTATTGCGGAATCACAGGATCATACCATTTGTAAACTGTGGTAACAAGCAGCTAATCTTTCCCAACAGTTACTTTTGCTAAGCACAAACCAACTTGCTTGGGATTAAAGGCTTTGTTGTTGTTGTCTGTTTAGTCAGGAATTTATTTATGCTGATGCATGTCAGCAAAGCATTTACCTCATATATTTTGCCTGCTATAGTTTGGAAGTCTAGGAGTTCTTTTTTATTATTATTTTTATTTTTTTGAACTGGAAGTCTCGGATTTGGGTCATGGCACTGGTGCAGAAAAAGGTACTAGTACATTTTTGCTTTTCGAGGTATGTTTTGTTACATCCTTTCATTACTTTCTTCAAGAGCTGGCATTGTTATCTTTATGAGGGCTAAGTCTGCTTTTTAAATTCTCAAAATAACATTGTAATAAGCTATTTCCTCAAAAATATTACAAGTGGATTTTTATTTTATTTTTTTGAGTTCACTGCATCTGGAACATTATGAAAGGAACATTTTTTGAAGTGCCAGCTGATCAATCATACCTTACTGAAGTTAGGAAACTACTCCCTTCGTCCCTGAAATAGTGTCCATCTCGTTTTTTGAGAAGTCAAACTTTTTAAAGTTTGACTAATTATATATAAAAATTTATTAATATTTATAATGAGTATTATATATCATTAGATTCATCATTGAATATATTTTTATAAAAAAATTATTAATAAGTCTAAATATCACTAATATTTTATATAAATATAGTCAAACTTAAAATGGTTTGAGAGGGAGTATGACACATGAGTAGTCACACTTCGCCAAATTTACGAGGTGGTCTAAAGGTCGCAGCAACGGTGCTCTGTCCTAGCATTTGTTTGTATTCTTGTAAGTGCAACAATGGCAAGTTGCGTATGCAACTGCAAGTGGCCTCTTGCCCTGTCTCGTATTGTGTTGGTGTCTGGCGGATGATAAGGGCACATGCGAGGAGGTGACTGTGCCCCACACTCATGTGAGTTTTGTCCCTTGGCAGTGTTCGTATCTTGTACCTTCTTGACTTTTCTCTGCTGGTAAAGAAACAGAGCACTAATTCTTTGTATCAACAGTATAATAGCTGAAGCCTGAATCTGAATACCGAGGCTTAAGAAGACAGCAATGCCAGGGGAGATGGAGTTGACGTATGTTATGAGCTGAAGAGATAACTTTGTTTAGTTCAGATGTGAGGCAATTGCCAAGTCATGGGTCACAGTCTTCCACGGTGCTTTCTTTCTCTTGGTCACTGGTCAGTGCTTCCTTCTCAGAAAAGATAAAACAAAATTTTGCATTCCACTGCAATAATTGAGATTCCACTCTGTCCTTTCCGCCTCTCTTGCTCTTACAATGATGTTATTGTTAGGCGGTCTAAATTATGCATGTTCATTGATGTGACCCTTGTTTAGTAGATAGTAAATAATAGCTGTTAATATCTATGTCCGGCTCTCAATCAATAATGTACATGTAGCTGCTACTATCCTCATCTGCCTGCTTGGAAGAAGAGGGATAGCCATCTTCCACCTCTACCTCTCCACAAGGTTATTACACACTGACATTCAGAACTCAAAGTCCTCACTCCCATGGTTCAGATGTCTTCGCAGAGGTCAGTTTATACTTGCTACATCTTGAAATTCAACTGTGTTACTAGTGCTTAGTGTGTATACCTATAGAATGCTACAGCTGTTACAGCATGTCTGGAAACCTCTTCCTCCTGCAGGAGTGTCGCCATGTCTCCTCATTGCTCCTCATATGAATCGATGCTCCAGATTGCTCCAAGAAGAGCCTCTTGTAGATCCCAGTCTTCATGCTTCGCTTATAATGCAAGGCCATCTCCGATTGTTCTCAAGACCAAAAGTGCCATGGATGCGAGTTCCTCTGAACCAAAGAGTATGGATGCGAGCTCCTCTGCTTCAATAAGTGGACCTTACAGTGGGAACTGCCATCCATCAGGTACAATTGGAGTCATGGGAGCATCTTCCACTTCGTCGCTTAGATTCGTAGAGAAGTTTGTGCGTTGGAGTACCAGAGATGGAGAAGAGGCACCTCCCTTTGTCATCTACAATGATCCACTAATTAAGAAAGAGCTGCTGTCATCTGGAACCCAGCTCAACTCTGACTGTGCCATCGCTCTTGGGAAGTTGGTGCAGAAGAGGCTCTTCTTGGAGCAATCTGGAGCATCCTGCATTGCTATGCCGTGCCAGTTCTTACACGACTGGCATGATGAAATTTCACATGGTTGCTCGGTATCTTTCTTGCATATTGGCGACTGTGTTATCAAGGAACTCAAAGCTGCAAACCTGAAACCTGTGGAGTATGGAAGTAATGTTCGTGTCGGAATTCTGGGTACAGACAGTACGCTGACCATGAACTGGTATGTAGACAAGCTGGAGAGCCAGGTAAACCAACTTTTACTTCATCGGCATTGCATTTTTAATTTTAATCTATGTCCACTTTCTGTAACTAAAAAGGTGCTAGTCTTAGCTTACAATATAAGTCGGGCCTAATCCTCTTCTGTTTGGAACAGAGGTTTATGCTTTGAATATATATATATATATATATATATATATATATATATATATATATATATATATATCGAGAAAGTAAGGCTTACGCTGTAGATTGAAATTGTGTTTCTACTTGCTGCTCTGATTGAAGTAGAAGTGAGAACTTTCGTCGGATGCTCCTGTATCATAACGACACGTCACTGCGTACACATTTTCCTCAAATTAGATAACTCAGCTCCTACGTCAGTGACAAATGGTCAGACATTTCTCATTCCAGTCACTTTGTATCGCGATACCTTCCTTTGTCTGAAAGCTCAGGTGACCAAAAGTTTGACAGGTGCAGGTCTCATTGTCCTATTGTAGCTTGTCCATTTTAAATTTGCCAGTCCGACAAGTAACCTCCGATCCCAATTGTCAATTTGATCCTAGCTAGTGATGTGAAACATTTATTTATCTTCTTGGTAGTATTCTTTGTGTACCCAACTGAGAGCATATGTTTCTATTGTCTTACGCTAGCTTGTTTACATTTCATCATTCGTCAGGGTTTCGAGGTACTGTGCCCAGACAAAGCTTCCATGGAGCATACTGTTTTGCCTTCTGTCAATGCGTTCAGGAAGGGGGACATGGAAGGCGCGAGAAACCTACTGCGTGTGTCGCTCCAGGTTCTTCTTGTGAGAGCTGTCAATACAGTCATCCTTGCATCGGATGACCTTGTCGGCATCTTGCCTGACGATGACCCTCTGCTTAAGAAATGTGTGGATCCGTTGGATGCCTTGGTCAGGGAAGCCATCCTATGCGCGAGGACACCGCGCCCATGATAGACATAGATGGCTCCTCAAATTAATGTGGTTCCTCATTCATACCTGTCGGCTATTACCGCCATTATTTGTAGATGATTGTATACGCATCTTGCGTGCCGATGAGCACATATGTACATTTTAAGATTAGATAGAAAGATTCTTCTTGTGAAAATCACCGCTTGAGCCCGTCAATGAATTATGCATTCGGATCTGGGTATGCTTCGTTCTGCTTTGCAAGTTGTTGCAACGAAGTTAATAAAGATGCTGATGACTGCATCTCTCTGATGAGGCTCGGCTGCTCTGCTGCAGAGAAAAAAAAAAATTCAAAACGAGAATCTTGGAATCAGAATCAGATGCCTGATGTGACGTTTCTGGAGATCAGGTTGTTGATAGAAGTAGAACAAACGAAGACTGTCGAATCTGAACTGTGCACATTTTCTTTTCAGATATAGCCAGCATACTCACAAATAAGCTTAAATTGCCACTCTAGCAATATCTCGCTTTCACGCCGACAGATAAGCAACAATAGGGGGGAAAATATTGTTTTTTGTTCAGTGGCCACAGTAAGCACATATAATGTACCGATCTCCAAATTCTGCTTTTCAATTATTTCAGACAGTAATTCCAGGCACACAGCATCAGCATCCCACATTGTAGCATTTCATACCACCAGAACCTGCAAGACTGTAACAGTGCATTTCTTCAGGAGTTGTAACAGAGCATTTGACCTGCGGAAAGCTGGTGCGGCCCCCACTCGTTCGTATTAGTCATGTCAGTTACATACAATAAAATTCTTGCTACCTACTGTTACATCTGCACCCTCGGCGTGATGGAGCGGGCAAAATTTTCAGCAGCAGAGCTGCAGCCCTCCCTACGATGGAAATACAGTTAAGGAAACAACTACTATACTATTTCTATCTCCTGAAATGAATATTCACAACAGTTGGCTGCATGTAAGTCTGCTGAATAGAAAGTGCAAGCGGGAAAAAAGGGTGAAACAAAAAGGAAGAGATTCTCTTTGATCTGCTGTCAGAAGTGCTAGAATCAGGACCTACAGAGCAAAAGTGAAAATATAACTATGTTAATTAACTAACAGATTTGCAAGAAATACCATCCTTTGGACGTTCTCAGAAAAATAAAAGGTAGTGCTTGCTTTCTAGTGTTTTTTTTTTTTGACAGTACATAGCTATCACTGTAAAGGTAGTCGACCATAGTTTGGTCTGTGGTGTGGCATTCAAGATCTGACTATTTGCCATTGATTTAACCACTAGATGATATCACTAATTATACAAAAAATAAATAATACAGGCTGATGTTGATAAAATGCCGCATAGGCTCACTACAAAATCCAGATTCCAGATCACTCAAAAGTTTTGAGTCAAAACCAATAATTACCTGGCTTTATCTTAAATTTGACAACATGCTGCCGCTTTTCCCTCAGAGAAACACTGGGTGGCCTCACAGATATAAATTTAATTGGATGCTCGGTGCAATGCCTATGCCGATCAATGGCTGAAATTAGCTGAAAGAAAGAAAAGAAAACATAATGAGTGCGGATTTGGTGTCCATGATAGCAGACATCCTCACCACTACTGATGGTGGGGATGCACTTCGTGCCTAACAGCAGAGACGGAACGGCGTCAACTCCTGTCTACATGTCAGGTGTGTATGCCAATTAAGTTCTAGATAACCATCTAAACCCCATGTAAGCTAACAAAATATGTATGTTTTAAACCAGCCAAATATTTATACGTGAAGCTAATTTTTCCTATGCGTCATCATTTTAAATTTAAAATTTTAATTTAACACCATAATTGTCATATAACAGAGTAGGGGCAAAAGTGCTGCTTCAGTTCAAAAAGTGAGGGCAAAATCGATAAGTTGTAAAAACAGGGGTAAAGTCAGCATTGGAGGATTGAATGGTTGTAAGAATGGTATTGCCCCTTTTAATTTGCCCCATCTTCTATTCACATGCTTCAGCATATAGCAAATAATGACAGCTACCATAGTACTCTTCAGCCTACAAAGAATTTCAAAATGAGCACATTATGGATCTACTTTGCAAATGCGGCATCCAATGTTTTGCACAGATATTCAAAACTGCCCAAAGTTTCTTTTACAAATTCCTGTCAAGAATTTTGCTTCCAAAAATAATTTTTTGTTGGACTGACTTAGCTACTTGAACAATTATACCCAAGGAGCCAAAAAAGGCTAAACACAATGAAACCTTTATGGTAGATATTATCAATTTGTACTCTGTAATACTTCAAAAGGAGTAAAGTGCAACAATGGTCATCACACTTGCCTCAGTGCGCCATCTACGTTCCTAAACTTGCAAAATGCATATTCGGATCCCTGATCATGCTAAATTGTGTCATATAGGTCTAAAGTATATAAAAAAATCCATTTTGTCAGCTGATATGGCTGTTAACGAAGCTTGACTTTTAAAATTCTCTCTCCCCAAATCTGCTATATGAAGTTATTTGACTACATAATGGTGCAGCCATATATAAAGAGATGTCCGGCCATTCTGAAAAGAAGCCGCCAACAGCACAAGGGGTATTTTCAGAACTTTGGACCCAGATGACACAGTTTAGCAAGTTCAGGGATATAGATATGCATCTTGAGAGCTCCAAGATCTATATGAGACACCCAATCAAGTTTAGGGACCTGTATTTCACTCTATTTAAAAAGTCACCAAATCTCAGATGAACCATATGAACATACCTTCTCATCATACCTAAAAAGGGATAGATCAAAGTACGGTGAAGGACTTTGAGACTGGCAAGTATAAGGTAATGAACCCATCATCTTTTTCACAAACTGACATACAAAACGAAAGGTATGTATCAGAACCTTATAGTAAGTACAACAGCTTCAAATTGAACAATGTAACTTAATACAAACATGCGTTTGATGATGCCCAATAAAATGAATAAGACAAAATACAAAATAAATATTCATCATAAGATGAATAAAGGGGGGACTGATTTTTTCAAAAAGGGGGAGAGATCAATTTGGAATATATCGTCGTCGCCGTAAAATACAAGTAAATCAACAACACACTAGATGTTCATTATCTACTTGGTTTAGTATATTGTTCTCTGTATAATCTTCTGGTTCATACTTTCATACATCGATTTTGAAGAGTGATGCAGAAACAAATGAGCATAGAATCCCAAATGAAAGTGGCGAATAGCCAGATTATATGTACAAATTCACGTATCTTGTGGTAGCAAGGGCTACAACTATCAGTGAGAAAATGGATTCCGCTCAAAGTTTTAATTTTTACCTGTGAGGAGCTGCTTGCTTTATTTTTAATGATGCGGAGCTGATCAAGAGCATGGACATCATTGGAGTGTGACGAGATAAATTTTCCATGCGATGAATTTTGTGGATTTGCATGAAAATGGTCATAGAAACGTTCAAACAAAGAATAGAGCTCCTCTGATGAATTCTGCTGACATATATATGATTAGTGAAAAGAAAAAGAAAATGTGAAGAAACAAAAAAAATCTCCATGTACTAACAGAGAAATGATATCTGTGATAGTAAATACCTGATACAGCGAAACGATATCCGTCGTTTCCATGTTGTAAACAGCAAAGAATGCTAAATTCTGATCAGTGCTTCGAGAAACCTATAGATATCAAGAAAGCACATAATTAGATGGCATATATATATGCAAAGCCTACACACAAAATGACAGGGCAAATGGATTTACCCCTCCATCCACACTACCAAACTTGATAAATAGGTGATGGCGATCCAAAAACTGTACCTGTTCAACTATTGTATTGTAAGAATAATTTTCATAAAAATTGATGTGTTCAGTAAAAACAGAGACCATGACATCAAGGCCATGCTGTTACTGAGAGCTAGGCAGCTAGCTAACATGAACCCTTGTAAATACTAGTAAAGTAAAGCTTTTTAACTAATGCAAGAGGGGGCAATGTGAAAACAAAATACAGCACAAGACACTATAGGTACCTTCCAGATGATAAGATCAACATAGTCTTGGAAATGAAAATAAAACTTCTTCTTTAGATGTTGCACCCTCTGAAAACAAACTCACAGGTTCAAAATTCAAACAAGAATTCTTTGGCAGAAAATTCAAATGAGAAAAGGGTATTCTCACTTCAACAATGCATGCTCAGAAATGTAGCAATATTATAAATAAATAATAATAATATTTTCATTTCTATGTACAAAGGTAAGGACTCAATAACTATGCAGACAAACAAGGGATAGATTTTAAACAAGAGTACAGTTTTAATTAATTGCTTAACATATCAAGTATTAAGTTTGGTGCAAATGTCCATGATCTAGAATGAATTGCAGAAGTTCAGACATCAAGAGTAAATGATGCGAACAACATAAGGAAGCTAACCAAAGTCTGATCTGGAACTTCACTCCAAGTCCTGCGAAAAATATATGACAGCAATCGTTGCTTGATGCCAGGAAGAAAAGAACCACCACTACTATTCTGCAGGAATCATGTCCATAAGGATCATCAAATATAGGTTTATCTCATTCAGATTTATCATGTACAGGTTCAATGATGGAAAAGCAATAAATAACTTAAGCACAAAACCACTTCCAGACAGATAGATACATCCATATTCTTCAAACATGCCATATCATCCAGTGATACAGCTGAAAAATTATATTGCTTTCATTTCAATCGGAAGTTACTGAACTTTTAAGCCCGTGACCTCATGGTCATAAGGCAACAGCTTTACAGCTGCACCAGGGCTCCCCTTTGAATCTACATCGACAATATGGTACTTTATATTTTGATGTTAATAAAGCAGGGAAGGTTCCTGCTGTGAGGCTTTATTAAAATTAGTAAAAGAGAACTGCACATTGTAGAAAATCTGAAGCAGAGGTAAAAGTGAAACTGAGAGTTCTAGAGAAAAAAAAGAAAAACTGTACAAGAAACATAAAGAAGCTATGACGAGTCAAGTCAGAGAAGAAAGGTTTTTTAGAGGAATCTTTAAGCCTACAACAATGCAGTACTTCTAGCTTTAGTAACTTAACAGTACAATATGATTGTGAGAAAGGTTAGGATACATCTCGTCACTAATAATCGTATGCTGCAGAAATGCTCTAAGTGTATATTCATAATAACATGTAAATATGTAAAGACATATACAGACCTATATAGAAAGTACCTGAAAGGCAATAAAGTTGCAGTATTACATTACCTGGACATGCGAATGAAGAAAGAGTTCATCATCTTCCCTGCAGAATGATCCAATTTTGCGTACCTCAACAAGGTTGCCTGAGTCTCGGATCTGTAGGATATGTATTGTTTGGTATCGCAGAGAAACAATACATAGCAGATCCTCATATAAGTAAGCTCCAATACTATGAGCCAGATTGATAAAATCATTGCAAAATGCCCTTTCATCCAGTATCACACCATCTTCTAGCCTGGTAACACAAATACAGATGTCCTAATCCACCCAACCGAGAAAACAATGGTTATGAAATATAGTGCAACTTGGAACTGAAAAATGTGTTCCTCTCGTGACAAGATGGTTGTACCTCACAAGATAGAAGGTTATTTTTTCAATCGATGGCACCCCATGTATAGCACCCTCAGTGGCATTTGAATCGTTACTTTGTGCAGTTGATGTCGCAAATAAGCCAAACTGATGGCATTCCATATACAGGAAAAAGTCTTTGCAAATGTATTCATTGCTTGAAGCAAGCGGCATTGAATAGAGCTCCACAAAGAAGCTATCAAACTTCTTTGCTTTTGGCGGAAGATGATGAGAATCACATTCTTCATTGCATGAATATGTCAACCAGATTGGCCGATAAACAATCAAATCTTGATGATTTCGGCTAAAAGCTACAAGATATTTCCCATCATCGGTGAACTTTCGAAATGAATAATCAGGGCAATCTATGTCATATATAGTGTAGCTTGGGACCAAATTCTCATAAAACTGTCGAACAGTGTTAAACTGCATGTGGTATAGTAAGATAAAAAGAGGTCAAATTAGATCTTTAGTGGTAACATAAAATTTCTCATACATCAGTTTCAAAGTAATTGAACAATCATAATTATGTATCCATTCAAGCAGCTATCGAAGTAAACAATATAGAGTATGTGTTAAAGGTATAATAGTCAAGGGTATTAGAGTAAGCTTCTAGTCTAGGGTTTCCCTCATGTACTCGATATATAATCTTGATTGGGCTCAAATTCCCAAGGAATAACTAAGAGGGCCCAAATCAAACGTTTGAAATAGTTCACCAAGCTGCTGCTTCACAAGGCAAACATGTTCTGCTTTTCTAGAAGTCAAACTTTTCTAACTTCGACTAATTATATATAAAAAATTATTAATATTTGTGATGAATATTATATATCATTAGATTCATCATTGAATATATTTTCATAATAAATTATTAACAGATCTAAATGTCACTAAATATATTTTATATAAACCTAGTCAAACTTAAAAAGTTTGACGGGTACGCATCCAAAACAGACACTCTTTCAAGACGGAGGGAGTAATACGTTTGACTATTATACTCTTAGCAGTATGAAATGCCTTTCAAATGCAGATGTGTGACTTCCCACAAATAACCGAAGCATGTAAGGTACCAATATTTCGATATGGATTTTTTATTTATTTTTTGACACTTCAGTTCTCATATATGTGTCGATCTGATGTACAATGTGAGATAAAGATCACAACTTCAGAACCACTGCAGACGATTATAATATGATATATGTTTCAAATTAGACAATTAACTGTTGTAGTCTCATATGAGTCATTCTTCTACTTTATTTTCCTACTTAGTAGTATAAACTAGGTAGCGAACACGATTACAAGCAATGTATATTGATAAGGTAATCTTGTACTAACAATGAATATACAAATAGATGATCCAAATAAGACCAAAGCTAGGAGAGCATTACTCACACACCGCCTTAAAATTGCCCAGAACAGTTGATCGGCATTTGGACCACACTGACTAACAAGGAGCAATAGCATTCAAGAAGGCATGATTTTGAACGGTTTCAAAGCCTTTCAACTAATTCTCTGCAAACATCACAGCAATACTTCACATCACTAGCTACCCCTGAGGCCTGTTGCTGCATGAGTGGTAAGGTCCTGGGCGCCTGTGCACCCACGCCAAATCTCGATGTCATCTCGAAGGTCCACGTCCTACTTACTGCTGATGCATAGACATCATCACAACAACCCTCCCAAGCACTAAACAGCGAAGGAGAGGAAAAAAAAAATACTACCTCCGCTTTTTAATTGTTAACCCTTTTTTATACAATTTGTACTAAAAAGGTTTATACTAAAAAGGGTCAACGATTAAAAAACGGAAGTAATAACCTAGTCGGCCTTCAGGAGAACACCTCCTGGCATAGAACTTAAGCAAGTCAATGAGGCGAGGGCATACAGTTGCGCCAGGTCGCGGAGAGAGTAGCTGGCGTTCGAAAACCCTGGAGGCGAGATTGCCGCTGCCGAAGAATCGCACCATCTCTCACCGCCCCGCGCGTTGAGTGCCGGCCCTGAGCCAGTGCGGTTGGTGCGCCCGCACCGGGCCTCTGAAACTTTGGGGCCCCGCCTGAGATGCAACAACAACGGTGGCGCCACGCGCCAGCCTTCCCCGCACCCAGATCTATCGTGACGGCGGCGACGGCGGTGAAGGACACGTGGGAGAGCAGTGGAGACCTTCGCGTCTCGCCTCGGCCCGCCCCGGCCTCGACCTCGGGTCTCGCCTCGGAGCTGGTCGGCGCCGGCGATCGAGGGGAAGAGGCACGCGGGTACTCCGTACGCTAGGGAGAGAGAGCAGGGAGCGGAAGAGGGAGCGGCAACGCTTCGACGGGGATGAAAGCGTATTCTTTCCTATTACGTCCTCCATTTATGAAAGTGTATTTTAGATGTTTATGTTTTTCCAAATTTTTTTAATAATAAAAAGTAGTGTCGTTTAGTATTTACTGTATCGTTCAGTTAAATATATTGTTTTGAAAAACTAATAAAAGAAACCCTTAAATATATACTCTCGTCCAGTTCTCAAAAAAGAAATATATACTCTCGTACTGAACCTCTTAAATATCAAAACCATAATGGCCGACCCAACAACAACAGCCGCATCGCACGCCTACTCAAGCAGGACGAGGATTAAGAATAAAAGATTGAACGGTGAGTCCATGGGGCTGGCCAGACAGGGAGCTCGAGGGGTTTTACATGGAACTGGCGTAGGTTGTGTCACAACCCCGTCCGATAAAATCGTACGGTTGCTCATCCAGGATCATTTGGGAGGGCCGCTTGCCGAAACAAGTGACTTTACAGTACAATAATTAACAAGGACTCGTATAAATGATTTGAAGATACATTAATTCTGGTTATATTACAACTGATTTCAGAAGTTTTGGAAGTGCGGAAACGTAGTTTTGATAGCAAACACGTGGATTTCAGCGGAAGCAAAAATCTAACACTCGACGCCTCGATCAAACACCCCAGCCCGATGGTGTTTAATCTCCACGGGAGGGAGAAGCGGGGACCCACTCGAAAGTCCACTCCGAGGGCGTCTCCCCTTCCCAACCACCCTAGCTACAGTCAGCACTAATACCTGCAAAACAACAATCAACAAACCGTGAGCGACTGACGCTCAGCAAGTCTTACCCGTCAATAGGCCTTCTAAGGCCGACTCCTAAAATGCTGGAATATTGGTGGCAGCTGGCAGGTATTTGCAAAATACAACACTACTAATAGTTTTCAGTATTTTAGCCAAATTATCAGAATTGCTAATGTAATTTTTACTAAGTGCGGTAGCAACTAAGCAAGCAAGTGCAATACAACAGTTCTGAAATTTATTCTCAAATCTCCAATCACAATTCCTGCTACCACATTTTATAGTGTCGCCACGGCAGAAAGGAGCAAGTGGTACTCAATACCGCGAGGGACGGCAATTATAATTGATTTTACATCCTGCAGGAGAAACCCGAATAACACGACACGTGCGCACTCCACGAGTCACACGTGGCTACCTTTCACTGCATCGCGACAGAGTTGGTCCAACATCCATCTCTCCAAGGACATGGTCCTCCAGGCAACGTCCTGCGTTCCTGTACGGCCCCAAGCCTTTCCCACTAGCACATGCCCAAGAAAAACAGAAATGCGAATTTAGCCACCCTACTGGTCCGTTCACCCGGAAAAAGAGATGGTCAATTGTCCAAACACTGCGCAATGAGCTACGTCGGTTTCCTAGATCCCATATGCCAGTATGTATTCGGTACACAACTCAAACTTGACCAATGCAACCGCACCCGACACCGTGCTCAATTTTTATTCACACAATATTGGGTCCTGACTTTCTCAAATACTTCTATAAATAATCCCCTGAGTAGTCTCCATACCACTCAATTCCCTTCATTGCCCTATTAGTAGGCATAGCACTAACGTACTGGCTCTAACAGAACAACCCGTAGGAGATCCTACAAGTCATGCAACTAAGTTTTCACACAAGCCTCGAAACTTAATGCACAACAAAAACCTACATACACAGTGAGAAAATAAAACTTTAAACATAGGTATGCACCGGGGCTTGCCTCGGTTCGGGGAGAAGTTAGCACAGTCGATGGCGGGGTCGGCAGCGGGGAAATCCTCCTCAGCCTCGGTGGCCGTCTGCAGCTCGGTTCCTATATGAAGATGCAAGGTAACTTAGTTTACACAGGGATTCAATGCTGGCGGTGGTAACTTGTATTAATAGAGAAGTGAAGGTGCATGAATTTCTTTCTAACAAATTTAGTGTGTTGTTTCGGTAAACGGGATTTAGCTAGACTGGTTGGACGGCAAAGATTACCAGAGGGCTGACCGTAAGAGCGATCGACAACGGAGACCGGTCGCCGGAAAAGAGATGTTGACGCGCCGCTACTTCTGCAATAATGCGGAAGAAAGGGGGCGGCGGTTAGAGACGATAACGGCGGATGATGGAACCGTCGGCAGGGTATGGGTTACCGAGCTCACCTGAGCACGAGAGAAACTTGCTCTGCTTTCGGCCCTGCGGAGCGCTTCGGCGGTAATGGCGGAAGGCAGGGAAGACGAGAGCAGAGAAACGAGCGTGCGGAAAGAGCAAATGAGTGCGCACGAGTGAAACGTTTCGCCTCTGGAAATATCAGTCTCCGTTCCTTTTGTCTCTCCAGGACACGGCGCAAGTTGGCACGGCGGCAGCGTACTGCAGCGCATGGGCGCCCGACGTGCGTGTCCCATCACGAAGACTTTCGGCACGGAGGCGGCACTGCTGTGTACGGCCAGGCGCTTTTACGGTTGGGAAGATGGCCGGCAGCATTAATGGCGCGGCCGCTCCGAACTCGGGTCCGACGAGTCTGTCCGACCTCGGGGTCGAGCGAGGTGGAGCGAAACGGCTTGTCCGACCTCGGGGTCGAGCGAGGCGGAGCGAAACGGCTTGTCCGACCTCAGGGTCGAGCGAGGCGGAGCGAAAAACGGATTGTCCGACCTCGGGGTCGAGCGAGGCGGAGATAGTGTCCGACCACTGGGGGTCGGGGTCGGGTGAATCGCAAAAATCCTCCGACCTCAGGGTCGGAGGTCGGGCGAACCGTAAAAATCCTCCGACCTCAGGGTCGGAGGTCGGGCGAATCGGGCTCACAAAGCCGGGGTCGGGAAGGCATGGAAAGGAACAGGGAAGCTGCGCCCGGGTTGGAGCAGGGACTCGGGCGGCGGCTTGCATGATCCGGGGCTCGGGCGGCGCTCGTTCCTGCTCGGAGCGGAGCAAGGCCGGCGGTGCACGGGCGAAAGAGCAAGGTCGGGCTGCGGCTCGCGGTTGGGAGAACAGAGGAAACCGGGCGGCGCGACGGTGGAGAGCGGCGCTCCGGCGGCGCTAGTGAGAGTAGGCTCGGGCAAGCCGGCTACAGCGAGCAGCGACGGCGGCAAGCAGCCGCTCGGCAGCAGCGCGACGCAGAAGGGTAAAGGCCGGCTGGTCAATTCTGCATCGGCAGAGAGGAAAAGAGAAGCAGAAAAGAAAATGAAGATTAGATTTCAAAGTAGATTTTTGAATTTAAGTTCTTTTGATTAGGTCCTATGATTTCATTTACTTCGGGTTTTTGAGATTTTTATTGAACACAATTAAGTCTTTATTGACAATAGATTTAGCGAGAATTTAGTTCGGGATGTTACAGCCCTTCCCCCTTAAGAAAATCTCGTCCCGAGATTTCGAGGAAACGCTACAAGGGAGGGACCGATGACTATTTTACGACCGATGGCATGAATTTCGGGAACTGTGAATGAAGAAATTCTTCACTTTCCCAGGTAGCCTCAGCCTCGAGCTCATTGACTTGCAACTTCAGGTCGTCGCGCTCACCCTCCAGCTCAGCGATTTGCTGATCGGCCTGGGCCTTCTGCTCCTGAAGCTGCTGCTGCAACTCCTCGACTTGGGCTTTTAAACCACAATTCTCCGCTTTAACTTTCTCTAACTTGTAGGAAACCTCAAGCCACTCCAAAAGCACTTTTAGGCGCTCCTGCTCCTCCTCGGAACAGGACTGCTCCGCCTGTTCACGAGCCTGGGCCATCTCCACAAGGTCGGCCTCGAGCTCGACGATACGCGCTTCGAGGGCAGCACATTTGTCCGCATCGGAAAGGACCATCTGTGTAAGAAGTTGAAGCAATTAGCCCTCATTCCAAAATGAGAGGCGCAAGTCCTACAATACAACTCATTTCTCGACCAAATGAGGAATAATGTGCAAGACCTAAAATGTGAAGAATCAATCAAGGATGGGATTTTCTGAACAATAACAGGTTTCTGTCCTGCTATGGCAGCAGAGAGAAAAACACATTTTTCCTGTAGTGGGGATTGGAATCACAAGACTTCCCAACTACAAAAGTCGTAGATATTTTTCACACCTTTCCAAATTGTGCCCATTCACATTTTTAGAATAACAGGCGCGAAACTACAAGCTTTGGAAAATGACTCATTGCTGAAATCCCTGCTTGGTTGATTTCAGTCCAGAGAGGTGTTCACCGGAAGGTCCGATCCCACATCGGAATGTCTGGTGGCCTAAAAGAAATTTCAGAGGGAGTGCCTTCGGACTGTCCGGTCCTGCACCGGATGGTCCGATGTCCTTTTCTCCCAGAACAAAGGGACACCTTCCCCCTTAAGAAAACGGAGAGCCAAGAGAAATGATTCAACGATAGTTTCCAAGGACTGGATCAGCCTTCAGAGAACAAGAACCAAGCTGAACACAAAAAGGCGAATTTTACGTTTCTTGTTGTTCAAGATTTACCATTTTTAGTACCACACAAAAAAAAGGAAAGAATGATGCGACCTATTCGTCCTCACCAAAAAGGAAACCTAGTTCGAAACCTCGGTGGCACTACTCGTTCCCTCGAACATAAAGCGTTTTCTACACGGTCTAACGATAGTTAGTGTACCTGCAGAAAATCACATCACAGAACAGGTATGCAATATGGCCATGATAGTCACGACTCATGGCAACCGGCGGCAACCAGTAACGCCTTGCCGTTAGCGGCCATGAAAAGCATCTCAGGCAAGATGGGTGAACCAGCAACGCGAACACCAAGCGACCGTGAATATTATCCCACGGCAGGACTACGTACCTTCGTTGTAGTTCGATGGTGCGTCGTTGCAAAAATTGTAACACGTACCTTCGCGTAGTTCGTTGGTGCGTCGTTACATAATCATAAACTTACAGGAAGGTAAAATGCATGAATGCACAGTTAGCTTGCCACCTTCCTAACTCTAACCTCCACTAAGGGCTGTTCTATACCGTACCTCACCGTAGCGCAATTTTTGAAAACATGCTTCGTTAATTAGAGTACTAACCCCCAAATAGCTCTGGTACCAGCTGTCGCAACCCCGTCCGATAAAATCGTACGGTTCCTCATCCAGGATCATTTGGGAGGGCCGCTTGCCGAAACAAGTGACTTTACAGTACAATAATTAACAAGGACTCGCATAAATGACTTGAAGATACATTAATTCTGGTTATATTACAACTGATTTCAGAAGTTTTGGAAGTGCGGAAACGTAGTTTTGATAGCAAACACGTGGATTTCAGCGGAAGCAAAAATCTAACACTCGACGCCTCGATCAAACACCCCAGCCCGATGGTGTTTAATCTCCACGGGAGGGAGAAGCGGGGACCCACTCGAAAGTCCACTCCGAGGGCGTCTCCCCTTCCCAACCACCCTGGCTACAGTCAGCACTAATACCTGCAAAACAACAATCAACAAACCGTGAGCGACTGACGCTCAGCAAGTCTTACCCGTCAATAGGCCTTCTAAGGCCGACTCCTAAAATGCTGGAATATTGGTGGCAGCTGGTAGGTATTTGCAAAATACAGCACTACTAATGGTTTTCAGTATTTTAGCCAAATTATCAGAATTGCTAATGTAATTTTTACTAAGTGCGGCAGCAACTAAGCAAGCAAGTGCAATACAACAGTTCTAAAATTTATTCTCAAATCTCCAATCACAATTCCTGCTACCACATTTTATAGTGTCGCCACGGCAGAAAGGAGCAAGTGGTACTCAATACCGCGAGGGACGGCAATTATAATTGATTTTACATCCTGCAGGAGAAACCCGAATAACACGACACGTGCGCACTCCACGAGTCACACGTGGCTACCTTTCACTGCATCGCGACAGAGTTGGTCCAACATCCATCTCTCCAAGGACATGGTCCTCCAGGCAACGTCCTGCGTTCCTGTACGGCCCCAAGCCTTTCCCACTAGCACATGCCCAAGAAAAACAGAAATGCGAATTCATCCACCCTACTGGTCCGTTCACCCGGAAAAAGAGATGGCCAATTGTCCAAACACTGCGCAATGAGCTACGTCGGTTTCCTAGATCCCATATGCCAGTATGTATTTGGTACACAACTCAAACTTGACCAATGCAACCGCACCCGACACCGTGCTCAATTTTTATTCACACAATGTTGGGTCCTGACTTTCTCAAATACTTCTATAAATAATCCCCTGAGTAGTCTCCATACCACTCAATTCCCTTCGTTGCCCTATTAGTAGGCATAGCACTAACGTACTGGCTCTAACAGAACAACCCGTAGGAGATCCTACAAGTCATGCAACTAAGTTTTCACACAAGCCTCGAAACTTAATGCACAACAAAAACCTACATACACAGTGAGAAAATAAAACTTTAAACATAGGTATGCACCGGGGCTTGCCTCGGTTCGGGGAGAAGTTAGCACAGTCGATGGCGGGGTCGGCAGCGGGGAAATCCTCCTCAGCCTCGGTGGCCGTCTGCAGCTCGGTTCCTATATGAAGATGCAAGGTAACTTAGTTTACACAGGGATTCAATGCTGGCGGTGGTAACTTGTATTAACAGAGAAGTGAAGGTGCATGAATTTCTTTCTAACAAATTTAGTGTGTTGTTTCGGTAAACGGGATTTAGCTAGACTGGTCGGACGGCAAAGATTACCAGAGGGCTGACGGTAAGAGCGATCGACAACGGAGACCGGTCGTCGGAAAAGAGATGTTGACGCGCCGCTACTTCTGCAATAATGCGGAAGAAAGGGGGCGGCGGTTAGAGACGATAACGGCGGATGATGGAACCGTCGGCAGGGTATGGGTTACCGAGCTCACCTGAGCACGAGAGAAACTTGCTCTGCTTTCGGCCCTGCGGAGCTCTTCGGCGGTAATGGCAGAAGGCAGGGAAGACGAGAGCAGAGAAACGAGCGTGCGGAAAGAGCAAATGAGTGCGCACGAGTGAAACGTTTCGCCTCTGGAAATATCAGTCTCCGTTCCTTTTGTCTCTCCAGGACACGGCGCAAGTTGGCACGGCGGCAGCGTACTGCAGCGCATGGGCGCCCGGCGTGCGCGTCCCATCACGAAGACTTTCGGCGCGGAGGCGGCACTGCTGTGTACGGCCAGGCGCTTTTACGGTTGGGAAGATGGCCGGCAGCATTAATGGCGCGGCCGCTCCGAACTCGGGTCCGACGAGTCTGTCCGACCTCGGGGTCGAGCGAGGCGGAGCGAAACGGCTTGTCCGACCTCGGGGTCGAGCGAGGCGGAGCGAAACGGCTTGTCCGACCTCGGGGTCGAGCGAGGCGGAGCGAAAAACGGATTGTCCGACCTCGGGGTCGAGCGAGGCGGAGATAGTGTCCGACCACTGGGGGTCGGGGTCGGGCGAATCGCAAAAATCCTCCGACCTCAGGGTCGAAGGTCGGGCGAACCGTAAAAATCCTCCGACCTCAGGGTCGGAGGTCGGGCGAATCGGGCTCACAAAGCCGGGGTCGGGAAGGCATGGAAAGGAACAGGGAAGCGGCGCCCGGGTTGGAGTAGGGACTCGGGCGGCGGCTTGCATGATCCGGGGCTCGGGCGGCGCTCGTTCCTGCTCGGAGTGGAGCAAGGCCGGCGGTGCACGGGCGAAAGAGCAAGGTCGGGCTGCGGCTCGCGGTTGGGAGAACAGAGGAAACTGGGCGGCGCGACGGTGGAGAGCGGGGCTCCGGCGGCGCTAGTGAGAGTAGGCTCGGGCAAGCCGGCTACAGCGAGCAGCGACGGCGGCAAGCAGCTGTAAAATATGATGAACGCCTTAACCCAGATTGGGTGGCCTGCTTCATATTTATATGAAGATATTACAAGTCCTAATTATAGACGATTACATGATCGTATCATCATAGGATACGTTTCTATATATAGCTAGGAGATAGAATAGGAAATAGTCTCCGAGATGGACTCTCTAACATCCTCCCTCAATCTAAAGTTTCACTAGCCGCGAAGATTTAGATTGTGTTGAAACTCCTTGAGACTTTGAACTGACAACGCTTTAGTAAAGCCATCCGCCACTTGATCTTTAGAAGAAATAAACTTGATAAGAAGCTCTTTCCGTGCTACTCTTTCTCGCACAAAATGATAGTCAATTTCTATATGTTTTGTTCTAGCATGAAAGACCGGATTGGCTGACAGATATGTGGCTCCTAAATTATCACACCACATTGTCGGTGGTTCTTTGAGATGAATGTCAAGTTCACCCAACAATGACTGCATCCATATCAATTCTGCAGTGGCATTAGCAACAGCTTTATACTCTGCTTCTGTACTTGACCGTGAGACCGTTGCCTGCTTTCTAGCACTCCATGAAATCAAATTCTGATCAAGAAAAATAGCAAAGCCTCCAGTTGAGCGCCGATCGTCCAAATCTCCTCCCCAGTCAGCATCTGAAAATGCATGCAGTTGCATTGATGACTTGGACAAATGCAAACGAAATTTCAATGTTCCTTTCACGAACCTAAGAATTCTCTTAGCTGCCGACCAGTGAGCTGTCGTTGGAGCATGTAGATACTGACAGATCTTATTTACTGAAAAAGATATATCAGGTCGAGTAATAGTTAAGTACTGCAACCCTCCAACAATACTCCTATACCGTGTACAATCTTCTGTTGTCAGCGATTCGCCTTTGAATGCCGAAAGTTTCTCAGACGATGACAGCGGAGACGGCGACGACTTGCAATTCTTCATCCCAACTCGTTGCAGAAGGTCCAAAGCATACTTTTCTTGAGACAAGAAAATTCCTTCTGAAGTTCGATTCACTTCTATTCCCAAGAAAAAATGCAGATCACCCAAATCTTTGAGTGCAAATTCAGACCTCAAATCCTTCAACAGTGTAGAGATAGTTTTATCACAAGATCCCGTGACAATAATGTCATCAACGTAAACTAGCATATACAAGGTGACTCCAGAATGCTTGTAAATAAACAATGAGGTATCTGACTTTGATGCAACAAAACCAAGGTTCACAAGTTTTGAACTTAACTTTGAATACCAGGCTCTTGGGGCCTGTTTTAATCCATAGATAGCTTTATCAAGTCTGCACACATAGTTTGGAAATTCCAAACTCTCATACCCAGGTGGTTGCTTCATATAAACCTCCTCTTCCAGAACACCATGCAAAAACGCGTTCTGAACATCAAGTTGTCTCAATTTCCACCCCTTGGTCACAGCAATAGATAAAACAAGTCGTACTGTAGCAATTTTAACAACTGGACTAAAAGTATGTTCATAATCAATGCCATACCTCTGTTTGAACCTTTTAGCTACTAGACGTGCCTTGTATCTGTCTAATGTGCCATCTGCCTTTGATTTGATCCTATAGACCCATTTACTTTCTATAACATTTTTTCCTTCAGATGGTGGCACCAGATGCCAAGTGCCATTCTTTAAAAGAGCAAAATATTCATCATCCATTGCTGACTTCCAGTGTTTATTTGCTAAGGCGTCGATGACACTTGATGGTTCTGCAGAACATGACAGGCCATACCGAACAGTCCTATCTGTATATTGTTTAGGCTTACTGATTCCCTTTTTAAGCCTAGTGACCGGACCAGTATGTGTTGAAGATGCAGCAGCAGAAGATTCAATGGTAGTGGCGCCAGCGTCGCCCGCGTCCGAGTCAGCCGAGCCTGCACCAGTGCCGAGTGCACCCGCGCTGGTGGTTGCGCCAGCGTCGCTCGCGTCCGAGCCGGCAGTGCCGAGGGCACCCGCGCTGGTGGTTGCGCCAGCGTCGCTCGCGTCCGAGTCTGCAGCGCCGAGTGCACTCGCGCTGCCGCCGCGTACAGGTGTCCCTAATACAGACAAATCATGCACGATCGGCATGCCAGGACTTGCACCATTGTTGTCCACATTTTCAAACCGAGTCAACTGAGGGACCTGCAAGCCACCAACACAGCTAGAAGCACACTGATTTTGATCATTAGTCACATCATCAATGCAAATATCATGATCCCCATTGCGTAAGAATTCAGGAAGCAAAAGAGTTTCTTTTTGAAGACGAGCACCGGCATTCTCATGAAGTTCAGAAAAGGGAAATTTTGATTCATCAAAAACAACATCACGAGAAATATAAACACGGCCAGTGCTAGGATCAAGACACTTGTATCCTTTATGAAGGGGACTATAGCCAAGAAAGACACATCTAGTAGAAAGAAAAACAAGTTTTCTAGTGTTATATGAGCGTAAATTTGGCCAACAAGCGCAACCAAAAATGCGGAGCATGGAATAATCAGGATCATGGCCACGAAGGCGTTTAGTGGGAGTATCAAAGTCAAGAACTTTGCTTGGCAGCATATTTATGAGATAGGTGGCAGTGAGAAAAGCTTCATCCCAGAATTTTAATGGCATAGATGCATTTATGATACCATGTAAAATATGATGAACGCCTTAACCCAGATTGGGTGGCCTGCTTCATATTTATATGAAGATATTACAAGTCCTAATTATAGACGATTACATGATCGTATCATCATAGGATACGTTTCTATATATAGATAGGAGATAGAATAGGAAATAGTCTCCGAGATGGACTCTCTAACAGCAGCCGCTCGGCAGCAGCGCGACGCAGCAGGGTAAAGGCCGGCCGGTCAATTCTGCATCGGCAGAGAGGAAAAGAGAAGCAGAAAAGAAAATGAAGATTGGATTTCAAAGTAGATTTTTGAATTTAAGTTCTTTTGATTAGGTCCTATGATTTCATTTACTTCGGGTTTTTGAGATTTTTATTGAACACAATTCAGTCTTTATTGATAATAGATTTAGCGAGAATTTAGTTCGGGATGTTACATGTTGTCGTTGAGAGGTTTTAGCTTGTGGTGGTGGTAAGTTTTGAGGGAAAGACTGAAAAGAGAAAGGGAGGCAATGAAGAGATATGTGTGAGACGGAGGAGTGATGGTCGCTTGCTGATGCTGGCGTAGTCAAGTCTAATGTTATTATGTGAGGTTCGTGGTGGAACACTGCAGAACGAAAACAAATGAAACCCGTTGGATATTTCATAACAGTTTCACAACGAAAAATAATGTAAACATTAGTAGTAAGTTAGAAGCCAAATCATGACAAAAATGATGATAATTCAATGATGGTGAAAGATTGTAAATCAATTCTCAGATGTTCAAAATTAATTGACGTTAGATAAATGGATGGTTTAGTTCAATTTTAAATTAGATAAATTGAACTAACCACTTGTCTTAATGCTAAATAAAATGGAAATATTAGTGCTCGGCAGGTGCAACTCACATAAGGAAAAATTGAAGTACATACGGTGTGTTGGTAAGATGATGATATACCACAATCAATGCCCTCATATATAATATGAGGAATTAGTTTCAAAGAAAAATTACGGAAGATTTCATTATATATCAGAGGGATGAAATGTGTAAGATCTGTTCCTAATTTCCCATCAAACATTAACAATCAATCAAAATATCTCTATTGTAGCAAATGCCTAATCTACACACACCATATTTGTCGAGGGTTGATAACAGAGGCGATCAGCATTAACGACCCGCGGCCTTAACAGCACGAAGGAGGCGAAACAATCTTTGCCTCGCCCGGCCCCTGTGCCGTAGAGACACTCGGCAACTCAAGTCCACGAATGATCTCCGCCTCGCCCGACCTCCCCGACTAGGGGTCGGATTTCCCACAACTCGACTGTTGCGCTCGACCTCACCGCGTCGGGGTAGGGAGACCGCACGAGGCTCTGCCTCACCCGAACCCAGGGTCGGACGAACCACCTACCATGCCACGGATGGGCAGGGCGGTGGCGTTTGGGCAATAAATACCTATGACTCCCACGTCTATGGACAGGTGAGGATAACGACTACTCAAGCAAGTGGGGGAATAAATGCGCATGACGCGCACCGGCCAAAGAACTGTCACTGTTTCGATGACACACGGCCAAGCCCACTCCCTTACTGGGATGGGACATTCGTGAGTAACAACCCGACAGGCACGAGGACAATGACGACTGGCGCCGTTTCGCCGCCCCCCGCCGAAAGACATTCCCCCATACGGATGGGACACTCCGGATTGACCCACACTCTCCACGTCGCCGGATTAGAAGGACGCCGGCATACTGATGATGCCGTCCACAGCAATAGCCCTGACCACCGCCCCAGAGCCTCTGCTCTCTCTCTCTCTCTCCACGACCACTGCACAGCCCAAGTCTCACCCCTTGCAGTATAAAAAGGGAAGACTGGGGTTTCGCAAGACATGGATCAATCGAGACAGAATCACCCTACACTTAAACCACGCACCATCGTTCATCCAGAGACTTGGGACGCCATCCCTCTCTCGCCCGTTTGTAACCCCCTACTACAAATAATGCAAGTAACACGAGCAGCTCGAGACTGGATATAGGGCGTACTTGCCTGAACCAGTATAAATCCTTGTGTCCTCTTGCGAACCATCCGATCCCAAAAACGCGCATCCCACAATAATCACTAGCCGGTGGTAACGAACACCGGCAGTATTGTTTAAAGTGTGATTTTTGCTAAAGGACAATGATATTTATATCTTTCTTAACGGACACAATAAATTTATAGCGCTATTTTGTTAAAGACATGAAGCTTAAAAAGACAGTAATATATCTGTTGTTCTTCTTTTTTTATTGTTGACACGTTATAAATACGTACTCCCAATCTCTACCCCAACACTTCTACTATTCTTAAAATCTAATTTACATCTTCGTCCATTTCACACAGGAGGGTTTTTGGTAAGTTCTTGGTACTAAGCTACTCTGATATGGGAAGGCATAAGTAAGAAGAGGTTGTGAAGTCTAATCACGTGTTGTTGAAAATTTTTCTGATGAAAATTGATACATGGTTCTGTTAATTCTCTCTATGTATTTATATGACTTTCTATGACTACAAATGTTGTTAAAACCCAACTAATATTTGAATAATTTATTAAAGATGCAACTCTACATGTAATGTGAACTTTTATTTTTAACCATCCAATTACATGAACTTTATTGAGTTGGTCTCATGTAAATCTTATGGCTATCAATATTTTGGTTGATTTTAGGGATATTTGTTATGCCATTGTAAATACGTTGTAATATGATATCTGTCATCACAAAAAATAAAATATAGTGTATGCCATTATTTTTACAAATCTTAATGTTTTGTGTCATTATCGAGAGACTGTCATTAGGTAGGATGTGACAGTCCTATAAAAGGACTACTATAACCGAATCAGTACTAAGATTTTAGAATATTACGTATGCCACTTGTATATATAAATATTTTAATATTTTTTAATATGTAAATAAATATATTATCATTTGTAATGTGTAAACATGTTAAGAATAATGTTTGTTTACATATATGTAAAAATAATAATAAAATATTTATCCATAGAAGTGGGATATATAATTGTGACACCGCAGGTGTCGCCAGGGCCTAAATCGACAACTTTAAACCCTAATCGGCAAATTACACAATTAAAACAAATCGACACTGGAAGTAAAAGGAATATTTTTTGAAAATACCCCAAAGTAACACTACAAAAATTTTGACAAACAGCAGAACACTATGAATAGGTTCGGAAAATTTCAACTAGCGGCGTCGAAATCCTATTCACAGGGAAAAATCCAAACCCTAACTAGTGACCTGTCTAAATTCTCATAAAGCCCAAACAATATTTTTGCATAACAATTAAGTTCACTTCAAATTGGATTTTGGGAATTTATTCAGAATTTTTGGAAAAGATTTAAACCACTTTAAAATTCACATAAACTAGATTAAATTTGGAAATTCAAGGATTTTTAGAGGCTGAATCAGGGCTTTAACCCTAAATGAAAAATGTTTCAAATAAATCCCTGAGCATACAAAAAAAGTTTCAAAATTTTTGGAACTAGAGAAGCATGACTTTTAATTGAATTGGGATTCAAAATTTGAACTAATAGCAAAAATCAAAAAAAGAAGAAGAAGAAGAAGCGCCACAATACCCGGCCGCCCGCCGCGACCAACCGGCGAGCGGTAGGGCAGCCTTCCCCGCCGGCCAGCACTCCTTTCGGCGCCGAGACTTCAAATCGTCGAGCAAAGATCCCGCCACAGATCCTCTCCATTACTCCTCTCCCTCTCCCTCCTCTCTCCCTCGTGCGCGGCAAGTCTCCACTGCAACACGTCACCCCGGCGCACCGCCCTCCCCGGCCAATCCACCGCCTCTCCCTTTCCCCCCTCCCTTCTCTCTCTGCAACGCCTTAAAGGCATGCCCGAGCTCCCTACTCCTTCCCCCACGTCAAATTTCCCTTCCTCAGCGCGCAATTGTTCTTCTCCTTTGCTCAGCCACCGCCGCCCGCCATTGCCGTCGAAGGTCGCTCAGTGAGTCCACCCTTCCGGCCGTTCTCCGCTGTTATCACTTTGCCTAACCTCTCCCCCTTATCCTAACACAGCTTCCGTTCCATCAAGTGACTTTCCGATCCACCCATTCGACGGGAAAACTCACTGCCGCCGGCCGCCCATTGCCGAGCAGGCAAGCTCACGGTGAGCCCCCTGCTCCGGCCGTTTTCCCCGCTCTTTACCTTGCCCAATTCATTTGTCAAGTCCTTGTGCAGCTCACGGCGCTCTCCTCTCTCCGGAAACTTGCTCCTCTCGTCGGGAATTCCTCCTCGCCACGGCCGCCGTCGACCCCCACGGTGAGCACCCCTCTCCGGTGATGGAACTTGGCCGTTGTCGTGTTGCCGAGCCTCTCCGTAGCTTGTAGATGGTGTAGGGCATGGAATCGAGCGCAGCCGACCACCCTTTCGCCGGGAATCCGCCGTTGGAGCTCACCGGAGATTGCGCCCCTGTTTTCTGCCCTAGCTTTTCAAATTTCTATTTTTCCTAATAATTTGTCCTATCTTGTAAAATGCCAAAAAAATCATAGACAAATCCAAAAATTCCAAACTAAAATATTTTGGAACCCTCATGAAAAGGACTAATTTCCAGGGATTTGCAGAAATAATTAGAATACTCTTTCTGTTTTTGAATTTTAATTTAAATTTTTGAGCAGTTTTAGGACTAAAATTTTATCTACAAATACATCATGGACATCCTCTGGAATTTTATGGGGATTTTACAACCACATAGTTGCATACAACCCTTTAAAAACACTCCAATCTGCCTAGTTAAATTATCATTTTCTAAAATACATTATAAGAGTCCTCCAAAAAGTTAAACCCAAAAACAAAACTTTAGCATTGATGCTCATGAATGACTACATAAAACTTCATAATTTTATCCTAGGGCTTACTATTTATTTCTGATTTTATAAGATTTAATAACAGGAAGTTTGATGAATTTTTATAAAATCTATTAAATTCATCAAGGCCTCAACCAAATTTCAAAATTCATATTTCAGAGAGTGCTATTTATTAAAAATAAACTTGTGGTATTATTTAAATGTTTTATTTTAAACCCTAGTTTGAATAACGGCAAATTTAAACAAATTTTATGAAATTCAGGAAAGTCAGTATGACCTCAATTAAATTTTTTTAAAAAAACTCTTACTTCAGAAAAAGCTCAGTCGATAAACATGGTTCTTGGTGAGAAGAAAAGTTCACTTAAACCCCAATCGTTAAGGATGAAACGTCTTAATAAAAACGACGAAATCGAAAAATTAGGGCTAACCCTAATTCCTAAACATGGCCGTTTGAAACCCTAAATTACACTTGATAAAAGCATTATGACTCTTTACATTGAACTCATCATTATCATAATGCATCATGTAGATTCTGAAGCGCACGAAGTAGCTGCAGATCCTGGTTTCTCGATCTCCGTAGGAGAAGTCAACGTCAACCCCGGAGAACCAGGCAAGCCCCGATGCACAACCAAAGTTTAAAATTTTCTTTTATAATTAAGTGTGTCTTGTTTGTGCATTAAGTGCTAGGAATTGATTAAAACCATAGTTGCATTTGTTTTCATAGGAAACCCTAACGGTAGCTGGTATAGGTACCCCTCTTAGTATGCTATGCCTAGCAGATATTTACCGGTAGAAGCCGAGCAGAGTGGACGCTGCTCGTGATTGGTCGGATATTGAATGAAACTATCACATGAGACATGACACATGGTTGTGAAAAAGTAAGGAAAGATAAAAGATTGAGGGTCAGACCGGGTACACGTAGGTCGGCGACTGGTCCGAGACCAGGGTGACCGTAGTTTGGTCTGATCCGTGTAACATAGTTGGGCAAGTATTGAATGTACTAATCATATGCTGGGAATAATGGGGTCCAGTAAATCTATGTAGCCTAGTAAATGCAACGTCGAACCTACCCTACGGTGTCTGAATCGGAGGCAATCTGGGACGGGCAGCATGGGAACTCCGTAGAAACCGTCTGGGACGTGTGGTCTGGTGGGATGTGGCGCTGCTAAGGCAGGCGTAGGACGGAATTGATGTTGCAGGAGCTGGTGCGAACGGTTGCCACGCGCGGTCTGGGACGCGCACGTGTCGTATGATTAGGTTGACCCTGCAGAGGTATAAAAATCAGTTCGAATCGCTGTCGCTCTCAGCGATGAGTTTACTTGAACTCTCTGTCACATTTTAGTAATATAGTTGAGATACAATGAGGATGATGCTATGATGATTACTATTACTTTGTTACTTCTATTATGCTTGATTAGTTCAGTGCTAATTAAAGTTACATTTTAATCACTTAACCTGTGCTAAAATTTGACCAAGAGTAGTACAGTCTTGCGAGTCTGTTTTTGTAAGTAAACCCATCCTAGTCAGCCTTCATGTTTAGGAGTCGGCTGTAGTCAGCCATGTTGACGGGTAAGCCTTGTTGAGCTTCTTAGAAGCTTACGCGTTAGCGATATGTGGTTTTCAGGCGCCGTCATGCAGAACCAGGATGAGAGCACCCATTGGGAGGAGTCTCACCCCGAGGTTGGGAACCTCCAGTGGGAACTGTGCGAGTCGCCGCAGTAACACTTGAAGTGGCTAGTAGTATGACGCCACTGGGCATGGTTCATGCTTTTGCTTTAATATGAGTATCGGAGTCTGTAACCATTCTACTCTTCCGCTGTATTGTTTTAAAAACTCAGTTGCGTACTCTGAATCAAGTAAGACTTAAATTTCAATCTATGAAGCAATGTTGTATTAAATTTGCTCTCCTTATAAATTGTTGCTGTTTATCCTGCCTGTGTTGTACCATGTGTACGCTCGCTTCGCCGAGCGTTGCCCAACAGGATCCTGGCTCAATGACGGCAGGATCCGTCCCGAGACGGGGCGGGTCCGCGTCAGCTTGGTATCAGAGCCATGTTGGGAAATGGTACAACATTTAAAGGCATATTTGCGAAAATTACGTGCAAGTAAGGTACGAGCCCTGTTAGGTAATAGGTTATCAGGTGGCAAGCTAACCTAGATCAGGAGCTAACTAAACCCAGTCTAGATTTATATTTCTGTAACGACGCACCTACGCTCAGGTAAGCGAGGTAAGGTACGCCGCTTGACTGCGATGAAACGTCGAGAAATCCCTGTTGCATCAGTAACAGTAGCATTCTATACCGCGATGGTATAGAAGGAGGTATTATGTTCGTTGTAACATAATACACCCCCTTGCCGTTTAGGGAGAAAAACGGATCTCTACCGTACGAGGTGTGGGTTACGGACCTATTGCAAATGCAAACCTTCGCAACTGTGGTGTCTTGTGTCATTGGCACACAAGATATGAGTTTGTTCTTCACAACTTAGGTTTTGCGGAACACTCTCATACCTCCGCTGCCTGAGGTAAAGTGTAGTCTGTCGCTACGCAGGGAAGGTCGGACACGTGATCCCCGTACGTGACCTACTCGGGGCGACCCATATGGCAATGATATGGGTTGTTGTCTTTACTTTAAAATATATTCATATTATTGCCCATGATGCATTTTCTGCAGGTACGCTAACCGCGGTACCGTAATGAAACGTGTAGTAACGTCTAACTTGAGTACGATTCTGCCACCGCCTAAGCGTATTCTTTTACTTTTGTGAGGACTATAGGCCGATGTAGGATTGCATTGCATGAAGAAAAGTAAAAATCCTTCAAACTTATACTAAAACCATCTAGGAGTAAAAATTCCATCAATAATGGCTGTAGCACCATCAGAAAAAAAATCAATCTGGATACCTTCCTCCTTAGAGATTACGTGGCATCAACCGTGTTGGAGTAAAACCCTTGAAAACCATTGAGCCTTTTACAGTACTTTCCTTGATGGGAAGATTGCCTCCTTACAGATCAGATTAGATGGCAAGCACTTTGGGTAGATGGGTTGTCGCTAGAATAGCAACTTTAGTATCAATCTTTGATTGCCTTTTTATGTAGGGATGAGGATATTTTACGTATCGGAAGATTTAGCATGCCTTGAACTATGTGTTAACATGTGGCTTCTAATTAATAAAATATTATTCATCTCTATGTTGCAGATGGCTGATAACGCGATCGAGTAGGGACCCACGGAGCTCGGTGTTGAGGATTCCACCACTACCCGCGTCACCAGGGAATCGGGACGCAGGGGATTTGTGGAGATCCTCCAGCAGACCATGCGGTGGCTAGGTTATGTGGAGACTCCTTGTTTTCAGATCCGGGAGATTACGCAGTATAACCTGCCACACTGCTCGGCCATGATTACGCTACCCACGCATCCTCAACTAGCCAATGGAGAGATTTGGACAATCACCACATTTGGCTCGGACCATACCGAGGCAGTCGATTCAGCTGCGCATTAGGCCCTAATGAGGTTATGCGAGAGGCACATAGAGGACTTGGCAGACAAGCCAGCGGCGATGTTCCTGATATGGGACCAGGTTGACAGTAGCTGGCGCTACAATGTCAAGAATGCCCAAGTCAGGACCCTCAAGGGGGAGAAAGACCACGTGACTCCATTGTTTACATTGGGCTTGGCAATGCTCAATTTGCATGAAGACACTGTTCTCGCAGCTCAGATGGACCGTCAGGCCTTGCGGTGGGCTCATGAGGAGATAGCCCAACTCCAGGAGAAGGTCAAGAGCTTGGAGAGCAGGAACAATGGGCTGCGTTTGCTCGTTGCAACGCCCGCGCTACATGCATCTCTGAGTTGGAGACGGTCTCTGAGATTAAGACTGTCCAGATCCATGCTAGGGAGAATGATTGCAGCATCATGTTGCAACACATTCACCGGTTGGACATGCTCAGAGGGAATGCAGTTCAGATGGCTGAGGACCTCACCCATGAGAACCATCATTTGCAGCATCAGATAGCGGGGCTCTTGGAGATACAGCAGCCGCCTCCCGCTAATGATGATGCGCCTGAGTCGGAAGTATCGGACCCCGATGCTTCGAATCCAGAACCCGAGGAGGAGTAGATCAGAGATGGTTTCACAACTCCAAGTTTAGCTAGATGAGTCGCTTAAGGAGTGCGTTGTGCCTGTCATGGTGTTAGCGTGTGTTCTCATGAGTCTATCTTAGTGGCGTTGTAATCTTTTGGATGTAAGAGTGGTGGTTTGACAGTCTAGGGAATTTGAAGAAAGTAATGTACGTTCATTATTTTGGAAAGGAACGAAGTTTGTTTTTATGAGTTATCCATGCCATGCATTTTGACATCCTTTTGCATATGTCCAGCTATGGTCATGGAGTAAACTGCGCTAATGGGGACCGCTCTTTACTTTTTCAGAATGGTGAACACTAGGGCTGGACGTCAAGACGCGGAAAGCTCCAACCCGCCACCCCCACCAGCGGAGCCAACCCTGGCCGCAGCTATGGCCGCCATGCTCCAAAGCAGTCAGCAAATACAAGAGATGCTGCGGGCCATTCTGGGGAATCGTGGCCCGAATCAGGGCGCAAGAAACCAAAATCAGGACAGCACGCATGCTGATTTTCTGGCCACTCATCCTCCAAAGTTCCGAGATGCTAGAGAACCAATGGAGGCAGATCACTGGCTTCGCACGGTCGAGGTCAAGTTTGGGTTGCTCCGTTGCACGGAGCACCAAAAGACCCTCTTCGCCGCCCAGATGCTACAAGGGCACGCCGGAGCCTGGTGGGCCAACTACCTGGCCACCCTCCCGGCAAACACCCAGGTGCCCTGGACGCAATTACGGGAAGCGTTCCGGGCTCATCACATCCCCGCGGGACTTATGCAAAGGAAGGCCAAGGAGTTTATGGCCTTGACACAAGGCAACCGCACGGTGCATGACTACTCCCATGAGTTCAACCAGCTTGCTCTATATGCCCCAGAGCAAGTGGACACGGATGCGAAACGGAAGTACTGCTTCATGGAAGGGCTGAACCTTACACTTCAAGGTCGCTTGGCCCTGAATCAAGGCGGCTCATTCAATGAGTTCGTGAGCAACGCCCTCATTGCCGAAGAGTACCTCGAGAAGGAGCAGCAGGAAAAGAGGCGAGCCAGCGGTGGGCCATCAAATGCCCCGCCACCGAAGTACCGTTTGGTGTACACTGCACCAGATGGTAGGAAATACAGGGCGACCCCGTCGCAAGCTCCGTCGTTCCGCCCGCCGCAGCAGCCTTACCGGCCCCCGCAGAATCAGCCACAGGCTGGCTATTGTGCACCACCCCCACCGCAGAGGAACCAAGGTGTCCGCCCACCGCAACAGGGCGCCCGTCCTGGACCAGGCACACCTTGCTTCACCTGCGGGCTACCCGGACACTTCGCCCACGAGTGCCCCTCCAACCAGCAGGCCAGGGGCAACCAGCAGGCAAACCAGGGGCAGGGCCAGCAAAGAGGCCACAAGAACACCAGAACCGGTCGGGTGAACTACACCACGGCCGAAGAAATTGCTGAAGGAGAGCAAGTGTTGGCGGGTACGTTCTCGCTCCCTACCCATTCAGCTTTCGTTCTATTTGATTCCGGTGCCACCCACAATTTTATCAGTAAAAATTTTGTCAAGGGTAAAAGCCTAGTCACAGCTCCCCTAGAGCCACCATTCATCATAAAATCGCTTGGGGGCAACATATTGTCAAACTATGGCTTAAGGAAGGCACCCCTAAATTTAGGAGGTCACATCTATCCTACCTCCTTCATAATCCTAGATGGGCAGGGTATCGATATTATCATCGGCATAAAATGGATGAAACACCATAATGCCATCCTTGATATTGCTAACCGTGTAGTCCACTTAACCTCCCCATTTCACGGTCCATATATATAAACCTAGCTCACCCTAGGACGGCCCTCAAACAAGTCTGCCTTGTTATCGAGAAAAGCTTAGACGAGATACCAGTGGTTAAGGAATTTCCAGACGTATTCCCAGAAGATTTACCTGGCTTACCACCGGACAGAGATGTGGAATTCCAGATTGAGCTACAGCTTGGCACAGCCCCGATCTCCCGCAGACCGTACAAGATGGCACCCAAAGAACTAGCAGAATTGAAGACACAGTTGAAAGAGTTGCTGGACAAGGACTTTATACGGCCCAGTTCCTCACCTTGGGGTTGTCCTGCACTGTTTGTAAGGAAGAAGGACCAATCCTTGAGGCTATGCGTGGATTACCGCCCCTTGAACGCGGTCACTATCAAGAACAAGTATCCACTGCCACGCATAGATACTCTATTTGACCAGTTGGCTGGAGCAAAGGTCTTCTCTAAAGTCGATCTTCGGTCTGGTTACCATCAGATCAAGATACGTCCCCTAGACGTTCCGAAGACTGCCTTCTCCACCAGATACGGGCTGTATGAGTACTTGGTGATGTCGTTTGGACTCACTAACGCACCAGCATACTTCATGTACCTCATGAACTCAGTTTTCATGCTAGAGCTGGATAAGTTTGTAGTGGTGTTCATTGATGACATCCTAGTGTACTCTAAGACAGCCAATGAGCATGCTGAGCACCTTCGGATAGTTCTACAAAGACTCAGAGATCATCAGCTCTACGCCAAATTCAGCAAGTGCGAATTCTGGATTGAGCGTGTTCAGTTTCTGGGTCATGTAGTGTCCACGGAAGGTATTTCTGTAGATTCAGGAAAGGTGCAAGATGTTGTTGATTGGAAAGCACCCACAACAGTCCACAAGGTGCGAAGTTTCTTGGGTTAGCGGGATATTATCGTCGCTTCATCCCCAACTTTTCCAAGGTTGCCAAGCCTATCACAGAGCTGCTCAAGAAGGATCAGAAGTTCAAGTGGACAGAAAAGTGCGAAGAAGCCTTTCAAACTTTGAAGAAGCACTTGACCACACAACGGTACTCGCCCAGCTTGAGCAAGCCCTTTGACGTATATTGTGATGCATCAGGCATTGGACTTGGTTGTGTGCTAATGCAACAAGGTCGCGTAATTGCTTATGCTTCCAGGCAACTCCGTAAACATGAGCTGAATTACTACACACAACTTGGAGTTGGCAGCCATGGTATTGGCTCTGAAGGTGTGGAGGCATTACTTATTGGGAAACCTAATACACCTCTACACCGACCACAAGAGTCTCAAGTACATCTTCACTCAGAGTGAGTTGAATATGAGGCAACGAAGATGGCTAGAGTTAATCAAGGATTACGAAATAGAGATCCACTATCATCCGGGCAAGGCTAATGTAGTTGCAGATGCACTAAGCAGAAACGCCCATTGTCCCTACTTGGATCAAGGAGTTGCAACCGAAGAACTAGAGCCAACCGTAAGAATTCTACCTCATGGAGCCCTCTACAATTTGGCCTTAGTGCCAACACTTAGAGATGAGGTAGCCAAGGCCCAGAAGCTTGATGAGGGCATGGAGAAGATCAGATTAGGGCTACAAGAAAAGAAGATGCAGTGCTTCCGGGAAGACGAAGACGGAGTTCTGTGGTTCAAGAATCGACTAGTAGTACCAAACAATCACGAGCTCCGAAGAAAGATCATGGATGAGGCTCACTTATCTAAGTACTCTATTCATCCTGGCAGTAACAAGATGTACCAAGATCTGCGGAAGAAGTTTTGGTGGACTAGGATGAAAAGAGAAATCGCTCGGTACATAGCGGAATGTGACACCTGCCGCAGAGTAAAGACCGACCATCTTAAAGGTGCAGGGTTGTCACAACCTTTGAGCGTTCCGTCATGGAAATGGGAAGACATAAGCATGGATTTCATTGTTTGGCTACCCATAACCGCTCGACAGCATAACTCCATTTGGGTAGTCGTGGATCGCCTGATGAAGTCAGCTCATTTCATACCTGTCAGTACCAATTATAGAATGAAAAAGTATGCCGAGTTATACATTGAGCGAATAGTGTGTCTTCACGGGGTGCCCAAGACAATCATCTCCGACCAAGGTACCCAGTTTATCGGTCGATTTTGGAAGCAACTCCATGAATCACTAGGAACCAGGCTAATCCGTAGCTCAGCCTACCACCCCCAGACAGATGGTCAGACTGAAAGAGTGAACCAAATCCTTGAAGACATGCTCCGAGCTTGTATTCTAGAACATGGAAAAGGATGGGACACTAATCTGTCATTGGCGGAGTTCTCATACAACAATAGCTACCAGGCCAGCATCAAGATGTCACCTTTTGAAGCACTTTACGGCCATAGTTGCAGGACGCCACTCAACTGGTCAGAAGCAGGTGAAGAATTATATTGGGACCAGATCTAGTGCAGCAGGCCGAAGAGAAAGTATGGGTCATACAAGCAAATCTGAAGACCGCCAAGTCAAGACAGAAGAGCTATGCAGATCGAAGGCGTAGACCGCTAAGTTTCGAGATAGGAGACTACGTCTCCCTTTGAGTCTCGCCAACAAAGGGAGTTCAACGACTCGGGGTCAGAGGCAAGTTGGCACCCAGATATATAGGTCCGTATCCTATCATGGCCAAGTGCGGACCAGTGGCATACCGAGTAGAGCTGCCAGAAGGGTTATCGGGGGTGCATAACATCTTCCATGTCTCCCAATTGAAGAAGTATCTGAAGCCACCCGTAGACCAAGTGATTCAAGAAGTGGAAGAGTTGCAACCGGACTTAACCTACCCGGAGCGTCCAATTCGGATACTGGATGAAAAAGAACGAGTTACTAGGAGACGGACACTCAAGTTTTACAAGGTTCTGTGGAGCAACCACACGGAAGACGAGGCCACATGGGAGTCTGCAGAGTTTCTTCGATCCCACTACCTCGAGCTACTTCCAGCCCCATAGGTACCTATGCCTACCCTAACCCTCTCCTTAAATCTCGGGACGCGATTTCTTTTAGAGGAGAGGGCTGTGATGCCCCAGGTGTCGCTAGGGCCTAAATCGACAACTTTAAACCCTAATCGGCAAATTACACACTTAAATACAAATCGACACTAGAAGTAAAAGGAATATTGTTTGAAAACACCCCAAAGGAACACTACAAAAATTTTGACAAACAGCAGAACACTATGAATAGGTTCGAAAAATTTCAACTAGCGGTGTCGAAATCCTATTGACAGGGAAAAATCCAAACCCTAACTAGTGACCTGTCTAAATTCTCATAAAGCCCAAATAATATTTTTGCATAAAAATTAAGTTCACTTCAAATTGGAATTTTGGGAATTTAATAAGAATTTTTGGAAAAGATTTAAACCACTTTAAAATTCACATAAACTAGATTAAATTTGGAAATTCAAGGATTTTTAGAGGCTGAATCAGGGCTTGAACCCTAAATGAAAAATGTTCTAAATAAATCCCTGAGAATACACAAAAATTTTCAAAATTTTTGGAACTCGAGAATCATGACTTTCAATTGAATTGGGATTCAAAATTTGAACTAATAGCAAAAATAAAAAAAAAAGAAGAAGCGCCACGGTACCCGGCCGTCCCCCGCGACCAACCGGCGTGCGGCAGGGCAGCCTTCCCCGCCGGCCAGCACTCCCTTCGGTGCCGAGACTTCAAATAGTCGAGCAAAGATCCCGCCACAGATCCTCTCCCTCTCCGTCCTCTCTCCCTCGTGCGCGGCAAGTCTCCACTGCAGCACGCCACCCCGAAGCAGCCGCTCTCCACGGCCAATCCGCCGCCTCTCCCTTTCCCCCCTCCCTTCTCTCTCCGCAACACCTTAGAGGCATTCCCGAGCCTCCCTACTCCTTCCCCCACGTCAAATTTTCCTTCCTCGACGCGCAATTGTTCTTCTCCTTTGCTCGACCACCGCCGCCCGCCATTGCCGTCGAAGGTCGCTCGGTGAGTCCACCCTTCCGGCCGTTCTCCGCTGTTATCACTTTGCCTAAGCTCTCCCCCTTATCCTAACACAGCTCCCGTTCCACGAAGCGACTTTCCGATCCACCCATTCGACGGGAACACTCACTGCCGCCGGCCGCCATTGTCGAGCAGGCAAGCTCACAGTGAGCCCCCTGCTCCGGCCGTTTTCCCCTCTCTTTACCTTGCCCAATTCATTTGTCAAGTCCTTGTGCAGCTCACGGCGCTCTCCTCTCTCCGGAAACTTGCTCCTCTCGTCGGGAATTCCTCCTCGCCGCGGCCGCCGTCGACCCCCACGGTGAGCACCCCTCTCCGGTGATGGAACTTGGCCGTTGTCGTGTTGCCGAGCCTCTCCATAGCTTGTAGATGGCGTAGGGCAAGGAATCGAGCGCAGCCGACCACCCTTTCGCCGGGAATCCGACGCCGGAGCTCACCGGAGATTGCGCCCCTGTTTTCTGCCCTAGCTTTTCAAATTTCTATTTTTCCTAATAATTTGTCCTGTCTTGTAAAATGCCAAACGAATCATAGACAAATCCAAAAATTCCAAACTAAAATATTTTGGAACCCTCATGAAAAGGACTAATTTCTAGGGATTTGCAGAAATAATTAGAATACTCTTTTTTATTTTTGAATTTTAATTTAAATTTTTGAGCAGTTCTACGACTAGAATTTTATCTACAAATACATCATGACAGTGGACATCCTCTGGAATTTTATGGGGATTTTACAACCACATAGTTGCATACAACCCTTTAAAAACACTCCAATCTGCCTAGTTAAATTATCATTTTCTAAAATACATTATAAGAGTCCTCCAAAAAGTTAAACCCAAAAACAAAACTTTAGCATTGATGCTCATGAATGGCTACATAAAACTTCATAAGATTGCAACGTCGAACCTGCCCTACGGTGTCTGACTAGAAGGAGATCTGGGGTGGACAGCGTGGGAACTCCGCAGAAACCGTCTGGGACGTGTTGTCTGGTGGGATGCGGCGCTGCTAAGGCAGGCGTAGGAGAGAATTGACGTTGCAGGAGCTGGTGTGAACGGTTGCCACGTGCGAGTCTGGGACACGCACGTGTCGTACGGTTAGGTTAACCCTGTAGAGGTATAAAATCGGTTTGAATCGCGGTCGGTCTCAGCTATGAGCTTACTTGAACTCTCTGTCACATTCTAGTAAATAGGTTGAGACACAATAAGAATGAATATGATGATTATTATTGTTATTGTTGCTTCTATTATGCTTGACTAGTCTAGTGCTAATTAAAGCTACATTCTAATCACTTAACCTGCGCTAAAATTTGACCAAGAGTAGCACAGGCCTGCGAGTCCCTTTTTGCAAGTAAACCCACCCCCATCAGCCTTCATGTCTAGGAGTCGGCTGTAGTCAGCCATTTTTGTCGGGTCAGTCTTGCTGAGCTTCTTAGAAGCTCACGCGTTAGCGATATGTGGTTTTCAGGTGCCGACATGCAGGACCCAGCAGGTAGCTTCCACTGGGAGGAGCCTCTCCTCGAGGTCGGGGACCTCCAGTGGGAGTTGTGCGAGTCGCCGCAGTGAACTTTGAAGTGGCTAGTAGCATGACGCCCTTGGGCACGGCGCGTGCTTTTGCTTAAGTCCGAGTGTCGGAGTTTGTAATCGTTCAAGTCTTCCGCTGTTTTTGTTTCAAACACTTTCGCGTACTCTGAATCAATGTAATTTTAAACATCAAATTTATGAACCAATGATGTATTAAGTTCTCTCTTCTTGTAAATCATTGCTGTTTATTCCTGCCTGTATTGTATCGTGTGTACGCTCGCTTCGCTGAGCGTTGCCCAACAGGATCCTGGCTCAACGACTGAACGGATCCGTCCCGAGACGAGATTTTCTGGGCAGGTCCGCGTCAGCTTTGGTATCAGAGCCGTGTTGGGAGACGGTACAACGTCTAAGGCGTATTTTTGAAAATTACGTGCGAGTGAGGTACGGCCCTATTAGTTAATAGGTTAGCAGGTGGCAAGCTAACCTAGTGTAGGAGCTAACTAAACCCAGTCTAGATTTACTTTTCTGTAACGACGCACCTACGCTCAGGTAAGCAAGGTAAGGTACGCCGCTCGACTGCGGTGAAAGGTCGCGATATCCCTGTTGCATCCGTAACAGTAGCGTTCTATACCATGATGGTATGGAAGGAGGTATTATGTTCGCTGTAACATCGTACGCCCCCTTGCCGTTTAGGGAGAGAAGCGGACCTCTACCGTACGAGGTGTGGGTTACGGACCTGTTGCGAATGCAGACCTTCGCAACAGTGGAGTCTTGTGTCTTTGGCACACAAGAGATGAGTTTGTTCCTCACGACTTCGGTTTTGCGGAACACTCTCATACCTCCGCTGCCTGAGGTAAAGTGCAGTCTGTCGCCGCGCAGGGAAGGTCGGACACGTGATCCCCGTACGTGACCTACTCGGGGCGACCCATATGGCAATGATATGAGTTGTTGTTTTTACTTTTGATATATATTTATTGAACTGCCTGTGATGCCATTTTCTGCAGGTACGCTAACCACGATATCGTAAGGAACGTGTAGTAACGGCTAACTTGAGTGCGATTCTGCCACCGCCTACGCGTATTCTTTTTACTTGGTGAGGACGTATAGGCCGATGTAGGATTGCATTGCATGAATAAGTGTTAAAAATCCTTCAAACTTATACTAAAACCATCCAGGAGCAAAAATTCCATCAATAATGGCTGTAACACCAACAGAGATTAAGAAGTTAACCTGGATACCTTCCTCCCTTAGAGATTACGTGACATCAACCGAGTTGGAGTAAAACCCTTGTATACCGTTGAGCCTTTCCAGTACTTTCCTCGATGAGAAGATTGTTTCCTTGATAGGTCAACTTAGATGGTAAAGCACCTTGGGCAAATCGACTGTCGCTTGACCAGCATCCTTAGTGACCAACTTGGATCACCTTTTTACGCAGGGATGAAAAATATTTTATGTATCGAAAGATTTAGCATGCTTTGAACTATGTGTCAACATGTGGCTTCTGATTGATAAAAATATTGTTTATCTCTGTGTTGCAGATGGACGACAACACGATCGAGCATGGGCTCGTGGAGATATGTGTTGAGGACTCCACCCCTACCTACGTCACCAAGAAATCAGGACGCAGAGGATTTGTGGAGATACTCGAGCAGACCTTGCAGTCGCTGGGTTATGCAGAGACTCCTTGGTTTCAGATCCGAGAGTATCGACAGTATGACCTACCGCGCTGCTCAGCCATAGTTACACTACCCACGCATCCTCGACATGCCAATGGAGAGATTTGGACCACCACCACATTTGGTTCAGACAAGACTGAAGCCATCGAGTCAGCCGCTCATCAGGCTCTATTGCGGCTTTGCGAGCGACACATTGAGGACCTGGCAGATAAACCAGCGGCGATGTTCCCGATACGGGACCAGGTCGACAGTGCCTGGCACCGTAATGTCAAGAATGCTCAGATCAGGACTCTCAGGGGAGAGATGGACCACGTCACTCCCTTGTTCACGTTGGCCTAGCGCTGCTCAACTTGCATGAGGACACTATTCTCACAGCTCAGATGGATCGTCAGGCCTTGCGACGGGCTCATGTAGAGATAGCCCAACTCAAGGAGAAGATTCAGGACTTGGAGAGCAGGAACAATGCACTGCGTGCTCGCTGCAACATGCGTGCTACACGCATCTCTGAGTTGGAGGCGGTCTCCGAGATTAAGACTGCCCAGATCCATGCTAGGGAGAATGATTGCAACCTCATGTTGCAACACATTCACCAGTTGGAGATACTCAGGGATAATGCAGTTCAGATGGCTGAGGACCTCGCCCATGAGAACCATCATTTGCAGCATCAGTTAGCGGGACTTTTGGAGGCACAACAGCCGCCTCCCGCTAATGATGATCGCCTGAGTCAGAGGTGTCGGATCCTGATGTTTCGGACCCAGAGCCAGACGAGGAATAGATCGGAGGTGGCTTCGCAACGCTAAGTTTAGCTAGGTGCTTCGCTTAAGGAGTGCGTTGTCTTTGTCATGGTGTTAGTGTGTGTTCTCAGGAATCTATCTTAGTGGCGTGTAATCTTTTGGATGTAAGAGTGGTGGTTTGACAGTCTAGGGAGTTGAAGAACTGATGTGCTGTCAGCATTTTGGGGAATGAATGAAGTTTGTTTTTATTGAGATATCCGTGCCGTGCATTTTGATGTACTCTTACTTATGTTGAGAAATGGACATGGGTGGAACTGCTCTAATAAGGAACCTTTTTGCCTTTTCAGCATGGTGAACACTAGAGCAGGACGTCAGGAGGCGGAGAGCTCCAACCCACCGCCCCCGCCAGCTGAGCCAACCTTGGCTGCGGCTATGGCGGCCATGCTCCAAAGCAGCCAACAGACGCAAGAGATGCTGCTGGCCATCCTGGAGAATAGTGGTGCGAATCGAGGCGCTCGTAACCGCGACCAGGACAGCACATATGCTGAATTCCTGGCCACTCATCCCTCGGAGTTCAGAGATGCCCGGGAACCCATGGAGGCAGACCACTGGCTTCGCACGATCGAGTCCAAGTTTGGGCTGCTCCGTTGTTCGGAGACCCAGAAGACACTCTTTGCAGCCCAGATGCTCCATGGACACGCTGGAGCTTGGTGGGCCAACTACTTGGCCACTCTCCCGGCCAACACCCAGGTGCCATGGGAACAGTTCCGGGAGGCATTCCGCGCTCACCACATCCCCGCAGGACTCATGCAGAGGAAGGCCAAGGAGTTCGTGGCCTTGACACAAGGGAACCGCACGGTACACGAGTATTCCCCTGTGTTCAACCAACTTGCTCTATATGCTCCGGAGCAGGTTGACACGGATGCAAAGCGGAAGCACCGCTTCATGGAAGGGTTGAACATCACACTCCAGGGTCGCTTGGCCTTGAATCAAGGCGGCTCATTTAACGAGTTCGTCAGCAACGCCCTCATCGTCGAAGAATATCTTGAGAAGGAGCAGCGGAAAAAGAGGCGAGCCAGCAGTGGGCCATCAAATGCCCCGCCACCCAAGTACCGTCTGGTGTACACTGCACCCGATGGTAGAAAGTACAAGGCAACCCCACCACAGGCACCATCATTTCGTCCGCCGCAGCAGCCATACCGGCCCCCATAGAATCAACCGCAGTCCGGCTACCGCGCACCTCCCCCGCGCAGAGGAACCAGGGTGTCCGCCCACCTCAACAGGGCACCCGCCCTGGACCAGGCACGCCTTGCTTCAACTGCGAGCAGCCCGGACACTTTGCCCGCGAGTGCCCCTCCAACCAGCAGTCCGGAGGCAACCGGCAGTCAAACCAAGGACAGGGCCAGCCAAAGGGCCAGAAGAACACCAGGACCGGTCGGGTAAATTACACCACGACCGAAGAAATTGCTGAGGGCGAACAAGTACTGGCGGGTACGTTCTCGCTCTCTACCCACTCAGCTTTTGTTCTTTTCGATTCCGGTGCAAGCCACAATTTTTTCAGTAAGAATTTTATCAAGGGTAAAAGCCTAGCCACAATTCCCCTAGAACCACCTTTCGTCATAAAATCGCTTGGGGGTACTATTTTATCAAACCATGGCCTAAGTGAAGCTCCCTTAAATCTAGGAGGTCACATCTATCCTATCTCCTTCATAATCCTAGATGGGCAGGGCAACGATATAATCATCGGCATGAAATGGATGAAACACCATAATGCCATCCTTGATATTGCTAACCGTGTAGTCCACTTGACCTCTCCACTCCACGGTTCCATGTCCATAAACCTAGATCACCCTAAAGCTAACCGCAAACAAGTCTGCCATGTTGTCAGAAAAAGTCTGGACAAGATACCGGTGGTTAAGGAGTTTCCGGACGTATTCCCCGAAGACTTACCTTGTTTACCATCGGACAGAGATGTGGAATTCCAGATTGAGCTCTTGCCAAGCACAGCCCCAATCTCCCGCAGACCGTACAAGATGGCACCCAAGGAGTTAGCAGAGTTGAAGAAACAGTTGCAGGAGTTGTTGGACAAGGGCTTTATACGGCCCAGTACCTTGCCTTGGGGTTGTCCGGCATTGTTTGTGAAGAAGAAGGACCAGTCCTTGAGGCTATGCGTGGATTACCGCCCCTTGAATGCGGTAACTATCAAGAACAAGTATCCCTTGCCACACATAGACACTCTGTTTGATCAGTTGGCTGGAGCAAAGGTCTTCTCAAAAGTCGATCTTCGGTCTGGTTATCATCAGATCAAGATCGTCTCAGTGACGTTCCGAAGACGGCTTTCTCCACTAGATACGGGCTATATGAGTATTTGGTGATGTCGTTTGGACTCACAAACGCACCAGCGTACTTCATGTACCTCATGAACTCAGTATTCATGCCAGAGCTGGATAAGTTTGTAGTGGTGTTCATTGACGACATCCTAATATACTCCAAGTCAACCGATGAGCATACAAAGCACCTTCGGACAGTTCTCCAAAGACTCAGAGATCATCAGCTCTATGTCAAGTTCAGCAAGTGCGAATTCTGGATTGAGCGTGTTCAGTTTCTGGGTCCTGTTGTGTCCACGGAAGGTATTTCTGTTGATCCAGGAAAGGTGCAAGATGTTGTTAATTGGAAAGCACCCACAACAGTCCACAAGGTGCGAAGTTTCTTGGGATTAGCGGGGTATTATCGCTGCTTCATTCCCAACTTTTTCAAGATTGCCAGGCCTATTACAGATCTACTCAAGAAGGGTCAGAAGTTCAAGTGGACAGAAAAGTGCGAAGAAGCCTTTCAGACTTTGAAGAAGCACTTGACCACAGCACCAGTACTCGCCCAACCGGATTTGAGTAAGCCCTTCGACGTGTATTGTGATGCGTCGGGCACTGGACTTGGTTGTGTGTTAATGCAAGAAGGACGAGTAATTGCTTATGCTTCCAGACAACTACGTAAGCATGAGTTGAATTGCCCCACACACGACTTGGAATTGGCAGCCGTGGTATTGGCTCTAAAGGTGTGGAGGCATTACTTATTGGGAAATCTAGTGCACCTATACACCGACCACAAAAGTCTCAAGTACATTTTCACCCAGAATGAGTTGAACATGAGACAACGAAGATGGCTAGAGTTAATCAAGGATCACGAGGTACAGATCCACTATCATCCGGGCAAGGCCAATGTGGTTGCGGACGCGTTGAGTAGAAACGCCCATTGCCACTACTTGGATCAAGGAGTTGCAACCGAAGAACTAGAGCCAGCCGTAAGGATTCTACCCCACGGAGCCCTCTACAACCTAGCCTTAGTGCCAACACTTAGAGATGAGGTAGCCAAGGCCCAGAAACTTGATAAGGGCATGGAGAAGATCAGATTAGAACTGCAAGAAAAGAAGATGCAATGCTTCCGAGAAGACGAAGAAGGAGTTCTGTGGTTCAAGAACAGACTAGTAGTGCCAAAAGATCACGAGCTCCGAAGGAAAATCATGGATGAGGCTCACTTATCCAAGTACTCTATCCACCCTGGCAGCAACAAGATGTACCAAGACTTACGAAAGAAGTTTTAGTGGACAAGGATGAAAAGGGAAATCGCTCGGTACGTAGCGGAATGTGACACCTGCCGCAGAGTAAAGGCCGATCATCTGAAAGGTGCAGGGTTGTCACAACCTTTGAGCGTTCCGTCATGGAAATGGGAAGACATCAACATGGACTTCATTGTTGGGCTACCCACCACCGCTCGACAGCATAACTCCATCTGGGTAATCGTGGATCGCCTGACAAAGTCCGCTCATTTCATACCTGTCAGTACCAACTATAGAATGAAGAAGTACGCAGAACTATACATTGACCGAATAGTCTGTCTGCTTGGAGTGCCCAAGACAATCATCTCCGACCGAGGTACCCAGTTCACTGGTCGATTCTGGAAACAACTCCACGAGTCACTAGGAACCAAGCTAATCCATAGCTCAGCCTACCACCCTTAGACTGACGGTCAGACGGAAAGAGTGAACCAAATACTTGAAGACATGCTTCGAGCTTGCGCTTTGGAGTACGGAAAAGGATGGTACACTTATCTGTCATTGTCGGAGTTCTCATACAATAACAGCTACCAAGCCAGCATCCAGATGTCCCCTTTTGAAGCACTTTACGGCCGTAGTTGCAGAACCCCACTCAACTGGTCAGAAGCAGGCGAGAGAATTGTATTGGGACCAGACCTAGTGCAGCAGGCTGAAGAGAAAGTACGGGTTATACAAGCTAATCTGAAGGCCGCCAAGTCAAGACAAAAGAGCTATGCAGATAGAAGGCGTAGACCATTAACCTTCGAGGTAGGAGACTACGTCTACCTACGAGTCTCCCCAATGAAGGGAGTTCAACGGTTCGGGATCAGAGGCAAGTTAGCACCCCGATACATAGGCCCATATCCTATCACAGCCAAGTGCGGACCAGTAGCATATCAAGTGGAACTGCCAGAAAGGTTATCAGGAGTGCATAACGTCTTCCATGTCTCCCAGTTGAAGAAATGTCTGAAGGCACCCGTAGACCAAGTGATTCAAGAAGTAGAAGAATTGCAACCCGACTTAACCTACCCAGAGTGCCCAATCCGGATACTGGATGAAAAAGAACGGGTCACTAGAAGACGGACACTCAAATTTTACAAGGTTCTGTGGAGCAACCATACGGAAGACGAAGCCACATGGGAATCTGCAGAATTTCTTCAGTCACACTACCTCGAGCTACTCCCAAACCCCTAGGTACCTATGCCTATCCTAACCCTCTCCTTAAATCTCGGGACGCGATTTCTTTTAGGGGGGAGGGCTGTGACACCCCAGGTGTCACCAGGGCAAAATCGACAAACTGTAAACCCTAATCCATAATTTCATTCGCCTAAAAGCAGATTCAACCTTGAAAATAAAAAGGAATATTGTTAAAATGCTTTAAAAGAACACTATAAAAAGTTTGACAAACAACAGAAACCCTATAGCAAAGTCCGGGAAAATCTCAACTAACAGTATCGAAATCCTGTTAACAGGAAGAAATCCAAACCCTAACTCTTGGCTACCAAAATTTCCACAGAACCCTAGCCATATTTCTACATAACAAATAAGTAAACTTCAAAATATAATTTTGGGAATTTATTCAGAATTTTTGGATAAGATTTAAACCTCTTTAAAATTCACACAAGCTATAATCATCTTGGAAATTCAAGAATTTTTAGAGACCAAATCATGACTTAAACCTTAAATGAAAAGTGTTTTGAATAAATTCCTGAGCTTGTACAAAAATTCTCAAAAATGTTTGAGCTCGGAAAGTGTATCTTTTAATTGAATTGCATTCCAACTTGATTAAAGGAAAAAAAATAGAAAAATTGAAAATCGCTGTTGTCGGGCAGGCTACAGTGCCGCCGCCCGCCCGACACGGCTTTCGCCAGCTTTACTCCGCACGTTGCCGCATTCATGTCGGCCGTGCTCCCTTGCTCTCTCCCGTTCCTTCCTCCTCCCTCTTCTGCGGCACTCACTCACTCTCTCTCTCTCTCTCTCTCTCTCTCTCTCTCTCTGTGCCGCGCCCCCCCTGTTTCCCCGCGGTGTGCGCCGCCCGGCATGGCCGGCCATGCCGGCCATACCCCTCTTGCCCCTCTAACCCCTACGCCGAGGCCCCTTTAAACGGTGCACCCCCCCCCCACTCCTTCTTTTCCTTCACCCCGCACGAGACCCCCCCTCCTCCCTGCTCAGAGCGCCGCCACCATAGCCGCCGCCCTCCACCTCCACGTCGACAGCTCACGCCGGCCGTCTCCAAACCTCACCTCCGTGCCCCAGAGACTTCCCTCCATCCCCTGAAGCTCTCCGACCACCAAGCCCGCCTGCGGTGCACTGGTTTCGCCGGAACGCCGCCGCCTTCCCCTCGGCCGAAGAGCAACGCCGGCGGCCACGATCTCGTGAAATTCCTCGCGACGGTACAACGATTCTCCAATTCCTCTTGCCGGCTGTTAGCTCTCGTCCTTGCGCAACCTTTTGACATGAATCCGGCCACAAGTGACCGTCATCGAAGAAGAATGCCGTGTGCCGCCCCGTCGGCCGCCATTGTCGCCACCTCGACCACCACGTCGCTGACCCTGTTTCACTCTTCCCCGTGGCCTCCATCCTCCACAAATCGGTGCATAGACTCTAGGTGAAGCTCCACAGCTGCTCCATCCCTGCCCTAAACCCCTTCTCCGGCGAGAATTTCACCGGAGCTCCTCCCCTGCCGTGCCGCCCCTGTTCTGCCACTATTCTATTGAATTTCCTAATTTCTTTTAATTAGCCAGAGGTTGTTAGGCATGTAACAAATCATGGAAAAATCTAAAAAATACCAAACCTAATTTTATTTGAATCCTTGAACACTGGACTAATTTTCTGTTAAAGCACTTTTTAGAAATTGTACAAAAGTTTGCAGAATTAATTAGAACACTCTATTCTGTTTTTGAATTTTAATTTTCATTCTAGAGCAATGCTAGGTCTGATCTTGGATCCACAAATACACCATGGCCACACAAATCGCCCGGAATTTTATGAAGATTTTAGGACCATGAAATTGTATGTAACCCTATTGAATCACTTCAATCTACCTAGTTATTGTACCTTTTTCTAAATTACAATGTAAAATGCATTGCAAAGATTAGACCCAAAAGAAAAGTTTTAGCTTTGGTGCTCAGGAATGCCCACATAAAATTTCATAATTTTATTCTAAGGTTTACTAGTGTTTTCTGATTTTATAAAATTTAAAAACAGGAACTTTGATGGATTTTTACAAAATCTAGAAAATTCATCTAGGCCCCAACCAAAGCTCAAAAAGCTTATTTCAGTGAGTGCTATCAACTAAAAATAATCATGAGGAATAATTAAAGGTTTCATTTTTAACCATAGGGTAATAGTCGAAGTTGTTAAATAATTATTAATTCATGTAAAATATCGGATTAACCTTAACTAAAGTTGAAGTTGTTGAACATGCCAACTAAAAGTCACCTCATGAAAGTTTGAATAAATTTCTTGAACATCATTCACAGGTTAAGTATTAAATTAAATCGACGGTGTCGAGGAATTAGGGTTAACCCTAATCCCTAAACGTCGAAATCCTAGTTAATCATTAGCAACGGCATTATGAACCTTTTTCATTGAACTTATCATAATCCTACTGCATCATGTAGATTCTGAAGCGCACGAAGTAACTGCAGATCCAGTTGCCTCGACCTCCGCAGAAGAAGCCTTCGACAGCTCCGGAGAACCAGGCCAGCCCCGGTGCACAACCGATGTTTAAAAATTTTCCTTTATAACTAAGTGTGTCTTGTTTGTGCACTAAGTGCTAGGAGTTGATTGAAACCATAGTTGCATTTGTTTCCAATAGGAAACCCTGACGGTAGCTTGTATAGACGCCCTTAGTATTGCTACGCTTAGCAGATAATTGCCGGTAGAAGTCGAGCAGAGTGGATGTTGCTCGCGAGTAGTAGGTTATTGAATGAAACTATTTCATGAGATGTGCCACACGATTGTCAATGAGTAAGAAAGATAAAAGATTGAGGGTCAGACTGGGTACCAGTAGGTCGGCGACTGGTCCGGGACCAGGGTGACCGTAGTCTGGTCTGATCCTTGTGGCACAGCTGGGCAAGTATTGAATGTACTAATCGTATGCTGGGTGTTATGGGCCCCGGTAAACCTACGTAGCCTAGTGATTGCAACGTCGAACCTGCCCTACGGTGTCTGACTAGGAGGAGATCTGGGGTGGGCAGCGTGGGAACTCCACAGAAACCGTCTGGGACGTGTTGTCTGGTGGGATGCGGCGCTGCTAAGGCAGGCGTAGGAGGGAATTAACATTGCAGGAGCTGATGTGAACGGTTGCCACGTGCGAGTCTGGGACACGCACGTGTCGTACGGTTAGGTTAACCCTGCAGAGGTATAAAATCTGTTCGAAGCGCTGTCGCTCTCAGCTATGAGCTTACTTGAACTCTCTGTCACATTCTATTAAATAGGTTAAGACACAATGAGAATGAACAGGATGATTATTATTGTTATTGTTGCTTCTATTATGCTTGAATAGTCTAGTGCTAATTAAAGTTACATTCTAATCACTTAACCTACGCTAAAATTTGACCAAGTGTAGCACAGGCCTGCGAGTCCGTTTTTGCAAGTAAACCCACCCCCATCAGCCTTCATGTCTAGGAGTCGGCTGTAGTCAGCCATTTTTGTCGGGTCAGTCTTGCTGAGCTTCTTAGAAGCTCACACGTTAGCGATATGTGCTTTTCAGGTGCCGACATGCAGGACCCAGCAGGTAGCTTCCATTGGGAGGATCCTCTCCCCGAGGTCGGGAACTTCTAGTGGGAGTTGTGCGAGTCGCCGCAGTGAACTTTGAAGTGGCTAGTAGCATGACGCCCTTGGGCATGGCGCGTGCTTTTGCTTAAGTCCGAGTGTCGGAGTTTGTAATCATTCAAGTCTTTCGCTGTTTTTGTTTCAAACACTTTCACGTACTCTGAATCAATGTAATTTTAAACTTCAAATTTATGAACCAATGATGTATTAAGTTCTCTCTCCTTGTAAATCATTGCTGTTTATTCCTGCCTGTGTTGTATCGTGTGTACGTTCGCTTCGCCAAGCGTTGCCCAACAGGATCCTAGCTCAACGACTGAACGGATCCGTTCCGAGACGAAGTTTTCTGGGCGGGTCCTAGGGCTTACTATTTATTTCTGATTTTATAAGATTTAATAACAGAAAGTTTGATGAATTTTTATAAAATCTATAAAATTCATCTAGGCCTCAACCAAATTTGAAAATTCATATTTCAGAGAGTGCTATCCGTTAAAAATAAACTTGTGGTATTATTTAAATGTTTTATTTTAAACCCTAGTTTGAATAACGGCAAATTTAAACAAATTTTATGAAATTCAGGAAAGTCAGTATGATCTCAATTAAATTTTTTTAAAAAAAATCTTACTTCAGAAAAAGCTCAGTCGACAAACATGGTTCTTGGTGGGAAGAAAAGTTCACTTAAACTCCAATCGTTAAGGATGAAACCTCTTAATAAAAACGACGAAGTCGAAAAATTAGGGCTAACCCTAATTCCTAAACATCGTCGTTTGAAACCCTAAATTACTCTTGATAAAAGCATTATGACTCTTTGCATTGAACTCATCATAATCATAATGCATCATGTAGATTATGAAACGCACGAAGTAGCTGCAGGTCTCGGTTCCTCGATCTCCGTAGGAGAAGTCAACGTCAACCCCGGAGAACCAGGCTAGCCCCGGTGCACAGCCAAAGTTTAAATTTTTCTTTTATAATTAAGTGTTCTTGTTTGTGCATTAAGTCCTAGGAGTTGATTGAAACCATAGTTGCATTTGTTTCATAGGAAACCCTAACGATAGCTGGTATAGGTACCCCTCTTAGTATGCTATGCCTAGCAGATATTTGCCGGTAGAAACCGAGCAGAGTGGACGCTGCTCGCGATTGGTAGGATATTGAATGAAACTATCACATGAGACATTACACATGGTTGTGAATAAGTAAGGAAAGATAAAAGATTGAGGGTCAGACCGGGTACACGTAGGTCGGTCACTGGTCAGGGACCAGGGTGACCGTAGTCTGGTCTGATCCGTGTGGCACAGTTGGGCAAGTATTGAATGTACTAATCATATGCTGGGAATAATGGGGCTCAGTAAACCTATGTAGCCTAGTAAATGCAACGTCGAACCTACCCTACGGTGTTTGAATCGGAGGCGATCTGGGGCGGGCAGCGTGGGAACTCCGCAGAAACCGTCTGGGACGTGTTGTCTGGTGGGATGCGGCGCTGCTAAGGCAGGCGTAGGACGGAATTGATGTTGCAGGAGCTGGTGCGAAAGGTTGCCACGCGCGGTCTGGGACGCGCACGTGTCGTATGATTAGGTTGACCCTACAGAGGTATAAAAATCGGTTCGAATCGCTGTCGCTCTCAGCTATGAGTTTATTTGAACTCTCTGTCACATTGTAGTAATATAGTTGAGATACAATGAGGATGATGCTATGATGATTACTATTACTTTGTTAGTTCTATTATGCTTGATTAGTTCAGTGCTAATTAAAGTTACATTTTAATCACTTAACCTGTGCTAAAATTTGACCAAGAGTAGTACAGGCTTGCGAGTCTGTTTTTGCAAGTAAACCCACCCTAGTCAGCCTTCATCTTTAGGAGTCGGCTGTAGTCAGCCATGTTGACGGGTAAGCCTTATCGAGCTTCTTAGAAGCTCACGCGTTAGTGATATGTGGTTTTCAGGTGCCGTCATGCAGAACCAGGATGAGAGCACCCATTGGGAGGAGTCTTACCCCGAGGTTGGGAACCTCTAGTGGGAACTACGTGAGTCGCCGTAGTAACACTTGAAGTGGCTAGTAGCATGACGCCACTGGACATGGTTCATGCTTTTACTTTAATATGAGTGTTGGAGTCTGTAACCGTTCTAGTCTTCCGCTGTATTGTTTTAAAACTCAGTTGCGTACTCTGAATCAATGTAAGACTTAAATTTCAATCTATGAAGCAATGTTGTATTAAATTTTCTCTCCTTATAAATTATTGTTGTTTATCCTGCCTGTGTTGTACCATGTGTACGCTCGCTTCGCCGAACGTTACCCAACAGGATCCTGGCTCAACGACGGCAGGATCCGTCCCGATACGGGGCGGGTCCGCGTTAATAATATTACAAAATCTGAACACTGATTGACTGTGTGGGTCGGCTGTTACATGTCCTGGTTAATGGCATAAGACATTAATGTTTGCAAAAATGATAGCGTAAACCATATTTTCTTTTTGGCGATGACAAATATCTTATTATACGAGTTTGCAGTTGCATACAGAAAATTAGCCCTTGATTCCATGGTCTTTCTGTAAGACGAAATAGAGTTAGGCTATTCATCTTTGTGAATCAGTGATTATTTCTCTGTATAACCTTGCATATTGCTTGGTAGGGTTTCTACCAGGCAGTTCAACTACTTCCAAAATCCTCCAATAAATCTCACCACTGCTGCCACCAACGCCACCGCTTGTAGCTAATAATGGTTCGCCCGACGGGAGAACGCTCTGGTTGGTCGTGGGGAGCAGGACGCCCTACGCCTCACCGACAGCACCTTCCCCTCCGGTGGTGGTTATCCGTGCAACGGCCTTCTCCAAGCCAACCTGCGGTCCACGGATGCCCTCTTCTTGATGGAGCAGGAGCCCGCTGGGGTACGGACCATCGGGTGCCCACCAGTATCAGCGCTCTCGTACCCATTGTATGTCCATCTACAACTGCATTGCCTCATTTCTGTTATCTCCGTCCACTGGGGTACGGACCGTCGGGTGCCCACCAGTATCAGCGCTCTCGTACCCATTGTATGTCCATCTACAACTGCATTGCCTCATTTCTGTTATCTCCGTCCATGTCACATCTTAAAATTTCTATTTCAAAACTTTAAATTCTTGTATTTTGAATGCTCTATTTTAAAGTCGAACTTTGAAGTGATTTTATTTTGTTTTAATAGTTATAATTTGTTTTCTTAAATATATTTTACTTAAAAGAACTATTTAATTTATTTAACTCAGTGTCAAAATAAATCTGATCTTGATTTGAATATATTTGAAACCTAATTTTGGATTGGTTTATAAATGCTACTATTTCATTTTAATAGAAAGCCTGGACGATGTGTTAATTGTACTGTAAAATGTATTTGTCAAACAAAATAATTTAGTTGGGTTTCAAATACAATTGAGACAGCTTTTGTTGGCTTCTGATATAAAAAAAAACTAGAATTTTTATTTTAAAATAAAATTTCTAAGGTTTTCTCGTAAATTATTTGGTTTTATCAAGTTTGCAATTGCTCGGAGTGTTTAAATTCCTTCAGGTAGACTCAATACTAACCTTCTCTCCTCTTTTCTCATCCTTTACCTTACGCTTGACCCCTTTCCCGGCTCGCCGTCACTGCCAAAGATCAGGGACCTCGGTGCCCTAGTGAGAAGTTGGTGTCCCCGAGACCATAAACTGCCCGTCTAGGATAGACACCTAGGCAAATCCTTTGGCCATCCATGACGAGTCTCTATAGTGTGGAAGCCCTTCTACAATGATAACCACAACCTGCTCTCTCTCATGTTCCCTTTTTATCTATACCTCATCCTACCTTTATTTGGAACAACACTTGTAATATCATTGATATCCATCATCATGAATTAACCGGGACCTAATGTTATTGTGCTTCACTCGATGTACCACACGGAGGTACAGATACGTGATGCATCCATGTTCATTCCATCAATAATGAACGCACAAAAGAAAAGAACATGAGGATTAAAACTTTATCTACCCAGATTTTCCTTCGTAATCTTTGCCTCATTTCCCTGCCACACCAGCCCCACCTTTCCTATAAATACTAGGGGTCTCCCCATGCCGTCCCTGCCCCTCAAAACCTCACCACACCGCTAGGCTGCCACTTCTGCCCTCTGCTCTTGCGTCTAGCAATGTTGATGTAGATTGACATGTCCGTTCCGGTGATTCGTCCAGCCAAATGCCCTGCTATTTTACCAGGAGGTGCTCCTTGTTGTCCTCGTTAGCATATCCAAAAAAGCATGTCCAGTTGAGCCTTGATGCCTCTGGGATATGAGGTTTCGTGTCTAATGTTCTGTGTTCCTGATGGATCCTACGCACACATCAGTAACTGCATCTTCTTTTCTTACCAATGTCCACTTGACATAGACCCTGATCCATGGTGTGTTCCAGGAAGTCCTCTTCGTTTCCAAGGAAGGGCACACTCAGATATTCCACTATGACTCCAGGAACACCGTTTCCTCTCCAACTGCTACTGCAGGACCTACCGATGGTCCAACCCACATCAATCTCCTTGTTAGGTGACATTCCGATCAAATAGTCATGCCCGTTTCGTGACCCATACACTAGTGCACCGATTGGATCAATACCATCTTGATACCCGTAGGTAGTAATTGCGAACGTGCACATTGTTTTGCAGTGTTTGTGTTGTTATTGTTTCACCATTGAATCCGAGAACATCCCATCAGACAACCCATGTCACTTATCTTGCATTTGCATCCTCTATACAGTGATCACCCTGACTCACTAAATAATCAAGGACGTCGACATCGTCGCAAACCTACATTGTCATTGTCATTCACTCTCGACCATCATCACCATGTTGAACATTCCTTGATGTTTGAACAAACATTTGGGAGTCCTCCTTGTCCAGTATCATGTATTATTCTCAACTATCCTTATTGTAGTATTTTGTATCTTAGATTTGTTAATTCAATACCTATTGTGCAGGACAAAAACCATTGTTTGTTTGTTTGAATAACAAATGCATGTTTTATGATGTGAAGGAATGTAAAGTCAGAATCATATGAAAAAGGTTATCCACTTGCATTTAATATTGGGTAAACATCCTTTTGTCACTTTCTTTTTGGGATAAAATTACAAAATGTGTTTTGAAACAACTTTATATAAATATAACTCGTGTGATAATATGCATTCGACCAACTTTGTATATACGATATGAATCCACGTTGTGCTACGTCAATATTGTTTAGTTGACCAAGTGATCGCCATTCCCCCACCCATAATTGTTGGCTCCTCTCTCAGATTAGTTGGTTGGTTATAAATGGTTCCCAGGTAGGGGCAATGGTTGGTTCGGTGATGATTTTGGTTGGGTTGGCCTGTCATGTAGTTAGATAGGATGTTAATCTAATTAACTACTAATATGTTGCAAACCACTTTAATAGCTCTCTTTGTCTTAGCTAATCATGTCATACTTTTTGACATTTATGGAGTATGACGTAGTTACACTTGCTATCAACAAAGATATGTTGCTTAGTGAATGAAGATGAGAAGCTAAAAAAAAGATAAAGATAATTAAGGAGAACTACGCTACGTAAGAAATGCACAATAGTAACGTGACAAAAGTGACGGTTAAAAGACAACCGTGACCTACCTTACAATAGTAATAGACTACAACTAAAACACGTCACCAAGTAGTGAGATGAGAGCCCTACCGCCAACACAAAAGTGACGGACCACATTGTAGACCGTCACTTATTTGTGATCATAAGTACAAGTGACGGGTAAAGTTTGAAACCGTCACCTATATTGATCAATATAGGTGACAGTTGCAAGTTTTGACCGTCGCTTTTATGAAGCGCCAATAAAAGTGACGGTTAGTGGTTCTAACTGTCTCCTATGTGATGAAGAGGGGTGACGGGTATTACTGTAAGCCGTCGCTTTTGTGTGTCAGCGGAGGTCACTTTAACAGGTCCCACTCGCAAAAAAAAAAGTCATTGCACATTTCCCTACCTCGACGACCAGGAGCATCTTTGTCTATCCACTAGCTAGGGTTAGGGCAGGAGCAAGGCAGCTCGTGCCGGGACAGCAGCCGACCTGCTTATGGCAAGGGAGGGCCACGCCGCGGCGGCGACCAGATGCTCGCGCGTCCACGAGCTCGCGACGACCAGGAGCTCCGTCCACTAGAGCCTCATCCTTTGCCCTCTTCAACCTCTTTGTGCAGGTTGTGCCTACAGGGCCACTACGAGTTGATTCACACCTACGAGTCAATCCTCGATTCATTGCGTGCATGTCTTCCTTACTCTTTATCATAGCTAATCCCGGCGAGGATGCCCCTTTTCCTTCACAGTAGCCACCGGAACCTTCGTCTTCCTCACAACACAGCCAGCCCGCGTGTCGTCAACGGCATCCAGCCAACGCCAAGGTGATGTAGTTGTCACCCCTCTGTTTTTCCCCATCCCCTGACTCCAGTGCCACCGTTAGCAGCTCGCTCGACGCCTGGTCCTGCCATGAAGGCCCTGTACACGAAGGAGATTTGGCCAGTTAGCTTGTCCTTGTTAGTACTTGTCCATTTCAGTTTTTTCAAATATTCATCAGAAAATAATGGTTGCTCTAAAAATCTTAAGACTTGGCCTCTAGTACTCTCATGTTTTAATGTACCAACTAAAAATCTTAAGATTCACCTACTTGATATAACGATCTCCTGCTCTCATCTAATGTTTTGTGCAAACGCTCCTCTGTGCAGATCTACAGCGAGTGGAACAAAGCAGCTTAAGGCTAGCACCAAGTGGACAAGATTAGTCAATCGTAGTGACTTAGTGTATTTCTCTACTGTACACTATAAAGTACTTATTTCATTTTTGCTCTACTAGGTACAACACTACATACATCTTTCTTAGCTTTCACTTGACCGAGGATTTGCTTTGTTTAATCTTCTGATGGGATAGATGCCATTGGTACCAACACTACCGGAAACGCGTCATATGCCGAGCGCCGCAACTATGCCGAGGGCAAAACCACGGCCACTCGGCATAGGGACACCTTTACCGTGAGCACCAAAGAAAACTCACGGCACAAAAACACACTCGGTATACTAACAATTTGTCGAGAGCAAAATAAAAAACGCACGGCAAAGATACCTGTATGCCGAGCGTCCACGGGCGGCTCTCGGCAAAGTGCCCATCCCTGGCCCCGTGCACCGGCCGCCGTCGGGTTGGGTAACGACGTTACACCTTTGCCGAGAGTCCTCTGTCGGGCTCTCGGCAAAAGGTCACGTTTGCCGAGGGTCTGTGGAAGACTCACGGCAAAAATGGTTTTTACCGTGTGTTTCGTGCTGACCGTCGGCAAATAGGTTTGTACTTTTTCCTTTTCTCCACTCAAGATTTTTTCTTGTGTAGTGATATGTTATTTTGTATGTCATGTTAAAATTGTTTTTATTTTACATGCTGTTTGCTATATTTAGTGCATTAATTTCATTTAACTGATTTTTTGGACAAGAGTCAAATTTGAACTACAAGTCTTTGTGACAATAATGAAAATGAATGAAAAAATTATAATCATGATTTGTTAATCCAATAATATTTTAATCCAGGCTATGAAAGAAAAATTTGAACATATTATGCACGAAACATGTCCGATAACACGTTGTTCAAAAGTGTTAAAATTCTAATAAAAAGAAATGAAGTTAAAAAATCATGAAATTTGTCGAGACATCATGATAGCAAACACTGAGGTTATGGTAAAAAATTAAAGCAGTTTGGAGGAAATGGCTATGTACGACGCTTAGAAAACGAAAAATCTCCGAAGAAGTAGAGGAGAGTTGAGAGTAATGCATGAGAATTGGGAGTCAAAGCGACACCGCATGTGGAGTTTGACTTCAAATATTTTTAATGGGCAATAGACATGAAATAGTGTATCATGTGAATTTTTGAAAATTTTTATGATATTTTTGGTAATTTTAAAATTTATACAGCATTTATCATATTTACTGGAAAATTTATTTGCCGTGTGCTTTTAGGTAAAGCTCACGGCAAATATCTCCTTTTTGCCGTGAGCCTCCGTCAGACTCTCGACAAATGTCGTAACGTTTTTATTTTAAATCGGAATTTGTTTGCCGAGAGCTAGATCGACGTTTGCCGAGAGTGTTCTGGGCTCACGGCAAATGGCCTTTGCCGAGAGCTACATCTAGTTTGCCGAACGTTTTTCTTGCACACGGCAAAGTGGCTATATATACCGTTCGCCGCCAAATCTCCAAACGCCCGCGCGCTCAACAGTTTTAGCTTCCGTCCGAGCGCGCCCATCCCCGCGAGGTACTAAGCTCCGCCGGCCTCCCCTCCTGCGCGCCCCTCCCGGTCGGCGGAGGCCCCCCCCCCTCCCCGACGCCCCTCCCGGCCGGCGGAGGCCCCCCCCCCCGGACGCGCCCCTCCCGACCGGCGGAAGGCCCCCCCCCCCCCCCCCGCGGCCGCCCCTCCCGGCCGGCGGAGGCCCCCCCCCCCGGGGCGCGCCCCTCCCGGCCGGCGGAAGGCCCCCCCCCCCCGCGGCCGCCCCCCCTCCCCGCGGCCGCCCCTCCCGGCCGGCGGAGGCCCCCCACCCCCCCCCCCCCCCCCCGCGCCCCTCCCGGCCGGCCGAGCCCCCGCCGCGCCCCCTACCCCCGCGGCAGGAGACAGCCAACGAATGGGGGGCCTGTGCAGGCCCGTTGGTGCTATCCAATCGAGAGATGTCAAAAGGTTCTTCGAAGTAAATGTAGAAATAAATGCAAAATTGAAGCTTCCATTGCAGAGGCATATGTTCTCGAGGAGGTATCAAACACCACGACAACTTACTATGGTGACAAACTTCCTAGCGTGCATAATCCACCCCCTCGTTACAATTCTGGTGAAAATGGTACCAGCCTCAGCCTTTTTCAAGGACAACTAGGAAGTGCAAGTAATGCGAGCCCCAAAAACTTGAATAATGAGGAGTGGCGCTCTATCATGTACTATGTGCTGACCAACCTCTCCGAAGTGGAGCCGTACATGCAGTAAGTCCTTAAAAACTTGTTAACTAAAACATCATAATTTCTCATGTAATCCCTTTTGATTGTCGTTCTGACAGAGAATTTCATCGCCGATTCTGGTGTTCTTCAAGGAAAGCTACCCCGCAACAAGCTGAGACCCTTCTTAGACAGGGTGCGGGGGATGGAAAGCCTGATTTCATTTCTTGGTTCAAACAAAAGGTATTATGCAATGAATGTTGTACGTTGTTTGACAAAGCAAATTGGTGGTGCGTCTCTGATGTAACGATCTTTCGTCCTTGAGCTTTGCAGGGTCAAACTGATGCGTCTATGAGTCCCGAGTTGAGACAGGTTGCCGATGGCTGTGCATATAGAGTCATGTTATTTAATGTCTATGACGTGAATGGATATCGCTTTCATACAACAAGACATGAGCACAGTCGCCCGAATCGTAGAACCACTAATTCCGGGGTGTGCACACCCGGCGAAGATGGCGTCGATTATTATGGAAGAGTTGAAGAGATATACGAACTCACTTTTTATGGTTGCAAACCTCTGAAGCCTATCATATTCAAATGCCGGTGGTTTGATCCCGCACAAACCAGACACACTCCTAATGTCGGTCTAGTCGAAATTCGACAGTCATCCGTCTACCCAGGAGACGATGTCTATATCGTGGCTCAACAGGCCACCCAAGTTTACTATCTGTCATACCCGTGTCAAACGGACGCCCGGCTAAAGGGTTGGGATGTTGTGTACAAGGTATTACTGAAAGGTAGGCTACCTCTTCCAAACGATGAAGACTACAACAACCCAAACACAAATGACGTAGAGTTCTTTCAAGAAGAGGGGCTACAAGGGAGTTTTGAGATAAACTTAAACGAAGCGATCGCAATGCAAGTAGACATTGATGAGGACGCTGGAGATGAAGTAGAAAATATGATGGACTTGCAATTACTTGAGCGATTACAGTTAGGGATTGATGATGATGACGGCAGTGCTCCTTCGAATCATATCGAGGAATATATGGACATGGCTGATAGTGATGATGACACTTATGATCCTGCCAAACCCGATTATGATGACTACTTCTGAAACATGTAATGCTACATAATGCAAATATATTATGTTTTGTTTACTTTGTTTTTCTCAGATTATATACATCATGCTTATTATTTTGTTTACCTCATGCTTATTATTTTGTTGAATTGTATTGCAGGTAATTGTTCAAAGATGGTGGGCGGCATGAGGAACGTGCGCTCGTTGTACCAAAAGATAAGGGGACAGCGAGCTGATCAGTCGGAGGGGAGCACGAGCCGAGGGATGAGTAGGAAGAGCCGTTCTTCTTTTCGAGAGCCGTCGCCTGATCCAGAGTACGAGGAGGAGCAGGAGGCGGAGGAGCAGCAGTCCTCAGAGGAGGGCGAGCAGGGGGAGGGGGGGGAGGAGGAGCACGAGGAGCACGAGGAGGGGGAGGAGGAGGACGAGGAGGAGGAGGGAGAGCAGGCGACAGGGAGTTGCAGTAACTCTGTTCCGCCGGTGTGGCTGCGAGGTCCTTCCAGACTACCGGATCGTCCGATCCCTCCTGAGAGACGACCGATGATTCGACCCTCTGGAGATAGGTAACTAACTTTAAATGTTTCCACTTCATTTTCTATTTTAAGAATCGGACTCGAAACTAATAATCTTTCTGATTCACTTGGGCAGGTATTGGAGGAAAGTGGCGCCAGGTTGTCACGCGCGCAAGGTGAACGGCATATTGGGCCTTCTGTTGAAGGCCCACTTTCCTGGCTTGGTGACGCATGCCGGAGTGACGGAACCGGCCTACACTTGGGAGCACTACAAGGTCGTCCCTGATCGAGCAGATCGGGATGGCAGGGTGTTCGCTAACAAGGCGGCGCGGGTCATCGGCGAGCTGTGGGTAAGTGTTCCTCTCCCTACAAGGGTCAATACATCGCTTTACTAGTCTTTTTTGGATTAATGACTGCATACATGTTGTCAATGTGTATAGGATTTCTTCAGATGCCAGGAGGGTTACGAGGATAGGGCAGCTGTTGTGGCCAACGCCGCCTGCCCGAAGCTGGTCACGGACATGCACCACGAGGCGCGGATCCAGGCGATCGTGACCTTCCACGGTTCGTACCTTGGTGAGAAGGTCACGAAAAAGCAAGCTTGACAGATGACGCTCACTCGGCAGCAATACCTGCAGGTACATGCAAAACGTTAATAATGATGTATGTACTCTAATAGTATGCGCATTAAATTTGATCTTCTTATAAGTATATATTCTTAATGACGTGTAGGTAGTTCCAAGCTAGTGCGCCGCGCATGTCCGGTGCTGGGAAGTGATGGTGGACAAATGGTGTTCCCCCGAGTGGTTGGAGGCGCACAACGCCGCTCGAGACCGACGTTTGCTGATGACAGGTGCACCACACCATCAAGGCAACCTTAGCCTTGAGGAGTACGGGGAAAGATGGGTACGTGACTTAATTTCTGTATTGTAGTGCTCAATTATGCATACTTTCTAACCATCTTGCTGTTTTTGCGCAGTCGGCATCGCACGGTGGCCAACCATGTGGACAGTTCAAGGCTTGGGTTCTGTCCCACAAGGGTAAGGCCACCGCCGACATCGACTACAACCCGGAGGACCCACCTGAGGCCTACAGCAACGCGAGCGTCCACGGCCGCATAAGTCAGTACACCGACGTGGCAAAGAAGATCCATGGTCCTGAGTACGACCCTAGCACTCAGGACCTTGATGGAGAGGTTGTCATGCTGGCGGGAGGTGGCAAGAAGCACGGACGCTACATGATGGGCCACGGCACGCTTGACACGTCAAGCACTCCTACTCTCTCGCAGCTTCGAGCGAGGAGTACGAGCTCGACCCCAGCCGTACGTCCACGGCCGACCACGACGCAGCACCAGGTGGATGCACTCAAGGTTAGTTGTGTTTCATTTATCGCTACATGACTCTTAAATTCGTATCTTTGCATTGTAATATTTGAGTGACATGTTGTAGGCCCAGCTCGAACAAGAGAGGAGGCAGAGGGAGGAGATGGCGGCGACGATGGCGGCCCAGCAGCAACAGATGGAGCACATGATGCGCTACATGCAGATGCTGAGCCAGATGGGTGGTGCACCGCCGCTGCAGATCCCGATGTTCCAGCCACCTCCACCTCCACCTCCTCATACACCTCCTGGGGTATGAGTGATTTTACTTCATTTTCTTCTTCTTTTTGGTCTCCTCTGTTGTATATGTCTCACAAATATTTTTTCTTCTCTATGCAGACTGGACGTTCCGGAGCAGCATCAAATGAAGAGATCCACGACTCACAGGGATCACAGTTTCCGCCTCCGTGAGTGCTGTGTGCATTTTGTCACTTTCTTTTTGTTGTTTTTTTTTTTGACCGAAGTCAATAGGGAAGCTCCCTACCTGATTTTTTTTTAATAATAATGAAAAAGAATATTTACATTTTACAAGGCCGTAAGCCCAACAAAAGACCCTAACAGAGAAGGTTAAAGGAAATTACATAAAAAAGAATCTATCTTATCTTTTATTACTGGCTTGGCTCTCAGAGCTACCAGCTCAAGCTCTCTCTTAAACGTCATCTGCCATCCTTGTACCGAAGCATGCAGGTTATCAAAGATGATCCCATTGCGTTGTTTCCATAGAGCCCAACAACCAATGATTAGAATTTCTCTAAATATCCTGGATTGAGAGGAGCAACGTCCCAAGGCCAGCATGACATCTGGAGGTACATTGAGATTCCAGTGAAGACCAAGCAAATGCCAGCAATAAGCACTGAAAGGGCAACCAAAAAAGAGATGCAATTCTGTTTCTTCACATTGCTGAGTGCAGAGGACACAAAAATAGGTTGGCAATATCATCTTTTTGCGACGCAGCAAGGCTCTTGTATTTAACCTGTCGCGGAGCAAAAGCCAAAAAAAGAATTTCTGCCTGTTTCTTTTTGTTGTTGTAGGACTTGGACTTGAACTTGAACTTTTATTTATATAGAAACCACTTGAACTTGTACTTACACTTGTTTATGAACTTGTGTTGCTGAATTATGATGAGTTATGATGTTCGTATGGTCAATATGTGATTTGTGGTGATTTGTGATGAGTTTTGGTGCTATATGGTTATATTTGGTGTTATATGGTGGTATATTGTGAGAAATGGTGATATATTGTGAGAATTGGTGATATATTGTGAGAATTGATGATATATTGTGAGAATTGTTGATATTGGGTAATCTATGTGATATTTTGTACTTTCTGGATATATTTTTGATGATGTAAATGTCTGGAATTAAATAAATAAAAAAAAATAGAAAATTATGGTCACTTTGCCGTGGGTTTTCTGGGGCTCTCGGCAAAGTGATCCTAAACTGTGCACCTGGGCACATCCCTTTGCCGAGAGCTCCAGAAAGCCCACGGCAAAAAGACCACTCTTTGCCGCGGGTCGCAGAAGGGGCTCACGGCAAAATTACCGACTTTGCCGTCGGCCGCCAGGAGAGCTCACGGCAAATGGGAGATATTTGCCGTCGGCTGTTCCGTTTGGCTCACGGCAAAGGTGCCGTTAGTCGGCGGGGCGTAGCGCGGGGTGGTCTGCGGGGCCCAAAGCTTTGCCGTGTGCCGGTTTGGCTCTCGGCAACATATATGTCGAGAGCCCGCGTTTTTGCCCTCGGCAAAGCATGCTTTGCCGTCAGCCGATAAGCCGTGCGGAGTTTGCCGTCGGTTACGCACATTAACATTTTTGCCGAGAGTTTTTGAGTCTTTGCCGAGTGCCTTTGGCCCTCGGCAAAGCACCTGTTTCCAGTAGTGCAAGCGATTTGATAGGTAATATGACTGCTACTGCTATGCTCTATAAAATCCATGCGTATTTATAGTTTGCTTACAAAATTGGTCATGCAGTTTCATTTTGTGACATTCTCAGAAATATGAGGGTGTGAGTTGATAATTTATAGCTATATTTAGCATTTCCAGATTCCATACCGGGGCAGGGGAGATGGAAAATTATGTGCATGCAGTTATGGTAATGTTTTTCGTGGCTTCCTGTTGATTATCTCTCATGGGTGTTCCGTTGTTATATTTGTACTTCCTACATAAGAGCACACGTAGCTGAACACAAGTGATTGAATCAGTTCCAAAGTTTTTTCAGATTGTTAGTGGACGTGGTGCAATTGCTGGACAGAGAGCAAATACTATCAGTACGAGTTCAACATGAAAAAGTGCAATTGTATGCTGGTCAGACGATTGAGATAAGTTGAACATTGTTGAGTTCACTGCAAAACTTGAGCTCTGAAAAATGTTCAAGATTTTGATGTCCTAGACTTAACCATTGACAAATTTTAGTTGTTTGAACATGATGTAACTGCAAGATAATATTTTCTAATTGATACTTACTGATTTATTAATCCTTGTTGCCATATATTCATGTCCGATCATGAAGTACTTGTGATTATAAGTGCTACCCTTGTATTTCACCACCTCCGTTAGCTCAAATGTTGCGAGCTATGAGGGTGAAGGAAAAACAATCTCTGCATCTGTTTTTAGAAGATTGTTTTGCATGTGGATGAGTGATATAGACGAAAAACAATTGCTTGGTATGTGGCTAGTGAAGCTTAGCTGGTATTCTATATGTTCTTTCTGAATATATTGGCTTTGATGTCTATTGTGCAACAATTTAACAGGATTCATCGAATTTATAGATTTACACCCATTAAATACCTCAGCCTATTTCATATCTTGTTTGATGTTTGAACTGCATGCTTCCCATTTAACCAACTCCTACTTAGTTTAATGAAAGTAAGCCACTAGTAATTTTAAAAGCACATATTTTGAAACACTGAAGAATTAGGTCTACAAAGCAGCAGGAATCATCGTATGATTTCAATTTTAATTTTATATTTTTTCTCCTAAAATGCATATAAGTGACGGTTGAGATGGACCACCGTCACCTATTTAATATTAACAGGTGACGGTGTAACGTCCCGCCTCCTCGAGGCCGGACCCGCTTATATTAGATAACTTTTATAGGATATAGGCTGGCCTCACAGACCAACACAAGTCTTTTCTACGCACATTTGTCCTCACTCGTGCGCACCCGGGAGTCACTTCCCGATCGGTCACCCATCCTAAAATTGCTCCAGGCCAAGCACGCTTAACCTTGGAGTTTTCTAGAGCTAGGCTACCGAAAAAAAAGTTGCAACTTGTTGGTATGAGTATTCTATTAATCCTATTAAGCCCTGGGCCGGGATATCACACTCTCACCCCCTTAGAAGACCGACGTCCTCGTCGGTCAACCCCAGGCCAGGAACGTCCCCTCTTGGCCACGTCCGTGTGCCCAGTGCCAGCGCATGTGCCATGCTGTGTGACCACTCTCTGGGCTCACACCAGCCATGCACACCATGCCTGCCCAACTGCGACACACGCGCCCGTGAAACCGCGAGAGTCGGCTCTGATACCAACTGTAACGTTCCGCCTCCCCGAGGCCGGGCCCGCTTACATTAGATAGCTTTTATAGGATATAGGCTGGCCTCACAGACCAACACAAGTCTTTTCTACGCACATTTGTCCTCACTCGTGCGCACCCTGGAGTCACTTCCCGATCGGTCACCCATCCTGAAATTGCTCCAGGCCAAGCACGCTTAACCTTGAAGTTTTTTGGAGCTAGGCTACCGGAAAAGAAGTTACAACTTGTTGGTATGAGTATTCTATTAATCCTATTAAGCCCTGGGCCGGGATATCACAGACGGCTGGTATATACAACCATCATCTATCTGTAACTCAGAGGTGACGATTGAACTTGATGTCTGTTACATATGTTTTGACAAAGGTGACGGTTCATCATGAAAAGCGTTACCTATTCTGCACACATAAGTGACGGTTGCTATTTATGCTCGTCATCCATTTGTAGTACCAGGTGACGGGTGCGCAACCGTCACCTTTTACCTTCATATCAGTGACGTCTGGGAGGTTAGGGGTGCCACATCCGTCACCTACTTCACTTGTTAACCGTCACCGATGTGTCTTTCTTACGTAGTGCTAGGCATGTGGTCTTTCGGTCGACTTCATGTGGAGATGATGGCACATATGCATAATCGTAATTTCACTACTCTATAATGTATCTTTTATCTTTAAGCATTTATGTAACTAATTCTATTTAATAAGGACTACTTCCATATTTTTTGTTGATGTTTTTAATATAATTGTGTACTAAAAACATTAATAATAAAAATAATGGAGGTTGGGCATGGTTTCTTTTTATCACATATACTGTCCTATATGCGTGAAAATGTAATCTGAACACGCATACAAACGAGCTCGGTTTTGATCCATGAAACGGGGTATGACAGGTAGACGTATACTTGCAAGATGCTAGTGATTTTTACAGGGCCTATCATGTCCTCGTGCTTACCAGACTTGATTTTCATTCTTTAGATGTACTCTTTTTTTTTGTCGCCGTTGACTTTGACCAATAACTTTGATCATTCATTTTATTTAAAAAAGTATGAGAAATATGAAATGTTTTGTTAGGATTTGATTTATTACTGAAGGTTTTTGAATCCTAATTTTTAATTTACACATTTGAACTAATTTTTTAAATAAGACGAGCGGTCAAAATTTTCGATCAAAATCAATGGCGATAAGTAGAAAAAAGCAGAGTGAGTATTTTTTATGTGGTTATCCATAGTAGATTTGCCGATCTAGTTCCTTCTTGCAGACGTATACTTGAGATTTTTGTGCCTAACTGAATTTTGTACTTTGGGAACTGGGAAATACATTTTCTTCTATCCATGTCGTGTACTTGCTTTCAGTTGAGACCTTGCTGCCGATGATTTTTTTTTTCTTTTGTCAATATACATGCGGATGAATCAGTATCCAAACTGTTGATCTTTTTTATGGGAACTTTTTTGTGTTGTTGTAAGGACAAAAACATATGATCCTTAGAATGATCTATTTCATTGGAACTTTTTGTCAGAATGTGAATGTGATAGTTCTGTCAAGTGTCAACATTTTTGTGAGAATGTTAATAGTTTCTATCTAGGTTTCACATTTTTGAGAGAATGTGAATGTGAATGTGAATGGGCTTTTTGTGAAAGGTGCCGGCAACATATATATGCTACCCGAAAGATCTTGCTGCCGATTAAGAAGCTGTTAGCAAGATGAGATGGAAGGTCTCAAAGAAGATGAGTTAGGGCAGTCCCAACCCAAGAAACCACTCGCGCATTCCATAGCATCCACCTCAGCGAGAAATCAGCACTGAACACTAGTGTGTTCAACCCAAAATTTTTATGCCAGTTTCTATACACAGTAAAAATTAAATATCCTATAAAGAGAGGAGGATCTACTATAGCAACAAATAAACAGGCAAATATCTTTTTCATACTAGTACTACCTCGCACATCTGCACATGGTCACCGCCTACAGCACATGTATTGCATACACACATGAGCCACCTTATCCTCATCTCATGGACAGATGGAGAGAAATGGATAGCAATACAAGCTCGGGCACACCGGTACAGCGGGCGAGCAAGGGCGAGGCCCAGGAGCAGAAGTAGCACGGAGTCCACCGCAGCCGCCGTCTCGAACAAAGGCAACTCGTCGCATTGCGTCTGTGGGAGCGGTGACTCGGACGACGGCGACGAGCAAGGGCGCGGAGCTCCGAGACCGGGACACTATGCTTTGGGGCCAACATCCCGCTCTCCCGCTCCCGACAGCACGTGTGGAGGAGCAGCTCGCCTTGCCTTCCGGTGGCCGCGTCGACAAGCGTGCAGAGGAGCGAGGAAGCTAAGGAAGAATGGGATGCGATGAGAGAAAGCTGGGCGGCGGCACGCCCTCCGGTGGGGATGAGCGTCGGAGGCGCGCCCCTGGCGCGGGAGAGTGGAGCGGCGAGCGCCTGCAGCGAGGGAGAGCTAGGCGTCGACGCACTGGATTTGAACGGGCGCGGAAGGAAACGACGCCTTCAGCCCCCACGCGAAATACTTCATTTCCTCGCGCGTCGGACAGCGTGACAACTTGGTTTCTCAGCTGAGAAAGGATTTCTTTCTATTTTTCTCTCTCATCATTAAATTAGTTAACATATCAGCTTTTTTGCTTACGTGGCATCCTATTTAATGTTATAGAAACTATCCTAGCTGGAGGGTTGGGACTGTCCTAAGATGATGCTGATGAAGATCAAAGACATGGAACTGCTATGGCAACAATTAGTTATTATATATTTATTAAGTACTTCTTTATAAATATATATGAAATGTTATTTATAGATTATATATACGATGCTATACGTAAGAACATAAACTCTACACTCATAGTTGATCATCTAAACCATACAAACATTAAATAACATGCATTTATTAAAAACAATATAAAGTCTTAGATTGTAGGTTTGTTTATGTTTTCTATCTTTTTTATGGATACATGTGTCCAACAGAAACAAAGATATCTGAGTTGTACGTGCCCCTAGCTTCTTGTTAAGGAACCAAACAGTCGTCAACGGTGATCCTTGTGCTCTTTTCAATGCAAGTTTCACAGGGTTGATTCTAATCAAATAACATCCCATAGATTAAAGAGAAATTTAGGTGATTACCATTGTAAAAATATGAAGTTGTAAAATACCATCCTATGTGAGGATGACATGTAGGTTCTGGTGAGTGATGTACCATAATATTAGAGCACCATGAAATGGATTAGTTGGGTTCCATGTAGAGATCAAACCTGATGATATATAATATTTCTAAACTATGAAACTAAAATAATACATTTACTAAAAACAACTTATTTTATCTCCGTATATTTCATCAATTCTCATTGGTCACTTAGATACAAGATTATATTTAAGTGAATATCCCTTATGAAACCAAAAAATAAAAATTTATATTGAAAGAACTTGTTTCATTCACTTATCTCAAATAATATTATATGACATAAAATTCTTAGAAACCATTCCTACAACTTTTTCAGTGAGACTGCATAACTGGAGCAGGATCCTACCAACGACCATTAGCAGTTCAAATTTACTGTTGTTGATGGCCCACTCTGTACTCCAGCGACAATGTAACGTCACGCCTCTTCGAGACCAGGCCCATTTACATTAGACAGATTTCTAATCTCACATACCAACATAAGTCTTTTCTGTGCACATTTTATCGTCACCTGTACGCACCCCGAAATAACTTTCCGGTCAATCACCCATTACTCCAGGCCAAGCCTCTTAACCTCAAAATTTTTTAGAGCTAGGCTACCGGAAAAGAAATTACAACTTAGTGATACTAGTTCTCGTACCTGTGCTAACGCTACGGATTAAAACTAAAACGATGAATTCATCACTTCCATCTACCAACATATAGCAAATATAAAATAATAACTGACCGTTATGACACCACAAAAAAATGTAGATGTTTATTGTTACAGCTACAAATAATTTTATCTGTACACACCGATCAACAATCATCAAGGAAAAAAAATGGAAAAATAAACTAATTTTAACAACATGGATCAACATATTGCAGTTGAGCACTAGAAGATAATTGGTAAACGAAGAGAAGACCATTTTAAGGGGTTGAAAAATAATAATCCGTCAGATGTCATATCAATCATAGAAGAAGTGCCTATGGGAACACCACAATCTATTTCTGCAAGTCAAGAGAAACATTTAAAAAAGATGCCATAATATATAGAACCGATACAGATTATATTCTGTTAATCTAGTCTAGAACCTAGCAAAACAGTATGCATGAATACATTAAACAATAGCACAACCAGGGCAGAGGGCACTGATTCATTAATCTATTGTACACTATGTAGGGCATAACACACTAAAAGGCAGCTTCCTAACTGATCTATCCAGCGGTACACTCGAACATGTAATGTAAGTATGTGCAAATCTGAGAAACTGAAAGGAGATGGTTTGCTTACCGTGAACTTGCGTAGGTTGGGCATCATCAAAGGCCAACAACACTTTAAGGATACAGACCCAATGTCATTTGACCAAACAGAATAGAAGGGATCTATTACAGAAAAAGGCTTTGTTCACCTTTACCCAAAAGAGCGTAGCACGGGGAGGCGACCACAACCTTTGTAGATCTGTTAGGGGCGCCTGCGACCTATGCGGATCCAGAAGGGAGGCGACCTCCATGTGCACGGCTGCGTCGTCGCGTCCTGTCAAGAAGGCCCCTTCGGCGTCCACGCGGTGAGAGGATCCGACAAGCCCCTTGCAGCGGCCGGGCGGCGCTTCCTATCGGCGCGAAAGAGGAGGCGGCAGCCTCGGCGAGAAGGACCCGGCAGCAGTGATGCGTTGGTGGTGGCGTGTCGGCGTGGAGCGCAGTGGGGGCGACGTCGTCCTGGCTCGGGGATTCAGGTCGGCTACCTTCAAGGGTGAAAGGCACGAACCGTAACTTCAGCTAATGTCCACCGTCTAGGCCATCCGACGGCTCTGCGTGCAGCAGCTATACTCACATCCACAAGCTCATGGAAGTCCAATGCTTGAAGGCAATTACGGCCCAACTAGAGAAACAGATTTTCGTTAATTTTTATAGCCAATCGGTAACTAGAGAACACTGCAACCTACAGATAGCATCTAAAATGTTCAGCATTGCTAATACCAATTCTTTTGTGAATCTCACTAGAAAAATATTTGAGAAATCTATTTAACACCATTCATTACAAAAGACATAGTGTCATATCACTTCATAAAGTTGATAATTTTTTTACAACAAAAGCAGTTAGTGATATCATTCCATAATAACAAAAGTGCTTGAGAAATATAATGTCATATCCCTTCATAACAGTAAAAGTAATGCCCTGAAACGCAATATGTTAGATTTAGGTTTTTCTTCGAAGCAAGAGGAAGGATTAGCGAGTCTTGGGAAGTATCAGAGAATTATTTTCTGCCTGTTACAGTAGCTCTGGGAGGCTACTTATAGGCTAGAGCCATTATATTTTTTTCTAGCCTTATTACAGGAATACCCTCATCTTACTGCTTTACTATATGGCATTCGATAATTTAATTCTCTCTAGTACATACACAGCTGGACCTCCGTACTCTATACGTCTTGAGCCTTATCCTCTCGTTGCGAGCCCCCTTCAGTGCAGAAGGCTGACAAGGCCGAAGGACTCTTCGGTCTCGAAGACTCTCTCGATCGCAGGCCTTCGTGGACTTTGCGCCATCCTTCGAAAAGGGGCCACAGATGGGCCTCGGCCCCCAAAAGCAGCCCCTCATGGGTGTGATCCGCCTTCGGAAGGACCGAAACCATGACCAGAAGGCCAAGCCCATCGTCCCTCCCCCCTTTTCAGTTCTTCGAAAGGCCAACAAAAGAGAGTATATGCTGAGAGATAACAGTGTTAGTCATGGGCGTTGCTCGAGTACGAAGCAGCAACCGCGTGGTCGGACGGAACGGGCACGGTTCCCGATGAGGCGCGTTGCCGCTCGGCTTCTTAGGGGACCACGCGTCGCGCCCGCTGTGGGTGTCCGTGGCGATGACAGGGCGACGGCGGGCGCGCCTATAAAAGCGGGGGGGGGGGGGTGGGGCGTGTCGATGTGATTCACTCACGTTCTCACGCCACCATGCCCTCTCGATCAGAAGAAGCTTAGCATCGCCCAGCTTTCGAGCGCTTCCTTCTGTTTCACCAAAGCCGAAGCTCGAAACTGAAGTTCTCTTCCGAAGACTTCAAGACCTAGCGGAGTGACCATGCCGAAGGCTGGCAGAGCATCGGGCTCGATGAGTCGGTGTCGTGTCTCCGACACCCTGCGTACCAGTCCCGTGCTAGGGCTGAGCATAGTGACGGAGAGCCAGTTGGACGAACTAGCTGAGCGGGGGTGGCTAGAGAGGCATTTGGCCTCAGTGCCTTCGAAGGGAGCGGCTCAGCTGGAAGTGCGCGCCGACCGCGCTGTGTTGTTCCTTCGCTTCTTCGACGGAGGGCTTCGGATGCCATGCTCCTCTTTTCTCAACAAGGTGCTACAACGTATGAGCTGGAGATCCAACAGATAACTGTCAATGCCATAGTGAGACTAAGCATTATGGAGTGGGCCTTCCGGATGGAGGGAGTTATGCCGGATGCTGATGTCTTCGCAGCGATGCACCGCATGGCATACCAGAAGCGTGACAGCCCGATGGGGGAGGGTTACATGATGCCCTACGCTACGTCAGCTTCGTGCCAATTGACGAGGGCAAGTTGCCAATGAAGGCTTATCGTGAGCATTGGGGTCGGGGTGGACTTCCGGGTGGTTCTACTACCATGTGGGAGAAGGAAGCCCTTTCCGGTCCAGCTGCTCGGAGATTCTCCATTGGCCTCGCCCCGTGATCGAGTTGAGCGACAAATCGAAGCGACGGATGAGGGTTTTGGAAGAAGCGTCCCGCAAGCTAACCATGCGGGACCTTTGCGAAGAGTTCGTGACCACTAGGGTCAGTCCTCTGCTCAAGGACTGGTCCCGTGAGTTTCTTGTTGAGCTGCCTGACGGCCGAAGGAGGCCGGAAAGATTCCTCAATGAGTTCTCCGCACGACTCCATGTTCTTCGACCCTTAGCCTTTGAGCTTTTATGCCGCGCACTCATGTGAGTGATGTGCAGAGCTCAGCCTAGAGGAGATCGAAGCGCAGGCCGAACATTATCTCGGAAAGTTCTGGGAGATGGAGGCGCGCCACCAGGAGCGTGCTCGTTGCGGGCCGTGGCTCAACCGGGTGCTGCTCCTAAAAAACCCGCAGGCACGGCTTCTGGAGTGCCGGCTGACTGAAAAGGAGGAGGGTGAAGGGAGGGGGAAGGGGAAGGTGGCGACAGGAGAAGCTTCGGGTTTGAAAAAGCGGAAGGCTGTCGACAAGGCAGCCTCTTGTCACAAGGACGCCCGACCAGCAAAGAGGGCCGCAGGGCCGAAGTTTGCCAAGCGATTCGAGCTCATTACGCAGTGAGCTAGACGCCGAAGCAGACTCCATCGCCGAAAGGGCAGATCCCGACTGCTCGATAGCTCCGGAGGGGACCTCAAAAGGAGGGGCCCTGCCTGAAGCCCCCGAGGACTTCATAGTCGGGGATGTGGATTTCGGCTCCGAAGAGGGTACGTACTTCGAATTTATTGTGTAGGGTTAGTGACATACATCTGACTTTGTTATGACGGCTTTTTGCAGAGCCTGAGGCCCCTCCTGCGGAGGAAGAGGTGGGGTCTGACGACAACGGGGGCGCCATCGAGAGCGACGGCTCCGAGAGCCCGCGCGCCTATAGTCGCGGAAAAAGCCTATTCAGTTACCTGCTTCCGGGATCGTCATTCGGAGACATAGCCGCTGGGCTGCACAAAGAGGACTTTTTATCGGGCGAAAGTGTGCCCCACTCCTTGAGCTTGGCCGGACGGCTTCTGGACATGGCCGGAGTTAGCGGATTGCTGGGTGAGCGGAGCCCGGCTGAAGCATCGGAGGCGCTCTCCGGAATGGCCATACAGGTACCTCTTGTATATGTGCGAGATTGTACTAGCATCTTGTATAGAAGTGCTAACATGGTCTTCACATATTTTACAGAGTGCGATGCTAGCGCGGCATGTGGCATCTTTGGCTCAAAAGAGCGACGGAGGGCTGCAAAGCCGGCTTCGGCTGTTGAAGCCAAAGCGAAGAAGTCTTCGGAGCTGTGGCGTGATGCTGAGCTCCAAATTTTGGAGTTAGAACAAGCGCTTGCTGCCGTGCAAGACGAAAGGAATGGCCTGGCCAGGGAGCTGACCGAGGCGGCCAACGAACGTGACACGTTCCACGAAGCTCTTAAGGCCGCCGAAGGTCAGCTGACAATCGTGGAGCAGCTCGCCGAGGGGGTAGGGCAGCTGATGGAAGAAGTGGACGATCTCCTGGGCACGCTCGGGGTGAACGTGGTGGCGGCGAAGCCAGATGCGTCGGAGGATCCTATGGCAAGTATATCTCGGATCCGATGCAGAATTGAGGCTGCCCGCAAAGCCCTCCGTACCTTCGGGAATCACTACGTCCAAGTCTCCTGGCCGACGCCTTTGCTGCTGTTCGTGCAAGCGGGATTGTGGACTTTGCCCCCATTAAGAAAGCTATTAGCGGGGTGCAAGAGACTTGCGCCGGTAGCTTCGAAGCATATGTAGATCTCCGGGAGTCTCTTCGCGATTTGGGGAAGGCTTTCGCTCAAGGATTCTGGCTTTGCTACGGCGTCGGACTAAGTCGCGAATCCGCTCTCCGTTCAGCAGGAGGCGGAAGACCGGCTGCTGCAGCAAGAGCGGGTCCTTCGGCCCAGGAAGCCGACGAAGCAAGCACTGCCCGAGCGGGTGAAGGCGGGCGCGAAGGCCAGGCGGCTGAGGGCAGCATATCAAGAGCGGCCGAAGGAGGACAGCCTCAGGTGTGAGCTGCTACATAGTCTTTGCCGTAGATTGTACTTAGGTTTTTGAGAGGTTCGAAAGCAATGTAATTTGAATATTGAATCAGAAGGTAACTTAGATGTCTCTTTATGTTCAGGCTGGACTGATTCTTGACGTGATGCCTGTGTCATAGGCCCCTTCGAGAAGCACCACGGTTAGCCGAGTTGACTTCGCGAGCGAACATCAGTGGCGCAAATGGTTCCGGGAGAACCCCTCTGGAACCCTCGAAGAGTTCCGGGCATACATAGGAAAGCACAACACAGCTATAAAGGAATCGTGTAATAGGGTGAGCTCAGAAGAGAGGTTAGGGCGACGCATGAAGTGAGACCGCCGAAGGGCTCTTCGGGGCCACCAGAGTCCGGCCCTCCTGCTGCGCAAGCCGAAGGTGGAACTGGAAGTGGAGACCATTGAAGTATCTAGTGGGACACCGTCTCCATGAGAGCCTAGTCCCAACATGATGCAGGAGTTAGCTCGCGCGGTGAACGGCCCCGGTGGGGTGATGAGCTATATAGCATGGCTTCGACGCGAAATAGATGAGCTAGAGGAACGGCTCCCTAGCATAGGGCGCTTCGGTCGCAAAGCGCCGTGACACAATTGTTGTAAAGCTGTATGTGATGACGAATGTATTTCATTGCGTTGTAACGAAGAATTGCACTTTATACTTGTTGTAGCAAAGGCATGTATTTAATGTTGCTGTAACGAAGAAATGTATTGCATCTTATAAGGAGTTAATCGTCTTCGGTTCTATTTCGTGTTCACACTTGAATGAAGGGTGCCCTTCGGAGAGATGTGCGAGATCTCCTTGGCGAGTATGGCTTTGCTTCCGCTTATGAAGGTTCTAGCATGCCGAAGGTCGAGTAGTCGTCTGAAAAACAGGTTCGTCCTTTGTGGAAAACCGGTATGTCAACGCAAGGAAAAGCATCTGGGATCTAAAGAGGCACCGCCTTGCTTTCGGTTGCGAACCAGCTTTTAAGTGCACTAAACGAGCAAAGGATTATGGGAGCCACAACGCCGCCTTCTGTCGCAAGCCAACATCTCGATGCATCGAAAGCACGAGTAATGACTTGAGGCAGAGGTTCGCCTTCGGACATAAGCCGGCATCGCGATGCATCGAAGGCACGAGGAATCACATGAGGCACAGCCTCGCCTTCGGGCACAAGCCGGCATCTCGATGCATCGAAGGCACGAGGAATCACATGAGACACAGCCTCGCCTTCGGACATGAGCCAGCATCCCGATGCATCGAAGGCACGAGGAATTACATGAGGCACAGCCTCGCCATTGGACATAAGCCGGCATCTCGATGATCGAAGGCACGAGGAATCACATGAGGCACAGCCTTGCCTTCGAACATAAGCTGGCATCTCGATGCATCGAAGGCACGAGGAATCACATGAAGCACAGCTTTGCCTTTGGACATAAGCCAGCATCTCGATGCATCGAAGGCACGAGGAATCACATGAGACACAGTCTTGCCTTCGTACATAAGTCGGCATCTCGATGTATTGAAGACACGAGGAATCACATGAGGTACAGCCTTGCCTAGGATGTTTGCGGGGGCATCCTTCAAATGCCATTGTCAGAACGCCATTTGATTTTACATCGTTGCAAGGTGCAGCTTGACATAAATGGGTTAGCAACTAGGCGGTTCAATGATCCTTGCTCGAGGCACAGCTCGGCACACAAGTGAAGAAAAGATAAGGCGACTTACATGACTTCGCATGAGACGTAGCTCAGCACAAAAGGAAGGACCCTGTAGGACCGGCACAAGACGTAGCTTGGCCCAAAAGGACAAAATGACTCGCAAAACTGCGCGCGAGACATGACTCAGCACGAGCAGTGATGACAGCTTAAGCATAGAAGTGCTTGAACACATCCGTGTTCCAAGTGTGCGTGATAGGCGATCCATCCAGCTGTAGTAGGTAATAAGCCCCGAGTTTAACCGAACGGTGTACAATGAATGGACCTGTCCATTTGCTTTGAAGCTTCCCTGCTGAAGTAGGATGGGGGTTAAGCTTGAGGACGAGGTCACCTGGCTCGAGGGATCGGGGGTGAACCCTCTTGTTGTAGTTTTTCTCCATTGACTTAATGTAGCGACTCAGGTTCGAAACGACTTTTAAGCGTACTTCCTCAATGGTGTCCTTGGTGAGGTCTTCTGCATCGAGGAATGGGTGATTGGCCCGAAGGGAACCATGTTTTCATCTCTTCAGGGGTCATAGCTTCACTACCATATATGAGCTTGAATGGGGTGAACCCTGTTGCTCTTGTCTTCGTGGTGTGTAAAGACCATAAATCATGGGGTAAGGTTTCTACCCACTTTCCTTTCGGCAAGCCCACCAGAGCTCGAGAAACGGCATGGAAAATATTGCCATTTGCGCGTTCACAAGCCCCATTGGCTCTGGGATTGTCCACGGAGATATTGCACTTCTTGACACCAATGCTAACGCAGTATTCTCAAAATAGCTCAGCTTCGAATTGTTTCCCATTGTCAACCGTGAGCTCGAGAGGTACTCCGAATCGACAGATAACATTTTTCAAGAAGAATTTTCGGATTGCAAGTGCTGTGATTTTGACTAGTGGTTCAGCCTCGACCCATTTTGTGAAGTAATCAGTGGCGACCACTATAAAGCGAAAACCACCAGGAGCAGTTGGAAGTGGCCTGATGATGTCAATGCCCCACCTAGCCAGGGGCCAGACTGGAGGAATTGGTTGTAAAGGGGTGACTGGTTGGTGCGACTGCCGACCCATCCATTGGCATCCTGAGCATGTGCGGACCAGAGATTCCACATCGGCCAGAGCTGTGGGCTAGTAGAAACCTTCCCGGAAGGTCTTAGAGACCAGAGCACAAGGTGCGAGATGTGACAAGCATAGCCTCTGGTGTATGTCGGAGAGAAGGCTACAACCCTCATTGCAAAACAAGCATCAAAGCAATGGCGCGCAGACACCAGCTTTGTAAAGGATTCCTTCGACTAAGACATAGCCCCTCGCGCGGTGACGGAGATGTTGTTCCTGCATATAATCATCAGGGGAGAGGTGCCCTTCGATATAAGCTCTAATGGGGGCGCGCCAATCTTCTGCCACAGTAGGGCTTACGGCAGCCACAAGCTTAATATGTGCGGTAGATGAGGATCTGAGAACCTCATGAAAGACATCAGCTGGTTTGTCCCTCTGATAAGCTGTGGCCTTAGCCAACATGTCCGCTTCCTCATTCTCATTGCGTCGAATGACTCGAACCTCAAACCCTAGAAATTGCTTCTCCATGTCACGAATGAGTTGAAAGCAAGCTCCGGTTCTTTAATTTGGAAGTCTTTGGTAATTTGCCCGGAGGCCAACTGAGAATCACTAAGAATAACCAGTCGCTTCGCACCCAGATCTCGGGCCTTCCGAAAGCCCAGCAGGATGCCTTCATACTCAGCCCCGTTGTTGGTCATCTGAAACTAAAGAGACGTGGGGTACCGAAGCTTCTGTCCACTAGGTGACGTGATCACTGCAGCGGATCCGGCGTCCGAAGCTCCCCAAGCTCCATCGGTGAACACGAGCCACGAGGGGTCTATCAGAGGGGTATCTGAATGCTTGGAGGTAGCCCATTCTACCAGAAATTCTGCTACAACCCCGGACTTGATGGCTTTCCGAGCAATGAAAGATATGTTGTACTGTGCTGGCTTAGCTGCCCATTTGATGACTCAACTCGGGGCGTTTTTGTTTTCGAGGATGTCCCGAATGGGGTAAGTCGAAGGGACTAGTATCGGGTGCTCGTCGAAATAGCGTCAGAGCTTCCTGGCCACCATGAGAACTGCAGATGCCAGTTTCTCTCCCAGAAGGTAGTTGCATTTAGCTCCTGATAGTACTTTCGAGACATAATAGATTGGCTGTTGGATGAGTTTTTCATCCAATTTGAGCTCATGTACCAGTACTGCGCTGACAGCGCACTGAGCGACGGCGATGTAAAGTATCAGGGGGACTTTCGAAGGTGGTGGATGTAGGGTGGTTATCTGAATGAGATAAGCCTTGAGCTCCTCAAATGCTTTCTAATGCTGTGGAGTCCACACGAAAGGTCGGGAACCTCTGAGAATTTCATAGAAGGGCAGACTCCTTTCAGCTGACTTGGCGATGAATCGATTTAGAGCTGCCAGCCGCCCTGTGAACTTCTGTAATTCCCTTATTGTCTTTGGGGGATTCATGTCGAGTATCGCCTGTATCTTGGCTGGGTTCGGATCGATACCATTCTTCGAGATCATGTAGCCCAGAAGCTTGCCGGAGCATACCCGAAGACGCATTTTGAAGGATTCAGCTTCATACCAACTCTGCGGAGGCTTTCAAATGTCTCAGTGAGATCTGAGATGTGACTGGCCTGAACTGTGCTCTTGACCATGATGTCGTCGATGTAACCTGGTACGTTACACTCAAGTTGTTGTTTGAGCATTTCTTTGACCACCCGAGAAAAAGTAGCCCTGGCGTTCTTGAGGCCAAAAGACATTCTGTTGTAGCAGAAGGTTCCTTTCGGAGTTTGGAATGCCGTGAATGGCTGATCCGATGGAGCCAGACAGACCTGATGAAAGCCATAATATCTATCCAGGAAACTCAGTAGCTCGCACCCGCCGTGTCGTCCACCAACTGATCGATACGGGCAAGCGGGAAATCGTCCTTCGGGCAGGCCTTGTTCAGGAAAGTGAAGTCAATGCACATTCTCCATTGGCCGTTATGTTTCTTGACTAGAACAGGATTAGCTAGCCAAGTTGTACGATCTATTGGTCAGATGACTCCAGTGTCGAGCAACTTCTGAACCTCTTGCTTGAGCACGACGGCTTTCTCGGTTGTCCACTGTCGTATCTTCCGCATCACTAGGGGGTAGTACGGACTTATGTCCAGTCGATGCTCCATTATGTCCCGACGGATGCCGGAAAGATCTTTGGGTGATCAAGCAAAGATATCTGCATAGATCACAAGAAGGTCAAGAGCTCCTGTTCGTGTTCTGGAGACAACTCCGTGCCTATGCGGATGAGCTGATCTGAGGCGGTCTGATTGAGGAGGACTTCTTTGGAAGCAACTTCTGGTTTCGCTTGGATTGGGGACTTGGGCAATGCTATGACATGAATCTCGGTAAGTTCCTAGTCTTTTGGCCCCGAGGTGAGTGCATGAACCTGCTTCTGGCCCGGAGCAATACCCAATTCGAGGACGTGCTTCTGCCTGATCACCGTATACCGCGATAACTCTGTTTGGTGCTGGCATCTTCATGCATAGATAACCGTGGTGTACTATGACGCTGAACGCGTTTATCGCCCCCCTACCGAAGATAGCATTGTAAGGGTAGGGGAAGTCCATCACATCAAAGACAACCTCTTCAGTACGATGGCCTCCTGTGCCTGAGAATGACACTTTGAGCTTGACGCTACCAATTGCATACACAGGCTGTCCTCCGAACCCCTGCAAAGGTACAGGGGAAGCTCTGAGGTCTTCTCGGGAGATACCCATCTGTCGGAGGGCACTGAGGAAAATAACGCCAGCAGCACTGCCTCCGTCAATAAGGACCCTGCGGACTTCATCCCTGATGAGGACATCGACTCCAACACAGGAACGGCCACACCAGCAGCACTTGCGGACGCGCCTCCACCACCTGCGGACGCGCCTCCACTTCCAGTCACGGCTCCACCAGATGCGCCTCTACCTCAAGCGACACTTCCTTCATCAGTGGGGCCAATCACGAGGGCCCGTGCAAGAGAGCTGAACTATGTCATGGTGCTGAAGAACGAAGGCTCAGAAGATTAGCCAGTCGGCCCAGTTGAAGGCCCCTCACGGGATGCGCGTCACCCAGGGGCTGCGCCCCTCCCCTCGTGTATTTAGCCAAGGGCTGCGCCCCTTGTTTATTTTTGAGTTTTGTTTAATTGTTAGCTTTAGCTACAGCCGTCGCACGCATTATAGCGCTGCCACGTGTATTCAGAACTCCACCTTCAAGTAATACATCAGATTGCTTGCATCTCTTTCTTGCTCGTTCTTTGATTGCGCGCAGAAAACGATCTTCGTGATCAGGCTGATCTTGCACCAGCAAGGTTGGTAACCATTAGGAGTTGGTTCAGCGATTGCATTGGCGCCTCGGGCTTGCTCGTCGTAGTCGGATCGTGAGGGTCTACTTCCACCAAATCAAGTTATCTTCACTCACCGAAAGATCGGGCACTCCAGCTCTATCAAGTGGTATCAGATTCCAGTGGTTCTCGGTGAGTTTTTTCGTGTGTTTTTCGTTCATCCTATAGTCCACAAAAAAACCAAAAACAAAAAAATTTTCAGGTTAGATCTGTTATCCCAGCACCCCCTTGCGCCTTGCATTTTCGATCAGTAATTTGCATTGTTGAATTTGTGTGCTTGCGCGTTTCGTTGTTGCTGGATTACTTGTGTTTTTATCCATCTGTTCTAGCCGCCACAAACCCTAACACTGCTCCCCTGCCGTGCGCGCCTAGATCTGTTCCCTCCGCACCGCGCGCGAGTCCTGCTCGGTTACGATCTGCTATCTCAGCGCCGCGTGCGAGTCCTGCTCGGTTACGATCTGCTATCTCAGCGCCACGCACGAGTCCTGCTCGGTTACGATCTGCTATCTCCGCGCCGCGCCAGAATCCAAACCCCGGCCAATCACGCCGACGAATTCCACTCGTCTCCGTCTCTGTTTTGTTTTCGTGACAATCCAATCAAAAAAGAAAAAAAAAGAAAAAAGAGAAAAGAGCACGCAAGTGTGCCATAAAAAAAACAAAAACAAAAACCCGAACAGGAGAGGTTTGTTTCTCGTGATCGGTTTTGCTGTAGACAATCCCAACCGACCTTGTTCGCCGTGTGTCTTCGTTGGACTCGTGAGTCTGTCCGTGTTCTGCAGCATCGGCTCATCTTTTAATTACCTTTTTACCCCTGCCATCTCCGGAAAGAGTGCATGTGGTGACTTGTTCATTTGCTTTTCCTTGTTCATATAATCAGTTTTTGGCACTCAGCCGCGGGTTGTTTTCCGCCGGACCTTCTCTACAACCAACCCTAGCTCTTTCTCGCACTTGTTTCCAGCAGCGTCCATACGTGTTTAGCACTCTTATTCAACTTTGCACTTATTGTTTGATCGTGCTAATCCTTGTCTTGAGTGCAGCCTACCCAGAACTACACATATTTCTACTACGAGCAGGCTTTGTTTTTCCAGGCAATCGCTCATCCAATTTTTCATCGGTTTTACCTGTTGGTTGCAGCTCACCCTTGTGTGCTTGGTAAAAATGGGTAAGAATTTGATAACAGCGTTATTTTGAGTGATTTACTTCCCACCATACACCTGCTATCGTAGTGTCCTCTCCATTGCTGTTTTTTTGTTTGCACTAACAATGGCAGGAGACGACGCCAAGACGGACACTACACTGCAGGACGTGCACGCGCACGTCGAAGGCCTTGCCGGCGACATCAAGACGCTGCATGAACGGCTGGATTCCACGGTTGCTTCATCGACCGAGCGTTTCGACCAGATCGACCTCGCTCAAACGGCCACCCACGCCACGCTCGAGACGATCATGACTCGTCTTGAGACCTTGACCACGCAGCTAACGGAGTTGCAGCAGGCGCGCGACTATGGCGGTGATACAGAGCTGGACGATGGTGGTCGCCGCGGTCGTGCACGCAGGGTACGTGTCCCACCTCCTGATTCCTTTGCTAAGATCAAATTTTGCAATCCATCCTTTAATGGCAAATATGATCCTGCTGCTTATCTTGATTGGGAACTAGAGGTCGAACAGAAATTTTCATGCTATGACATTTCTGCTAATATACAAGTTAAGGCTGCTATTAGTGAATTTACTGATTTTGCTTTAATTTGGTGGCGTGAATATAAACAAAAGTTTCCCAATAACACTCCCACCACTTGGGATGACCTAAAAACTGCCATGCATCACAGATTTGTTCCTTCTTATTATGCCCATGATTTGCTCAACCAAATGCAACGATTTCAGCAAGGTTCCCAAACTGTTGAGGAATATTACCAAGCATTACAAAAGGGTATGATTCGTTGTGGTTTAGTTGAGCAGGAGGACGCTGCTATGGCACGTTTTAGGGGTGGTTTGAACCGTGAAATTCAGAACATCCTTCATTACAAGGAATATGATGATATGACCACTTTGTTTGAATTTGCTTGCAAAGCTGAACGTGAAGTGCAGGGACGGCGATCGTCGACACGCGCTAACTCTTTTGCAGGACGCGGCCAAGCTTCCGCCCCAGCCCCACACCCGGCGTCCTCCACGTCGTCATCCACGCCGTGTGAGCGTGCGCCATCCACTTCAAGCGCATCACCACGTGAGCAGCCGGCCAAGCCGGCAGCACCTCCGGCCCATGGTGCCTCTCCTTCCACAGGGGGCACTCGGGACATTCAGTGCCATCGTTGCAAAGGTTACGGTCATGTGATTCAGGACTGCCCCAACAAGCGTATCTTGCTGATCCGTGACAATGGTGAGTACTCTTCAGCTAGTGATAATGAGCAGACTAGACATGTTATGCTTTCCACTGACCATGCAGATCATACGGAGGTTCACGTTGATTCCAGCAGCGCCGATAGCTATGAGAGTCTTGTTGTGCAGCGTGTCCTCAGTACACAGGTTGCCACGGCCGAGCACAATCAGCGACACACGATTTTCCACACTAAGCGCGTAGTACAGGAACGGGCGATCCGGATCATCATCAACAGTGGCAGCTGTAACAATTTGGCGAGTACGGCGCTGGTAGAGCAATTATCTTTACCCACTTGCCAACATCCACACCCGTACCACATCCAATGGCTCAATGATGGTGGCAAAATAAAGGTAACGAGCTCGGTACGTATTCCCTTTTCTCTGGGCGCCTATTCTGATTATGCTGATTGTGATGTTGTCCCTATGGAAGCATGCTTTTTGTTGCTTGGTCGACCTTGGCAATATGATACTGATTGTGTACATCATGGTCGTTCAAATCATTATTCACTCGTGTTTAAGGGTCCGAAAATAATCATTCATCCCATGACCCCAGAACAAATTCTGAAAGATGACATAGCTCGGGCGGCCAAGACAGTAAAGTCTCACAAATCACCTCCAGCCGCCCCTGCTAGATATGAAATCAAGTTGCATAACCCTGTTTGCTTGGTACACGTGCTGATTTTGCTGAGCTGCATGATAATAATTTACTTTGCTATGCACTTGTTTGCTCCAACATGCTTGTTTCACTTCATGAGGCACCGTTCTTGGATATTCCTCCTGCTGTTGCTAACCTTTTGCAGGACTATGCCGATGTCTTTTCCAAGGAGTTGCCACCGGGTCTCCCTCCTATCCGTGGCATCGAACATCAGATCGATCTCATCCCCGGCACCCAGCTTCCAAATCGCGCCCCGTACCGCACTAATCCCGATGAGACGAAGGAGATCCAGCATCAGGTGCAAGCACTACTGAACAAGGGCTACATCCGTGAGTCACTCAGTCCTTGCTCGGTTCCTGTTTTACTTGTTACTAAGAAAGATGGTTCATGGCGTATGTGTGTCGATTGTCGTGCTATTAATAACATCACAATTCGTTATCGATATCCCATATCACGCCTTGATGATATGCTTGATGAGCTTAGTGGCGCTATTCTTTTTTCTAAGGTTGATTTGCGTAGCGGGTACCATCAGATTAGAATGAAATTGGGGGATGAATGGAAAACTGCTTTTAAAACCAAATTTGGCCTATATGAATGGTTGGTTATGCCGTTTGGTTTGTCTAATGCTCCCAGCACTTTCATGCTCTTAATGAATGAAGTTCTTAGGCCATTCATAGGACTGTTTGTTGTTATTTACTTTGATGATATTCTTATTTATAGCAAGTCTATAGATGAGCACTTAGAACATATGCGTGCTGTTTTTGATGCTTTGCGTGCTGCTCGTTTATTCGGTAACTTGGAAAAATGCACCTTTTGCACGCAACGCGTCTCTTTTCTTGGCTATGTTGTTACTTCACAGGGAATTGAGGTAGATAGCAGCAAGGTGGAGGCCATTCAGAGCTGGCCTACATCGACGACGGTCATGCAGGTTCGGAGTTTCCTTGGCCTCGCCGGATTCTACAGACGGTTCGTGCGTGATTTCAGCTCCATTGCTGCCCCGTTGCATGAGCTCACAAAGAAAGGCGTTTTCTTTGCTTGGGGCGCACCACAGGAAGATGCATTCAATACTTTGAAGGACAGGTTAACTTATGCTCCTCTTTTACAATTGCTTGATTTCAATAAAGTGTTTGAATTAGAATGTGATGCTAGTGGCATAGGTTTAGGTGCTGTTTTGCTACAAGACCGTAAACCTATTGCTTACTTTAGTGAGGAATTGAGCGGCGCTGTCCTGAAATATTCAACTTATGGTAAGGAGTTATATGCTTTAGTGCGCACTTTGCAAACATGACAGCATTACTTGTGGCCTCGCAAATTTATTATTCATTCTGATCATGAGGCTTTGAAACACATTCATACCCAAACTAATCTGAACTGTAGACATGCTAAATGGGTAGAATTTATTGAGTCCTTTCCCTACATTATTAAACACAAGAACGGGAAGGAAAATGTCATTGCTGATGCTTTGTCTCGTCGCTATACCATGCTGTCCCAATTAGATTTTAAAATCTTTGGTTTGCAAACTTTGAAAGATCAATATGTGAATGATGCTGATTTTCATGATATTATTTCACATTGTAAGGATGGCAAACCATGGGGCAAGTTTCATATACAGGATGGGTTCCTGTTTCGTGCTAACAAGTTATGCATTCCAGCTGGTTCGGTTCGTTTGTTATTGTTGCAGGAAGCGCATGGAGGGGGCCTCATGGGTCACTTCGTGTTTTCAAAACACAAGAAGTGCTGACCGACCACTTCTACTGGCCTCGGATGCGTCGTGACATCGAGCGCTTCGTTGCTTGTTGCCCTACGTGCCAAAAAGCTAAGTCTTGTTTGGATAACCATGGTTTGAATATGCCTCTCCCTGTTCCTTCTGCTCCTTGGCATGATATTTTGATGGATTTTGTTTTGGGATTGCCTCGCACTAAGAAGGGGAGGGACAACATATTTGTCGTTGTTGATAGGTTCTCTAAAATGGCTTATTTTATATCCTGTCATAAAACTGATGATGCATCCATGATTGCTGATTTGTTCTTTAGAGAGATTGTTCGCTTGCATGAAATTCCTAAAACAATTGTATCTGATCATGATGCTAAGTTTCTTAGTCATTTTTGGCGTTGTCTTTGGAATAAACTAGGCACTAAGTTACTTTTTAGCACCACTTATCATCCTCAAACTGATGGGCAAACTGAGGTAGTTAATAGAACATTGTCAACCATGCTTAGGGCTGTTTTAGACAAGAATTTAAGGTGTTGGGAAGACTGCTTGCCTCATGTTGAGTTTGCTTATAATCATGTAACGCATTCTTCTACAAAGATGTGCCCTTTTCAAATTGTTTATGGTTACATCCCTAGGGTGCCCATTGATTTGTTTTCACTTGATGCTGAGGATGAGCCACATGTAGATGCAGTTGCACATGTTGAACAAATGATATATTTACATGAGCAAACACAACAAAACATTACTGATGCTAATGTCAACTATAAGGTTGCTGGTAGTAAAGGGCGCAAACATGTTACTTTTGCACCCGGTGATATGGTTTGGTTACACTTGCGTAAAGATAGGTTTCCTGCTTTGCGCCGTTCTAAATTGATGCCTCGTGCTGCTGGTCCTTTTAAAGTACTAATCAAGATCAATGATAATGCTTATATTCTTGATCTGCCTGCGGAATTTGGTGTTTCCACTAGTTTTAATGTTGCAGATTTGAAACCATATGCGGACGAGGATGAGGAGTTGCCGTCGAGGACGACTTCAGTTCAAGAAGGGGAGGATGATGAGGACATCGACTCCAACACGGTAACGGCCACACCAGCAGCACCTGCGGACGCGCCTCCACCACCTGCGGACGCGCCTCCACTTCCAGTCACGGCTCCACCAGATGCGCCTCTACCTCAAGCGACACTTCCTTCATCAGTGGGGCCAATCACGAGGGCCCGTGCAAGAGAGCTGAACTATGTCATGGTGCTGAAGAACGAAGGCCCAGAAGATTAGCCAGTCGGCCTAGTTGAAGGCCCCCCTAATGGGCCAACCTAGGGTTGCGCGCAACCCTAGGGATGCGCGTCACCCAGGGGCTGCGCCCCTCCCCTCGTGTATTTAGCCAAGGGCTGCGCCCCTTGTTTATTTTTGAGTTTTGTTTAATTGTTAGCTTTAGCTACAGCCGTCGCACGCATTACAGCGCTGCCACGTGTATTCAGAACTCCACCTTCAAGTAATACATCAGATTGCTTGCATCTCTTTCTTGCTCGTTCTTTGATTGCGCGCAGGAAACGATCTTCGTGATCAGGCTGATCTTGCACCAGCAAGGTTGGTAACCATCGGGAGTTGGTTCAGTGATTGCATTGGCGCCTCGGGCTTGCTCGTCGTAGTCGGATCGTGAGGGTCTACTTCCACCAAATCAAGTTATCTTCACTCACCGAAAGATCCGGCACTCTAGCTCTATCAATCCCCGTTGATATCCACTACTATAACAAAGGTATCCTTGTGCGGGTAGTCCATTGGCTTGAGGTCTTCTTGAGGGAAGCTTATGGGCACATGAGACCACCGGCACTATGCAAGAGGGGGGTGAGCTGCCACATGATTGACCCGTCTGATATACTCCCGACATTGACGCTTGGAAGGAAAGTCCTGACCCGAGCCCCCTGCGATAGCGAAGATGACCTTACGTGCTTGGGTTTGCTGCATGGAGGGCGGGGCCTGCTCAAATGTCTGCTGCGGTAGAGGGGGCGGCGGTGGCAAGTATTCTTGATGTGCGTTTTGCGCAGGAGGAGCCCAGGCGAGAGCAGGACATGGTGGTGGTGTGGGCAATGCAAGCTACTGGGTTGGTTGGTATGACGATGAAGCCCCCTCATGTCGCCAGAAAGTATGGGAGACTTGCTTGGCTGCTTCCAATATCTCTGCGCGAAGCTTGGCTTCTCGAAGGGCCAGAAGGTCAGGGCAATAGTTCGAAGTATGTCCCTGCTCAACACCATGGTAGAGACAATAGAGTTTACTGGGGTCCCTTGGTCGGCGATGCTGAGGGCCGACAGAGCGCCCCCCTTGGTCCTTACTCATCGGATGCCTGTCCTGCCACCACGACTCCGGTTGATGATTGCGCGACGGGGACCTGGCTCGGGGTGGTTCAGGGTTTTTCTGAATGGGCAGCACTTCGCAGTGAGGTGGCTCGTAAGGCTTGCTATGGTGTCGATGAAGGGAAGATCGGCGCCTCTCAGGGTGACAACCTCTCTGTGACACATGGTATTCTTTCTCCCGCCTGATGTCATCTTCCACCCTGACCTGATTTTCCAAGATGCTCAGCATGTGATCCAGAGTCTTGGGTTGTATCTTACGCAGCTCAGACCTGGCTGGAACGAGGCGAAGCCCCTTTGTAACGAGTCAATAATAGTAGCATCATTGATGTCCTCGGCCTGACATTTGAGGTGGATGAATCGTCGAACATATGTTAGGCTTTCGTCATCGTGCTGAATGCAAGCGTGCAGATCTCCGGAGCTTACAGGACAGGCGTGATTGCCCTGGAAGTGCAGTGATACTTCGTGTCTCAGCTGAACCCAAGAGAAGATACTCAGCAGATGCAATCTGGTGTACCACGTCCGAGCGATTCCCTCGACGGCCAGCACGAAGGCCTTTTCTTTGACAGCATCTCCTCCGCCAATGGATTCAATGGCTACTTCATAACTCATGAAGAATTCCCTAGGATCGGAGATGCCTGGATATGTTGGGAGCTTGACCACTGCAAAGCGCGACGGCCAGAGTGCCTGCTGAAGTTCTGAAGCCAACGGCGAGGTCTTGTCGTAAGGTGCCACTGGCGACAGGGATGGAGGGGAGGCTTCGTCGAAAGAGGTGTAGCCCGGAGCTTCGGTTTCTGAATACCCACCCTCTTTAAGGCCTCTATTTGCTTCTGAAGTAGCTCCTGCTGCCGCCGGGCAGCTTTCGCTCGCAGCTTGTATCCCGACTGTTCCTTGGACATGCTTCCAGAGCCCGTCGTCGGAGCTGCTCCTCTTCTGTCACCGCCTTAGCTTTTTTGAGCTCCACCATGAGCTCCGCAGCTCTTCGCTCTTCCACCGCAGCCACGTCCTTCTCCTGTTGGAGGCGCGCCAGAGCCTCGACTTGTGGAGGTGGAGGCTCTTGGTTGCCGGCTTCGATTGAGCCTTCGGCAGCCAACCTGTCTGATGAGGACATCACACCCATGGATACGCACAATAATTCTCCCGCTGCTACAAATGAAGGTCCAATCACCAGAGCTCGCGCCCGTCAACTTAATATAGAGGTCAGCTCGTTCCTTAGCACTCCATTACGAATTCTTGAGGATAGATTACTACTTAATGATGTTATTATAATTAGGAATCATGGAGAGGTCAGAGGAACAATGGAAGACCAGGTTGGAGTCAGCCAAGGACGTCCAAACCAAGTCGGAGGCCCAGCCCACGTCGACTTCGAATCCAATTCGGAGTTCAGGAGCAGTCTCCACTAAAACGGACGCCCAGGTTGCATACGGACTCCGTTTTAGGCGATCTACCACTTCACGGAAATAGGACGAGACCATCTTTCCAACGGGACCAGTCTCATGTCCAAATTCCTTCGGAGTGGACAAGAATCGCCAAAACAGTGAGCCGTCCAGAATCTGTCAGGGTGCTGCGACACCGATTTTGGGACGGATGGCCTTGTATCGAGTTAGAGTCCATTAGGGTTTCGTCCAGGGGGACTTGCACGTCCCCAAGTCCTTTATATTCAGCCGTCACCCCCTCCATTAGGGTGGGGTTTTGCTTAGATTATTTATGTATACACAGATTCGCCGTTTCATCGGTTTGTGAGACCCCAACTTGTGAGTTTAATCTATATCTGCAAATTTGGTTGTTTTCCACTTCGTTCTTGCTTGTGTTCTTCGATTCGCAGGCAAGGATTAGCCTTCTCAGCGAGGTCATCCGTGTTCACGCGGGTGATAACCAGAGGAGACGTGGTGCTGCGATTGCAGGGTTCGGGACGTGCCGTTCGGAAGCCGGATCGATTTGTGTTGCGACTCCGCCCAAATCGTTGATTATCAGAACCTGTAGGAAGATCGGGACCTCCGTCCCCATCAAGTGGTAATCAGAGCTTCAGGTGTTCCCTCAGGTTCGCCTTTGTTTACCCTAATTCCTTGTTTCGTCTCACCTATAGTCCAAAAAAAAAGAGCCAAAAACAGAATCGTAGTTTTAGGTTACATCCTGTCCGAACCCGTATTTAGCCATTGCATATTTCAATTTCAGAGTCCGTAGTGTTGAGTTCGTGTCCTCAGTTACGTTTTGTTGTTGGTTTAGATCGTGTCTTGTTACAGTTTGTTTTGCTTCCGCCACCTTGTATGAAACCCTAGCCGTCAAATTTTTTTTTCCCCACCCTGATCCCACCCTGAATTTAGTTTGTTACATCACATCTGTTATTTATTTCGACCACCCACCATTAGTTTCACCTTTTACACAGCTTCCGCCATCGAATTCCTTGTTTTCCCACGACCCAATTCATGGTCTGCCGAAATACGCATGCTGATTCGGATACCCTTCCATAAAACAGCCATAACTTTTGCATACGAAATCGAAATCAGGCAAACTTTATATGCAAAACTATCGGCACGAAATTTCGCATTTGATTTCACCCAGCTTTGCTGGGTTTGCTGCTTTTAGAATCCCGAAATTCACTCCGGACGGTACACATATCGGAGGCCGAACGTTCTGCCCCAACTTTCAGGCAGCTTCGGAAATTTCCATAGACCACATATTTGATCCAGTTGATCTGCAAATTTGTGTGGTTTCTATTTCTATGCTCTTCTTGCTAAAAAAATATATCAAAAAAATAAAAGAAACAAATAAAAATATTTTGGTGTCAAAAATTTCAAGTTTTTGCCAAAAATATCAAGTACTAGTAGAGAGAGTTCTATTGGTTGACAGCAAAAGCATTAGCGACGGAGCATAGAATTGGGTGACATACTATATTTGGCAAGTGCTTGGGCTGATTTGAGTTTCCTTTGCCTATTGATCTTTGTTGCTGTTTTTCCTATACATCATCTTTGTCCACGCATCATAACTGTTATAGGACACATTTGGCTAGCAATTAGGACCAATACTTTGGACACTTATTCAGTATTACTATCTGTCTGAGAGTACCACAATCCTAACACAGTAGTTGGTAGGGATAACCTTTGTCTATTTTCTTCTGTGTTTTGTTTTTCTTTCATCATGTCAGCAGGTGACGAATCGGCGAGCCCAACGGGCTTCAACGAGTGTGTCAGCCAAGACCAGATGAAGGGAGCAATTGACAAGGCGCTGGAGGGCATCGATGAGAAGATCACTGATGCTGTGACGAAGAACTTAGGCCCTGTTCTTGATGGCCTTACCACTCAATTGGCCGCCATCTCTACGTGACTTGATGTGTTGGAGCGGCGTCCACCTGCCGGCAACCACAACGACGACGACGACGTCGACGACACTATCTATGATACCGATGGCAACATTGACGAGCGTGCAACTCAGGGAGCTCGCCTTCGATGTCGACTACGCCGTAACCGTCACGACATGGGAGGTAACAACAACAATCAACATGCTCGCCCTCATGATGATCCATTTGCTAAGGTTAAATTTTTCATACCGCCATTCTCTGGTTTATATGATGCTAAAAAATATCTTGATTGGGAGATGACGGTAGAGCAGAAATTTAGTTCCCATCTAGTTCCTGAACAACATAGGGTTCGACAAGCTACTAGTGAGTTTAAGGACTTTGCTATTATTTGGTGGACTGGTTTAGCTGCTGTCGGACGTTTACCTGCCACTTGGGATGCTTTAAAAACAGCTATGCGTGATCGTTTTGTTCCTCCTTCTTTTCAGCGAGATATGCGTCTCAAATTGCAGCGTTTAGAGCAAGGTAGTAATTCCGTCCAGGATTATTACGCTGAGCTACAGAAGGGCATGATGCGTTGTGGGGTAGTTGAGGATAATGAGGATAAAATTTGTCGTTTTTACGGGGATTGAGGCGTGAAATTCAGGATATTGTTGATTATAAAACCTTTAACAATGTCAACGAGTTGTTCCACATAGCTATGCTTGCAGAGAGGGAATTGCAGGGAAGACAGGAAGCAGCAAAGACAAGAACCAGCCGCTCCTTCACGCCTAGTACGTCTACATCTACGGGAGCAACACGGTCCTCGTCAAGCTTTTGTCCACCTCCTGTACCAGCCAGCAAGCGACCGTCCACCACAGCAGCGCCTCCCTCATCACGCCCTGTGGATTTTTCTAAATCCTCTGTGCAGGGTCCAGTGAAGAATCAACCATCCACTACATCCACTGGTCGCACGACTGACATTCAGTGTCATCGCTGCCTTGGACTTGGGCACGTGCAGCGTGACTGCCCAAGCAAACGAGCCTACATTGCCACTGAAGATGGCGGTTATGCGAGCACCTCCGACATAGAAGATGACGATGATGATGATGATGTTGCTGCTGCTGCGGACGGTGCTGCGGACTCCTTAGTCCTCGGCAGCGCCGACACTACCTTCCGAGCCATCGTTGTCCAGCGCGTCCTCAGTACTCAGGTAACTCAACCCGGCCAGCTCCAATGCCATAACTTGTTTCAGATTGAGTTCGTGATCAAGAATAGGCGAGCACGAGTGATTATTGATGGGGGCAGCTGCAACAACTTGGTGAGCTCAGATCTGGTCAAGAAGCTTGGCTTGACAACACGACCACATCCACATCCATACCATATTCAGTGGTTGAATGACTCGGGAAAAGCTAAGGTAACACAATCTTGTCGCGTTCCTTTTTTCCTTGGTGTTTATGTTGATTCTGTAAATTGTGATGTTGTTCCTATGCAAGCATGCTCTTTTTTATTGGGTCGTCCTTGGGAACATGATAATGATGCTTTGCACCATGGTCGTAGTAACAAATACACTTTTATGCATAAAGGGAAGAAAATTACTTTGTTACCTATGACACTTGCTGCAATCATTGAATCTGATAGGGAGAGGGCTGCTAATGCTAAACAACAATCTCATGCTAAATCTGAAATTCAGCAAGATATACCTTTGAAAGCTCCTGTAATGCTTGCTACAAAAACTGACCTTGCTAAAATTTATGATGGTACTGCTGTATGCTATGCTTTAGTGTGCAAGGATTCTTTATTTTCTATTAATAATTTGCCTTGCACATTGCCACCTACGGTTACTAACCTTTTGCAGGAGTTTCGAGATGTTTTTCCTGATGAGATACCGCTAGGACTGCCACCCATTTGTGGGATTGAGCATCAGATTGATTTGATTCCTGGTGCGAGCTTGCCAAACCATGCGGCGTACTGAACCAACCCTGAGGAGACTAAGGAAATTCAACGACAAGTCCAAAATCTTTTGGACCGCGGGTACGTACGTGAGAGTCTTAGTCCTTGTGCTGTTCCTGTTCTTTTAGTTCCTAAGAAAGATGGTTCATGGCGCATGTGTGTAGATTGTAGAGCCATAAACAACATTACTATACGGTATCGTCATCCTATTCCTAGGCTAGACGACATGCTTGATGAGTTGTGTGGTGCTATAGTTTTTACTAAAATTGACTTGCGTAGTGGTTACCACCAGATTAGAATGAAGCTCGGTGATGAATGGAAAACTGCATTTAAAACTATATTTGGTTTGTATGAGTGGTTAGTCATGCCTTTTGGTTTAACTAATGCACCTAGCACTTTCATGAGATTAATGCATGAAGTTTTACGTTCATTCATTGGTAAATTTATGGTGGTTTACTTTGATGATATCTTGATTTATGGCAAGTCTATAGCTGAACATATGGATCATCTACGTGCTGTTTTCTATGCTTTACGTGATGCACGTTTGTTTGGTAACCTCGACAAGTGCACCTTTGCACCGATCGAGTCTCTTTTCTTGGCTATGTTGTGACTTCACAGGGCATTGAGGTTGATAAGGCTAAGGTGGAGGCGATTGACAGCTGGCATACGCCCACGACGGTTTCGCACGTGCGGAGTTTTCTTGGCCTAGCAGGATTTTATCGCCGTTTTGTCAAGGAATTCAGCACCATCGCGACACCGCTGATTGAGTTGACAAAGAAGGGCGTTGTCTTCCATTGTGGACCATCACAGGAAGAGTCCTTTTCTCTTTTGAAGGACAAGCTTACACACGCACCGTTGCTCCAACTTCCAGATTTTGTTGGATCCGTTCGTCTTTTGTTGTTGCAGGAGGCGCATGGAGGCGGGTTGATGGGACATTTTGGTGCTAAGAAGACGGAGGATGTTTTGGCCACACACTTCTTTTGGCCAAAGATGAGACGAGACGTCGAAAGGTTTGTTGCTCGCTGCACTACTTGTCAAAAAGCTAAGTCTCGTTTGAATTCACATGGTTTATACATGCCTCTTCCTGTTCCTTCTATTCCTTGGACGGATATTTCTATGGATTTTGTTTTAGGACTGCCTAGGACTAAGAGGGGGAGGGACAGTGTTTTTGTTGTTGTGGATCGTTTTTCTAAGATGGCACACTTTATTCCATGTCATAAAACCGATGATGCTATTCATATTGCTGACCTCTTTTTCAAAGAGATAGTTCGTTTGCATGGTGTTCCTTCTACTATTGTTTCAGATCGTGATGCTAAGTTCTTGAGTCATTTTTGGCGCACTTTGTGGAATAAGTTGGGTACCAAGCTTCTGTTTTCTACAACCTATCACCCACAAACTGATGGCCAAACGGAGGTAGTGAACCGCACCTTATCCACCATGTTGCGAGCAATTCTGAAGAATAATTTGAAGATGTGAGAAGAATGTTTGCCCCATGTGAAGTTTGCTTACAATCGAGCGGAACACTCCACCACAAAGATAAGTCCTTTTCAGGTAGTATATGGTTTCAACCCTCATGCTCCTATTGATATTTTACCTTCGCCTACTAGTGAGAGAGTAAATAATGATGCTCAGGAGCGTGCTGATTTTCTTGTTAAGTTGCATGCTCAAACTAAGAAAAACATTGAAAAAATAAATGAAAAATATAGGATTGCTGGTAGCAAAGGTAGGAAAGAATTAAAACTTGAACCGGGTGATTTTGTTTGGTTGCACTTGAGAAAAGATAGGTTTCCTGATTTGAGAAAGTCTAAATTGATGCCTCGAGCTGCTGGTCCTTTTAAAATTTTAGAGAAGATTAATGATAATGCATATAAGCTTGAGTTGCCACCCGAGTTCGGGGTTAGTCCCTCTTTTAACATTTCAGATTTGACGCTATACTTGGGAGAGGAGGATGATCTGGAGTTGAGGACAACTCCGCATCAAGAGGGGCAGGATGATGAGGACATCACACCCATGGATACACACAATAATTCTCCCGCTGCTACAAATGAAGGTCCAATCACCAGAGCTCGCGCCCGTCAACTTAATATAGAGGTCAGCTCGTTCCTTAGCACTCCATTACGAATTCTTGAGGATAGATTACTACTTAATAATATTATTATGATTAGGAATCATGGAGAGGTCAGAGGAACAATGGAAGACCAGGTTGGAGTCAGCCAAGGACGTCCAAACCAAGTCGGAGGCCCAGCCCACGTCGACTTCGAATCCAATTCGGAGTCCAGGAGCAGTCTCCACTAAAACGGACGCCCAGGTTGCATACGGACTCCGTTTTAGGAGATCTACCACTTCACGGAAAGAGGACGAGACCATCTTTCCAACGGGACTGGTCCCATGTCCAAATTCCTTCGAAGTCGACAGGAATCGCCAAAACAGTGAGCCATCCAGAATCTGTCAGGGTGCTGCGACACCGATTTTGGGTCGGATGGCCTTGTATCGAGTTAGAGTCCATTAGGGTTTCGTCCAGGGGTACTTGCACGTCCCCAAGTCCTTTATATTCAGCCGTCACCCCCTCCATTAGGGTGGGGTTTTGCTTAGATTATTTTTGTATACACAGATTCGCCGTTTCATCGGTTTGTGAGACCCCAACTTGTGAGTTTAATCTATATCTGCAAATTTGGTTGTTTTCCACTTCGTTCTTGCTTGTGTTCTTCGATTCGCAGGCAAGGATTAGCCTTCTCGGCGAGGTCATCCGTGTTCGCGCGGGTGATACCCAGAGGAGACGTGGTGCTGCGATTGCAGAGTTCGGGACGTGCCGTTCGGAAGCCGGATCGATTTGTGTCGCGACTCCGCCCAAATCGTTGATTATCAGAACCTGTAGGAAGATCGGGACCTCCGTCCCCATCACTGTCTGCTAGGAGCACCGGGGCCGAGGTCTTCGTTGCTGCCTCCGTAGCCGCAGTGACCGTCGGCTCCTCAATAGAGGCTTTGGTTTCGTCCTCCGGGTGAGAACTTTCGCCATCGCGAGGTGGTTTCTTCGTCTTCCCTTTTGCTCCGGCCATCCTAACAGACTTTTTCTCCGAACAACACGGACGGCGCCAGCTGTTGGATTTAGGTTTTTCTTCGGAGCAGGAGGGAAGGATTAGCGAGTCTTGGGAAGTATCAGAGAATTATTTTCTGCCCTGTTACAGTAGCCCTGGGGGGGCTATTTATAGGCTAGAGCCATTACACTTTTTCTAGCCTTATTACAGGAATACCCTCATCTTACTGCTTTACTATAGGACATTCGGTAATTTAATTCTCTCTAGTACATGCACAGCTGGACCTCCGTACTCTATACGTCATGGGCCTTATCCTCTCGTTCCGAGCCCCCTTCAGTGCAGAAGGCTAACAAGACCGAAGGACTCTTCGGTCCCGAAGACTCTCTCGATCGCAGGCCTTCGTGGGCTTTGCGACATCCTTCGAAAAGGGGCCGCAGATGGGCCTCGGCCCCCAACACAATATGCATAACTAAAATAGATCTTCACTGTAAAGATCGTTGATACTTTGAATTCTGCAAATTGAAAAGGAAAATGAAAATTTAGTAACATAACAATCACTATAAAATGGTGCATTTAATCTTACAATTCTGATTGCCACTAGTAGTTGAGTGAAAGTATTTAAGAACCCGTATTGTTCAGAATTCCCAGTGTTGCCATTTTCTGTAAATTGCGTCTGCGGACCATCATTTGTAGCCTCTTTTTGCTGGAGAGACAACAAAAATTCTGTCAAAACCACATTGGTAGTATAGTGCAATTTGGGGCTGAAATATAAAACACATTTGTCATATGACAGACCTTAGATTTTTTTACCCCTCAGCTGGTGCTTATTATCATGCCATAGTCTTTTCATTTTTGAAGTTCTTGTTTTGACATCTCTCCTTTTCAGACGTGCATTAGTAAGTGAAATATCTAGCACTTGAATATCCACACTGGTTGGACGACTTGAAACATTCTCTAGACTGGCAGCCAATTTGGTTTCAACTTCCTTAACAAGGGTGTTAAGTGCTTTGTCTACCAGCAAGCAAAGCTCTGATGAGGTAGCTACTTCATCAAACATTGGATTTTCAACTATTGTTCTTCCCTGATTATCTTGTATACTTCCATGCCGTGCTTCTTGTGTCCATCGCTTTAACACGTAATGTGGTGGCACTGACTTGATATTCATTAAATCAAGAGCTTTCAAAGCATGTCTACATAATATTCCAATCTGATTGAACTGACTGCAGCTACAAACAATTGTTTGTTCCAAAGGATTAGCAATAACCTTGTTCTCCTCAAGCGTAAGATCATCATTTTCAATAGAGACGACATATACATTATCTCCATCCAACCTTCTAGCACAGGCTGCCGTAGAAAGTTCATGAGAAAATTACTTATTTGGCCTTAAAAAAACTTCTTATTCCTTCTTCGGCCCTCTCCCAACAAAACTTCCTTATTTGGCCTTCAAAATTTTGAGGATTCCTTCTATGGCCTTTCCGTTAGTTTTGACACTAACGGTGTTAGTTTGAGACCATATAAGAAACTTTATCTAATGTTTAAGGATTATTTTAATTATGTAAAAATATAATTTGGATTAAAAATATTATTTACTACACTAATAGAAAATATGTTTTAAATTTTTATTTTTTTATATTATAACAGACGCTAATAAAAGAAATATTCAAAATATAACAAAGAATTATTTTTTATGGGTCTACTAAACATCAAAAAACTTTTAGTGTAGTAAAGAATATTTTCAATCCAAGTTATATTTTTTACGTAATTAAAACAATCCTTAAACATTAGACAAAATTTCTTATATGGTCTAAAACTAACACTGTTAGCATTAAAACTAACGGAAAGACCATAGAAGGAATCCTCAAATTTTTTGAGGCCAAGTAAGGAAGTTTTGTTGGGAGAGGGTCAAGGAAGGAAGCAGAAGTTTTTTGAAGGCCAAATAAGTAATTTTCTCAAAGTTCATATTCAGCTTGGAACACTTCAAAAATAATCGGTGTGTACAGCTTGCATCCAACAATATAGATGTTTTAATTTTAACTCTAGGTAATTTTTTTAGGGATCCAACTAGCGAGAGCAATTCCTTATCTCTTTTTCCTTGCACTACCCTTTCAAAGTGCTTTAGAAACTGAATCATATCAAAATTAGATTTGAAATGATCTTTTAAGTCGCTATTCAAACTCTTACTTAATTGTGTGCTCCTCATTCCTAATGTGTAGACATCCTTCATGTAACATTCAGCCCACTTTTCTTTGAACTGGTAGATACTATTTAACCAAGTCTGTGTCTGCACTTTTCTCCTCATGGTGTTAAAAGTTTCTTCAAATTTTTGCTTGTCCTCATATTCAAACATACATGCACTAAAATCAGATAGAATATTTGAATCATCACTTTGCGGATGAGGTAAGTGTTTGGCTGCATTCTGCATTATGTGAAAAGTGCATAATCCATGCCATGTCTCTATGAACACTTCTTCAATAGCTTTTCCCATTGCAGCATCTTGGTCTGTATAAATAGTGTGGGGGTGCTTGCCATTATGTGCTTTCACAAAGGTCTCCAACAACCACTTGAATGAATCACATGTTTCATCATACATAAGAGCTGCACCGAAAACTACTTGCTCTTAAAATGATTGAATCCAACAAAGACACCAAAAGACCTAGACTCCTTATTTGTTCCAAACGTAGTATCAAAAGTTACTACATCACTAAAATGTGCATAGTCTACAATCATTTTAGCATCAGCCCAGAATAAGTTTGTTATTTGGTCATCACAATCCATTTGCAAAGCATATTGGAATGAAGGGTTGTCAGCAATCTTATCTTGAAAGTACCTTAACATACTTCCTGCATGACCATGTACCATCACACGTTGTCATTTGGTATGCAAGTAATTTGTATGATCAAAGAAGAGTGTAGCTAAGGTTAACTAATCCACCAACTTGACGACTAGCTAATTCATGTGCAGCTTTTGGTCCAACACCGGAGTCATCAGCAGTCTCAATTTCAAAAGCTTGTAAATCTGAAATCTTCCTTTGTGATGACATCAAGTGCAATATTTCAGGTGGATAAAACATATGATTGTGTTCTAGAATCAAATCAGTCACCATATAATTCCCTACCTCTCTGTCTAGTGTAAGGCTCATCCGCGCTTGACAATCTGTTCTAGTTTCAACTCGTGGACACTTTACTAGGTGGTCTCTTTTTTTATTCTCTTTCGATGACCCTCTTTGTTGCAAACATATCTAAATGATCTAACCTTGCCATCAGATTTTCTCTTATTTGCATAACCTCTTTCGAAGCTCAAAACCAATGCTACTTCCATAAGCCTTCCAGAATTCCCAAACCTCCTCCTCATTTTCAAACTTCATGCCAAGTTGAGGCACTGAGATTGGAATCACAGTATCTCTGCCCAATACAAATAAATTAAACGATTACTGCAATAAAACTGCAATCGGTGTTTCAAACGACCATAAAATCAATCTTAGATACAGAAAAACATTTGGGGATAATTTTTTTTTACCTAGATTCGTGATGCTCTCCATCCATCTTTTCCACCATCTCTTTCGGCCACTACAAACAAGGCTGTGATCTTCAAGTGATTAATTTCGCCATCTCTTACTGCTTTTGGTTAGACTATGAAGAATGGAAGGGAAGGGCAGGACACAGGTTCTTGTTACGATGGAACTCTATTTCTTTATTTCCGGCAGCGAAACGGAGCTGCGATGGCTCTTTAATGCGATTGTTTTCCCTCCACGACGCCTGTTTTTCCCTCCACAACGCCTGTTTTTCCCTCCACAACATCTATTGGGCTGCCTTGTTGAGGCTGGGCCGTAGTTGCTTTCTATGGGCCGTAGAAGCTCACATAGCCAGCAGCTGCTGCACGCAGAGCCGCCGGATGGCGTGGACAGTGGACGTGAGCTGAAGTCACAGTCGTGCCTTCACCGCTTGAAGGCAGCCGATCTGAATCCTTGGCTGGCTTGGATCTGGAGGCGGCGATGCGTGAGCGCGGTGGTGGAGGCTCATTGTGGATGGGCCTCTGGTTCCTGCGGCGTCAGGAGTAACATTGGACGAAAGGTTAGGGATTACAGCGTGGAAAATAGTAGATTGAACTGCTAGAGTGGGTTGACGGGAATGTGACGTGGACATTTGACGGAGGGGTTGGTGGGAGGTTTTGATTAAACATCCAGAAAAAATTAGGTACCATAGGATTTGAGCGAAGGAAGATAATAAAATTTGTAATCCATCAGATTTGAGTGAAGCAAACTCAGATTTGAGTGAAGATCAATTTTGTTGTAATTTAAGGATAAAATTAAAAGGACAAGCTTCTTTTCAGGAGGTGGGTGTAAAACGGATGAGTTCATGCATTATAGTTGTACGATGAGTATCCTATTAATCTTATTAAGTCCTAGACTGGGATGCTATACACTTACCCTCTTAAGATATCGATGTCTTCGTCAGTCAATCCCAAGACAGGAACGTCCTCGCTTAACCACCTCCGTACGTCCAGCATAGTCATACCATACCATGTTCCACGAATGGAGCACATGCGCCACACATACATACTCACGTTCCTGGCCCATACACGTCTATGAAACCGTGGAAGTCGGCTTTGATACCATTTTATAACATTCTGTCTCCGCGAGGCCGGATCCGCTTACATCAGACAACTGTCTAGAACATAGATTGATCTAACAGGCCAACACAAGTCTTTTTTGTGGACATTTGTCTTCAATGCAACAAAAAATAACTTCTATATCAGTTACTCATCGCTCCAGGACAAGCACGCTTAAGCACAAAATTCTTTAAAGCAAAAAAGTTACAACTTCTTGCAATGCAGGTACAAACAAATACAATATACGATTTCATTTTTCTTCAAAATCAAGAATTCAGCGTCCACAACGTATATGATACGGAATTGAGTATTACATTATTAACGTGTAACCAACAGAATACCGGTTCTTGCATGTCTGCCGTAGTCATTGCAATACTGGGCCTAACCTGATTCTTTATTCAGGCTCTTCTATTGGAAGTGCAAGTGCAACAATAAAATACAATGGCATTTCTATCAATCATCCCATCTGTGGCAAGTCGACGAAATCTAACAACAAAACGACAAACCTCCATAATGCAAAACCAGGCAGGTGTCCGAAACCTTCATTCACTGAACCACGACAAAATCTATCATGATAGCCGAGTACGGCATAAGCCTGAAAAAACACAACCTTCAGTCATCTTGTTCAGTTTTCGTCATTTGAATTTTATAAACATTGTCCAAAAGTATTTCTCACAGCCTACCACTAATCAAACACTTGTCATTACTACCACACAAACTAAATGTGCACAGTATTTGTATATAGTGGGAAGAAGAAAATGAAGCGACCTGTGGCAAAAACGCATATCGTAGCACATTGAAAAAATGGATTTTTGGCTAGGGGCATGATTCGATCACGGTTTTGGGTGCAGGACACGATTCGATTGAAAATTTACTGGGAGACACGACTCAATCACGGTTTTGCTGAGGGACACAGGGACCCACTTGACCCATGCAAAAAGACTCTTTTACCCTTGGACGTCTAATAATATGATTGAGTAGGCGGTGCACGCGGCAGCGAGCAGTTAGGCAGAGGCGTGCGGTGGCGAGCAGGCGGGCCGGGTCAGGGTTACCCAGGTCAGGTCCAGTTCTAGATCTGGTTACGTTAGGGGTACTTTGGTCATTATTGAATGTTTGTCTCAACAAATATGGGTCCCCGTGTCCCCAGCCAAATCCGCAATTGAATCGTGTCTCCCAGCAAATTTTCAATTGAATCGTGTCCTACAGCCAAAACCACGATTGATTTGTGTCCCCCAGCCAAAAGCCCTTGAACAAAAGCATTATTGGCCATAAGGGTCTTTGGTATCTTGTTAATATAGAATTGCGAATGAAAACATCTGGACACTAGTACAGAAAAGAAACACTATCATCCTTCAAAACCAACAAAGCTAAACAAAGAACATATGCAATAGTATTATGGATACTATCCTATTTTACTTGAGAAGGCTAAACAATGAATGAAATGTTATTCATTTATGCATATTGTTATATGGGATAATAATTTGTTTTTATTGATAAATAATGAAATAAAACGAAATTACAACGATTTTCCAAATTAACATATCCTATTATTAATAATCCCACATTGCGTTATTAGAACATAGAACAACATAATGCTTGCAGCAGTTAAATGAAATGGTAAGAGATAACTGAACCTTCTAGGTGTATTTTGCTGCTATCTCACGCATCAGGCTTTCAGGAGCTGCAGAGAATTAGATTGTCAGAAAAGCATAACTTATAATACTGAATAACTAAGTATGCATACTAAAATATCAGGCATCAAAAGGATGAAGGACAGCTGAACACCTTCTATGCCAGATGTGAAATGCTCAAACTGACCCATTGCTTGTCTTATAAACATTTCCACTCCACTAACAACTTTAACTCCACATTCTTGTGCTTCTCGTAGAAGCCGTGTAACTTTTGGGGCATACACAGCATCAAATACCATACTGTAGGAACTCAATGCTTTCTGCAAATTCAGAAGGAATATTGATTAGACATATTGAGAAGGCAAATAGGTATACTAAAGTTTTTGTGGAAGCAAGTTAGGAAGGAAGAATACGTTGTTGACTTAAGACAGCAATAACTACATGTTAGCAAAGGAATGAGGAAAAAAATGAGGTCCTTGCCTTCTATGACAGAAATAGCTATATGTTAGAAAACTAAGACCTTAGAGATAAAGAAGCTATTCTCAGATAATATATCTACAGCATTGGAAGCATATGCATTTTCTTCTCCAGATGTGTTCGTTTGCTTCATCTAAATTATTCTAATAGCAAGCAAGCCAAAGATATGTCCATTGCCTCAAAGCCCTCCTAGGAAGCCTCTCACAATCTACAGGATTAAGGGTGAATTTTTCAAAGTCCTGTATGGTGCCACTCAATTTGGATGCAGAAAAGGCTGCTCAAATGACAGGTATCTTTGGATGCCAGCAAGCTCCAATGCCGTTCACTTATCTTGGCCTACCTATGGGATCAACCAAGCCTAGGGTGGAACACTATGGACCCATAATGAACAAGACAGAAAAGAGGCTCACATCCATCTCCTCTTTGCTCACCCAAGCAGGAGGGCTACAGCTAGTAAATTCAGTAATTTCATTACTGCCAACTTATGCTATGTGCACTCTCCAAGTCCCAGTAGCAGTTTTGGAATATATAGAGAGAGCTCGAAGGCACTGCTTCTGGAGAGGATCTAAATAGTAATGCAAAGAGTAAACCTCAGGTTGCATGGCCAAAATGCATGAGACCAAAAAAGAAAGGAGGCTTGGAATCATCAACCTAAGAAGTCAAAATTCAGCTCTCCTACTCAAATTCTTGGATAAATTCTACAATAAAAGGATGTTCCATGGGTTCTCATAATCTAGAACACCTACTACAATGATAAGGTGCCCCAGGCCTCCAAGCATGTGGGTTCCTTTGGTGGAAAGACATTCTAAAACTTGTTGATTTGTATAGAGGAATTGCAGCCTGCAAGATAAAAGAGGGTACAACTGTGCTCTTTTGGAGCGACGTCTGTAATGACTCCTTGCTACAAGATAAATTTCCTAGACTCCACACATATGCTAAAAACAAGACAAAAGCTGTGGCAAAGTTTCTACTGACAGAGAACATAATAGAGCACTTCCATCTCCCATTGTCAGAACAGGCATACCAGGAGCTGCAGGAGCTCCAACAAGTCATTGGGCAATTGCAACTGCCGCTAGAACAAAATGCAGACATATGGACTTATCAATGGGTCGCACAATACACATCTAGCAAGATGTACCACTTTGCCTTCAAAAACTTTCAGCCACCCAAGCCCTACATTTGGATATGGGAGTCAAAATGCTGCAATAAGCTAAAGGTGTTTACTGATGGAGATGGACAGGTTGAACACTAGAAATATCCTCAAGAGGAATAATTTCAAAGTGGAGAATGACAACTATAACCGTGTACTATGTACACTACAGAGACAGGAAAGAATTTTTCATCTATTCTTCTCATGCCCTTTGAATCAACGATGCTGGCAACATCTGGGAAGTCACTGGGATTATATGGCTAACTTCTTTATAATGCAATAAGCAAAGGATATGTTCCCACATCAGTTCTATGGACATCTTCATCATTGGGGCTTGGGAAATTTGGCAGCAGCGCAACAATCAAATATCTGGAGGAGAGACCCCTTCTTTCAGTAGTTGCTTGTCTACCTTTCTTCAGGAAACTACTCTTCAAGCTTCTAGGCTTCAGCAGGCCAAAAAAGACCTCTTTCTTGATCCATCAATCTGTATAGATAGTCCTTCAGCTGTGGGTTGAAGGGCCTCTTGGCCCTCATATGGTTGTTTTGTACAGCTCTTTTATTTCTCGTTTAAATAACTAACACAGCAGGGACCTCCCTTGCAGTATATATTAAAAAAAAGAAATTCTAATATTCTTCTTCACCAGATTATCATAAAAGGCAGTTTGAATTTACATTTGGTTCTATGTCTGTAAATAATACATGTTGGGGAGCACCATATGTACCTAGATTGTAAAATTCATAGAGATCAGCCTGGCCCATAAAAGATAACAATGTTTTATTGATCATAACAGAGTAACAGATGGTAAAATTAAAGGGAGTCTTCCGAACCAAAGATAACGAATTCCCTCTTCGGGATGATGAAGCTAGCAGTAATATCATGAGCCTATGAGGTACAACTGCATATGAAGCGTCGAGATATGCGACAGCAATGCAAGCTACCCACTATGCAAACCAACAGTACCAATCATTCTAAATATTAAAGCAAATCTGTGGCAAGTTTAGAGTTGAACTTGAAAACTGACTTGCTACAAAACAGTATTAGAGAAACAACATAATCTATTAGGCGGCTAGGGAGTTGATTAGAAAGACAACATAATCTGTTAGGGCACTAGACATTAGCACAGATCAAGTTATGAGTATAAGGAAGCAAATATTCTGTAGCACATGTGAGGAAACTGATGACATAGCAACAAAAACAATCTGTCTCAAAAAAGAAAAAAAAATTGAGGCCCAAAACAGATCTTGAGAACAAAAAACGAATTCATTATACATGGATCCCTCCGTTTTTTAATTGTTGTTGTTAGGACAACAATTCTATTAAAAAATTAACGACAATAATTTAAAACCGGAGGCAGTACATAACATCCTGGTGGTCTTAACATGTGGGCAGTGCTGTTTGACCAACATTAAGATGATTCCATCTATGGTGCCCCAAAACTGTAAGATACTCTTTAGAATCAAACAAGAAATACTGCACTTTTATTGTCAAAATTGCAGTCCCAAGCAGCTCAAAAGAGAATAGTAGTTCTAGAATACAAGACTACTACTACTGTTCGACACCTTTACAAAATAAATTTGGACAACAAAAACGTGAGATTGGGGGTGTCATTATAAAGGACCTTGCTTCCCCCACCGCCTGTGTTGATCTCAGTGTATAGGGTGTATCTGTGTTTTTTTCCTGACCTTGCACCTCTAGTGTTGTTCAGGGAAAAAAAAAAGGGGGAAAGTTATAGAGGACCTTTGGAATAGGAGTGTCATCCACATTTGGATGCATCCCCAATGATGTTGCATTAGCAAGTATCATCCCGTCTTCAGGCTTGAAAGTTCCTAGGTCTGCTAATCTCAGTGGCTGACCACCAACTGCATTGGCAAGACTTACCGCCTTTTCTGGAGAGAAAAAGAAATGTTTCATTATGTAATGAAAAAAAAAATGCAACTGCCAATTGTAATTCATGCAAAAGATTACGTAAATCCAGCATGAATCAACCACAAAACGAATAATGCTGAAGAATCAAGTCAAAGAGCAGCAGAAATAGTTGCAAATGCAGCACCTGCATCCCAAGAATAAAAATAACTTGCAAAAAAGGAAGCAATTGCATATTTTGATAAGTGAATGCCCGCAAAAATAATATACAAGGCCACAAAACAATCCTACAATAAGTAATTTACTCCTGAATGATAAAAAAAGAAAGTAATTTAGTACGCACATCTGATGAGCCTTGAGATACAACTGCATATGAAGGTCTAGATATGCAACAATAATGGAAGGTACTCCCTCCCTTCACAATTAACTGGCGCCGTTCATTTTTAGTGTGAACTTCTACCATTCGTCTTATTCAAAAAATTAGTTCAAATGCGTAAAATTTTAGATAATGGTTGAAATACCTTTAGTGATGAACCAAATCATAAAAGAAAAGATATCGACCATAATGTTTCGAATAAGACAAATGGTTAAAGACGACGCTAAAAGTCAACAACGTAAATTATTGTTAATGGAGGGATTCCCAATTATGAAAACCAACAGTAAGAATCACCTAAATATTAAAGTAAATCTGAGCAAAAAATTGAAAGTTGCACTTGAACATTGACTTTTTAAGAAACAGATTATTAGAAAAACAACATAATCTAATAGGCTACTAGACATTAGCACAGAACAAGCTAGAAGAATGAGTAGAACTTTGGAAGGAATCAAATATTTTGTAGCACATTTGAGGAAATGAGATTTAACAGAAACAATCAAGATCCTACACACACCTTCACCTTCATTATCATCCCTAGCATTGATAATCTCAATGATAGCAATCCCAACGGTAAAATGGAAATCTGTATCTTCCGATTTCCATTGTATTTACTACCAGCAATTATAGGACACATTGAGTTTTATGGTTTACCAAAACAAATTGTACTCATCATTGGGATAAAACTTTGGTTCAGAGTGCTGGCACCTTTGGGATTTCAGGTTTGTGAACCAGGCTGTAATTAGCGATCCCTTGCTGATTACTGGAGCAAAATCAGCAAGAGAGCATGGGCTGACAAGAGAAAAGGGCTTAATACGGTAGTCATCTGTGGGCCTGGATGCTGTGGAAACACACAAACGCATGTTCTTTTTTAAGGAAACACCCCCAACCAGGCAAGTAGCTTCTAATTAGCTCTAGAAAGATCAGTACAAGCCAATTTTGTAGAAAAGGCCACTAAGACAATAAAAATTACACGAAGGCCTTCTAAACTTACATCAAGGACAGCAGCAAAGGAACTGAAAACTACATCTAGGTACTTGTCTTCAAGCCTGCACAGCTCAGAGATCCTGTTTGCCATCAAGGAAGCTTCACCCTTGTATTCTTCTGGGAAACAGAGATTGTGGTTTTTGAATGCATGTGTTTTTGAAGCAGCCACTCCAAGCATGAACAATTTGCTTCGCTCTTTCGAGGACGAAAGACAACTATGGTGTCTCACCGGAGCGTGAAGCCTTCAAGCCTTGGATGATGTGGTAGCGGTAGCTTAGTGTTCTACTGATGGGGTTTGTTTGGGTCAGGTGTCTTGTAACACCCTAAATTAATAAAAGAAAACGAAAAGCCCAACAAGAGCCCAACTGAAACCCTATAACCTTTTCTCCATGGTTGTCTTCCTGGATCAATTCTTTGTTCCCTTCCATCATCGTGAGACAGAGGGCGACATGGGTCTTCAGCTCTTGTTGACAAGTCTTCTCTTTCACTTGGTGTATGGCCCCTTCTCCAATCTCTGCATGAGGAAATAAAATTGCTAGCTTCTGTTTCTCACACCGGTGTCAGTTCTGCAGCTAGACAAAGAAGGTAAGCAGCAGCAAGATGCTGCATGCATCTTGGGTTCCATATTCCTCTAGGTATTAATCAAAATTTGTTTTCTTTTGCCTCATGTGAATTCGTGAATGGAATTTAGCCTATCCAATTAGGCATAAATACCATTAGATACGTCAGTATGGTCAGTTGGTCAGATCTATTCGCTCAAGAAAAACATTGGATGCTGTATGCCCTCTTGCGATGTCCGTGCAGTAGCAGATTGGAACTGTTTTTGAGGATTTGAGAGACAGATTTAGGGAACCTGGTAATAATAAAAGTTGTAGTGCATTCCAAGACCTTTCCAAAAGTATGTAAATGTTGTTTTTCGTTGAGTTTCCTGTGATACAACCATCTCAATTTTACTCTTTAGTCTGTCAGATTACAGTTCTGTCAGTTTCAGAAAACTTCGTTTAGGGCATCTTAGTGGCCTTATTAATTTTTGCCCTTCTGGACAAATTTGTAGAAGACTTCGTGATCTTTCATCTGGCACCAAGATCACCTTTATAGCATCTATATTCTCTCTCGCCATCTCATCCTCACTCCTTGCTTTGCTTCTCGCATCTCTGTCATCGTGTACATGCATGTCTATCGGTGACCCTCGGTGACCCCACAGGAAGAAGGCAGCAGCTGGCGGCCGCTGTACCTGGGTGAGAGGGACACTAAGTGGCTACAAGACGGGCTTGTTGGGCTACCAGCTTGCCGCGGTTGTACCCTGCATGATTTCTTCATGTTTTTCCTTTTTTGCTAGTAATTTAGTCCAACTTGTGTCTACTGCCTACTTAATTTTGCTGCAATCCCGCCTTAGGACGTATGATGAGGCGTCACTCGCTACGCGCCTAAGGCGGCTGGAAGGGGGTGACACGACACACTTCACCTTACCGCCTTAAAAACATAGTTTTAAATTGATGTTTAATTCAACCAGTGGTTTAAATAGCTTGTGAAAACAATTTGCTTGCTGAGATGTTTCATTCCACCCTTGCATTACTCGTTTCAGGTATTTGATACTTGTAGAGAGGGGACGGGCATAGCAGCACACATGCCCTCCATAATGTCTCATATATCGACCATGTTTTGTACCAATAATAATTATAGACGAACTCTCTAGCTTAACTTATGACTTTGATGCTTCCACATACTCTGTCTATAGTTGATCTTTTTTACATGGGAGATTTGGCTGTAGGACACTGTTCGTTTGCGTATATCTGCTACTGGACACCCTTCATTTCGAAATTAGCTACAGCACTATGAATCAATAATATTTGCCCTAGGACACTGCGAAAGAAGGATACTTTCGAACATTTTTATCTCAACGACAAGATACATAATGATTTGAAATTTTGCATAAAGATTCAAAGTCACATTATTTATCTACATAATTTTTTCACAAAATTAAATTCAATTATTTGGATAGTTTGATTTTAAAAATAAATATTCTTTAATTTAAAAAGTCATACAAACAATGTGGATTTTTTTTTTGAGAAAATTCACAAAGATAAAGGATCAAGCCTTGAATCTTTATGCAAAATTTGAAATCTATCTTGTACGTAGAGAGAAAAATGTTCAAAATTACACTGCAGCTAAATTATGTATCCTAGGGCAAATATTATTGATTCTCAGTGTCCTGCAGCTAATTTCGAAACGAAGTGTGTCTAACAGCAAATTACACAAACGATCAGCGTCCTATAGCCAAATTTTCCTTTTTATATTGATGTTGTAGTGCAGTGAAGTAGCGCCTCCAAGTATGTTGTTTATATTTTGGGATGCACATCTCTCCATTAGCTGTTTATTGATAGCTGCTTATGGGATCCTATGCCCCCTCATAGCTCGGTCCGGATGTGTGTGTGTTGTGCTTGGGGAGGGGGGGGGGGGGTCCTTTTTGTATGTGACTGATTTTTCTTCTCTTAATATAAAGATACGCAGCTCTCAAATTTTGCCAATCATGATTTTAATATGCAGTTCAATGGTTCACCAACACAAACCGTGTCCATCATGATTTTAACATGAAGATGGATTTACATATGAAAAATGTGTATTACCTGAAAAAAGATTACACATAATGTGGCACATAAGTAGAGATCTTACCATAGGTACGGTTTGCCACAACTACCCTTGCACCCTTCTCCTTTGCACCATAAGCAATTGCCTTACCGGCACCACCAGCACCTACAATAACAATAAGCCTACCAGCCAATGGCGAGATCGCAGCATCCTTCGAGCCTGCGAATACAAAATGTCAGATACTTTCCATGGTGAACAAAATACTGTCAAAATAAAACAAATAAGATTGTAGAAACCTTCCATGCCATCCTCAATAGCAGAAATTGCTCCAATGTAGTCAGTATTGTAACCTACTAACTTGCCATCTGGTCTCCGAATTATAGTGTTTATTGCTCCTATTGACTGCAAGTTAAGGTACAAGAAGGAGCACGTTAAACAGAGAGTGACATGTAACGAATCATATAGAAACTTAAAGGCTTGGGACAATTTTCTATATGCCACTACAAACTCGTAGAATATGGTATCTGCCATCGCATAAAAGAAAATATGATATATATCATCGTTTTTGCAAACCTTAATGTTTTGTGCCATTATTGTGAATAAATCGTTAGCCAGGACGTGACAGCTGACCCACACAGTCGAATTAGTGATCAGATTTTGTAATATTATGTATGCCACTTGCATTGATAAAATTTTCATATTTTTTTGCATGTAAACAAACATTGCCCTTGACATGTTTACACATTACAGATGCCATAATATTTATTTACATGTCAAAAAACATGAAAATGTTTATATATACAAGTGGCATACATAATATTCTAAAATTTGAGTACTGATTCGGCTGCAGTGGCCATTCCACATGGGCGTCACGTCCTGTCTAATGGCAGCCTCTCCGCAATGGCATAAAACATTAAGGTTTGCAAAAACAATGGCATACACCATATTGAATTTTTTGCGATGGCGGATACCATATTAAGTGAGTTTGCAATGGCATACAACAAATTATCCCAAACTTAAACGTGCAACAATGCATCAAGTAACCTTAGCAACTGGATCATGTTCATCACAACACTGCACTGCATCCACTTTGAAAGGAAGAGAGCAACTGCATTGCATACAATCATAATGGTTGGCTAAACACTTGAAAGTATTTTTAAAGATATATGAACATAAAAAGTCACATGCGGCAGGATCACAGAGAACAGAGTACCCATCAATTTAGTGTTCATACCCTGAAGTCTGGTTTACTCCCTAAGTACTGTCTACTCTGGGCTATATTTGCCCAATCATATTACTGTTCATTAAGTATGTCAGAAGAAGTTCGCTTTAAACAAATGAAAAAATTAAAAACAACTGAGATTTGGCTATTTCAGAATCCAATCTAAGGAGATTTAAGGTAGTTGCATACTTCAAATATAACTTCCTGATCTATGACAATGAGTTATTTCTGAAATGCCCATCCATGTAGGCCCCAAATCCCCTTAACTCCAGCATATATATTTCAATTTTGCAGAACTAGGCTTAGTACCTAAATCCTGAAAAGTCTGGGGATGAATATGTCTCAAGGAAACTAGCAAGATTATTTGCCAGAAGTGGAAGATAAACAGCATTATATCCCACAGATTGAAGACACTTATTATGCAAAACTGGACTCTTGCTCTGCTTCACTGGGTTGGCTATAAGGCCAAGAACCTTTGTGTCAGGCCCTATGCGCCTTATACCGTAAATATCCCGTAGTTCTTCAACTGTTGGTTGACCAGATGCTGATATCTTTGTAGCATTCAGTATCCCAAAAGTAAGATATCCACCAAACTTGGGGGCTAAGACCCTTGACATTAAACCTCTTTCCCCCATCACCAGTCCAATCATAGGCACCTGTCAATACTATTGGTCAATCACGGAAGTGAAACCAAAATGGCATAGTAAAAAAATCTCTACTTCAAGCATAAAAGTACATATGGATAGAATGTAAAATAGGCATACTACCTTTAAAATTTTCAAATAGTTTTCCTTGAGTATCAAATAAATGAATAACTAAAAAACGACCCCTAGTTTGATCATCTACTCGATTGTCACCAATAGACTCAAAAAATCACAATGGTGAAGTAAGAAAGGGGTCTCCATTGAACAAAAAATAAAATCAAGGTTCACCTAAAAACTGCAAAAAAATTTAGTCACAACCGCAGGATGGGCCTCAACTTCAAAGTCATTACATGCAATCCAGCGTATTGAGCAGCTGGCCCTAGGTTTAGGGCTGTCGCTGCCCTTGAGCAGCTGCTAGGAGGGCGGCCAAGTGTGGGACCCACTGCAACTTTCCAAAGTGGTTGAATTAAAAACAGAAAACAGTATGTAATTTAGGAAAGAATGTATTGTACTAAAAAGCGTCAACAATAAAAAAACGGAGGTAGTAGGTTCCTTGGAGAGAAAGTTGTAGGTTGCTTAGGAATCTAATTCACTGCTATATAAAGAAAGGGATGTAATTAGATCCAATCAAGTAATACAGAGGGGTAATTCCCTCCCTCCCTTGCGACCTATTAACAAAATTCGTAGAACGTTTATATCGAAATGACACAAAGAGGTCAATGGTGGTTCTTGTCTTGTCTCCTGGGAGAGAGTACAACGGGGGATTATGGAGGCCTTGGTGTCCTTAATTTGGAATACATGAGTTGGGTTCTCCAAATTCACTGGCATTGGTATAGTAAAACTGATCACTCTCGGGCATGGGCAAGTCTGCACATTCATGTTCATCCAAATGCACTAGCAGGCTGTTTCAAATTGGCCTTGATTTGCAAGTAGGGAATGGTAATAATAGTTTGTTTTGGTCAGATCGTTGGCTAATGGGTTGCTACTTAGTTCAGCTGGCTCCAATGGTGGTTGCTGCTGTTTCTCCAACAATACGCAAAAGACGCACAGTAGCTGAGGCATTTCAGAATCAGCAATGGCCAGAAGATATCAATGGGGGACTTTTCTTGATTGGTTTGTTTGAATATTTTCAGCTTTGGGATATTATTATGGATTTCAATCTCTCCCAGCAGGACGATGTGCACATTTGGAAATTGGATGGCTCTGGTGCGCTCTCCTCTAAATCTGCTATCGGGCCTTCTATAACGGATCAGTGTTTTTTGAACTATGGCAGGGCTTATGGAAATCTTGGGTTCCGGGGAAATGTAAAATTCCCTAGCTGGGTGTGAGATAACACAATGAAATAACTGAAATCAACCTATCACGGCCACCCTTTCAAACATGATAAGACCTACTAGAATAGAGGACTTTGCAAAGCTCAATACTTAACTAAAGAAACATTAGTATTTCAGCTCAAACTGAGTAAGACTGGTCAGCAGAAATTCAGCTCAGTCTGACCTATACGACAAGAAAACACTAAAACAGATTACTGCATACACCAATTCAGTAAAACTAGGAGGTGCTACTTTTTTAAATATAGTCACCATTGACTTCTAACATCAACTTTGACCATTTGTCTTATTAAAAAAAGTAAGATAAAATTTATATATCTTTTATAATTCACTTTATCACTAAAGATATTTGAACTATGATTATAATTATACGTTTGAACTAATCTTTCAAATAAGATGAAAGGTCAAAGTTGATGTTAAAAGTCAATGGTGACTATATTTAAAAACCGGAGGGAGTACTATTCTGACATTGTTCTGAACAAAATATACAGGTAAGTCCAGGAGGACCATAATGTATATTAGTTTTCTTGGCATCAAAAAGTTGTGAGTACAAAGAGAGGGGGGGGGGGGGGGGGGGGGTTTCGGGGGTCGAGTGATACAGTACACAACATTTATAAGCAAGACCCAACATTAGTATTTCACATAACACCACAAGTTAATAGAAGGAAACAAATAAAACACACCTGAGTTACCGAACATACTTACTTGGCAATGGACCATGACCTGAAACATCCTTGATACATCAATAATGTCCTTGGCAGTCGTTGCAATTTTCACTATGTCAGCTCCAACGGCTTGTATTCTAGCCACAAGATTTCCAAGCTCCTCACAGGATGGAGTGTGTTCATAGTTATGTGAAGAAACAATAAGTTTACACTTCTCCGGTTTATTGCCAGAAATGAAGCTAATAAATTTGTCAGCGACCTGCAAAACATAAATTTTACTACAGTAGTGGTTACATGAAAGCTAGTAACATGGAGCATTAAAAGAATCAGCCACTGCCAAATGGAGAACTTCAGATAAAAATACTTGGTGCAATTAATCTTATTTTTTATCCTATATGTGAATATCCCATTACTTAACCTCCCTTTTTTATAACAAATATGCTGTTATTATGCTTGATTTCCATACACAAAAATAATTTATATTATGGACAGATTATTGTGAATTGCATCCTCCCCACTTTTTCTTTCTCGAAAATACAGGATATCTGTGAATCTTTATATTTAAGAGAGGAGAAATCTGTACACCCAGTCCTGTACTTCCTAAGAGAATACAGAACACCCCACACATATCTATTACAGAGCACTAAAAACACTAAACACGACCCTATGAGGAAGTGCATCAAACTACACCCCCTAGACAAGGTTGGAGTTCTTAGAGCTTTTTTGCTCCAGCCAGACACCACCGATGAGCTTCATCTCTACATTCACGCAAGGCTTGTTGAAGACAAGGGGAGATTCCATCAAAGACAAATCTGTTATGGTGCTTTACTGTACATGCCATCATGGCCCATCCAACCAAAATGGCTAAATCACTTGTTGTGCAAATTGCTAGATCTCTCCAGGACTACAATGTCCTTGCCAGGATCTATGATTAATGGTTAGCGCGTGGATTTTACCATCAGTACTATTTTTCCCCAATATCTAAATTATATGTTGACATAAGAGCATCATCCATGAAACATATTATTTTCCAATTTTCCTCGCTAAATATTATTTGAGGTTTCTTTTTAACAATACTTGATCTGAACAAGATCACATGGCGAATTGGAACCTGGACACATTTATAATGTCAAATAATCATGGGCCGTATTACATGTTATGTTGACAATACTTAGCATTGATTCAACTTTCAAGGTCGGTTTCGTTCACACAGCATAAACAGCAAAATAAATTGTGTGTTAAAACAACAAACCTTCAATTCAATATCAACATAGTCTACACCAAGTTCCATTGCTAAGCGTAGGGTTTCGAATCTTGTAGTATCATCACCTTCATATTGGCCTCCTTCCCAGTTAGGTCTGAAAACAACCAGACGGCCACATCATACATCATTGTACAAGTACGGTGATATATGCTGGAGTCGACAATGCATAAAATAGAGCCAACTATAATAATAACGAGTTGAAATGTTTTGTAGGACCTAAGAGCGATATGTACACAGAGCACCAAAACCTTTAGAGCACACAAATTTCAAGATATAAACACAACAGTAAGTGAGTTATCACAGTAGGCGTTTAATGTCAGCTATTCCTGTTTATTTGCTGATTGCTATTAATGTCCCAAGTGGGTGGTAAAGGCCATAAACAAAATTAGGAGAGGTTTTTTGTGGAAAGGAAGGAAGGAAGCCAATGGAGGATGCTGTCTGGTGGGATGGGAAAAAGTTCAGAGGCCTCTGGATCTTGGTGGCCTAGGTATACAAAATCTGGAGATCATGGCATGGGCTCTACAAATTAAATGGATTTGGCTGCAAAAAAACTACTAACAATAGAGCTTGGTCAGGACTTGACATCCCAACTCACCAAAATGCAAGAGCATTGTTTGCCATTTCAGTGACCAAAAATGTGGGCAACGGCAGGAATACTCTTTTTTGGACTGATCGCTGGTTGTATGGATGTTCACTACTAGATGTTGCCTCTGAGGTTGCTGCCTGTGTGCCAGCAAATATCATCAAAAGACGCACTGTCGAGCAGGCACTAAATGATCGTGCTTGGCTCCAAGATATTCATGGAAGTATGACTCTAAATGGCTTGATGGAAAATTTTAGATTATGGGACATACTGGAGGCGTTTGTACTAACTATGGAAGATGATCAGCATGTGTGGCAGCGTGAAGCATCAGGTTCCTCTCATCCAAATCAGCTTACAAAGCCTTCTTTTATGGATCCATCGAATTTGAACCATGGCGTCGAATTTGGACATCTTGGGCCCTAGCCAAATGCAAAATGTTCTTATGGCTTGCCATAAGGAACAAATGTTGGACTGCTGATCAACTTGCGAACCGTGGTCTCTCACATCCGAATAAATGTATTTTTTGTGATCAAGAGGAGGAGACAGTTCAGCATATTCCTCACAACTAGCATGTTTGCTAGACAATTTTGGCACAGCTTATTTGCTCCTCTTAACTTGCAACAGCTAGTTCCTCATGCCTTGGAACATAGCTTCGCAGATTGGTGAGGAGGGCTAGCAAGAAAGTGGTAAAAGAGCATCAAAAAGGAGTAAACACCATCATCATTCTGGGAGCCTGGATGTTTTTTTTTCCCTCGAATACGAAGGAGAGCTTTGTATCTTTGTATTTAAGAGAGAAAGATCCGGTCCCTTACAAAAGTCACCATGTCATTCCGAGCCGAGCCATGAGGGGTTGAGTTACAAAACACAAGGATGTACTTCTATGGAAAAACACAAAATAAGGAAGACCCGACCCGATCACCTTTGAGAGGATGTTAGGTAATACCTGGATGTTATGGAAACACCGGAAGCATGTGTCTTTGATAATGCTACTCCTAGTGTGCCTTTGGTTTTCAGGAATCTGAAGATGGAAGCTCGACTATGGATTCTGGCCGGAGCTAGAAAGCTTCAGGACCTTAGTCTAGGCGGGCTGGAGCAGTAGGTTGGGTTAAGTGTGTTTAGTCGAGTAGTTGTTCTTTGCCCCCAAGTTGGCTTGTTGTGTGGTTTAACCCCCTCTTATCTCGGTCCGGATATTAGGGGGTGTTGTATAGACCTTTCTTTTTATTTATAATACAAAAATACGCAGTCTCCTGCGTGTTCGAGAAAAAAAAAAATCACAGGAGGCATTCCCCTGTTGTGTTCCCCTCAAAAAGAGAGGGGGGGGGGGGGGGGGGGGGGGGAGGGGGGGGTTTGAGTTATGAGTAACATTTAAATAACATTGCTTGTAGTAACACTTCTATATGCATAACAGGATGATTGGATAATCTTTTCATTTATGTAGTCCAGAATTAATGACCACCACAGAATTTAATTAACCAAACATTTCACCCTTATTCTTTTTGCTTCGATGTATATCCCTTGGTGTATGCTCTTTTAGTCAAATGTGATGCTACTGACCAAGAGCACAATAGGCGTTAGTCAAATGTTGGGACTTTGTAGGCAGACTTTAGAATCAAAAGGTTTTAGGCTCAGTAGGTAGTAGGTCTAAAGCAGAGTATATTAATTGTGTTTTTCATGCTACAGAGATGATTTGCTCGGGATATATTGTTATTGTTAATGAATACTTTTTAAGCTCAGGACGTGGTTTGTCACATGTGCAGATTGATTTCAAAATTTGGACCTGTGCGATTTGTTGTGTGAATGCTCAAATCAGAGTGCCAAGTCCTTGTGTATGTGATCTTTGTAACCTTACAAGGTCAAGGAAATTTTGCGTTCTACTAATGCCAAGATGCTACCCCCTCTGTCCCAAAATAGATGTCCTTTTTTTTTAAGGTCTCAAACTTTAAGCTTTTGTCTTATTCAAAAAGTTTATACAACTATTGATTATATTATTATTATTTAATAAAATATAAAGCATATTGTATACGTGACTTAAATATTTTTGTTATTTGTATAAGCTTTTTGAATAAGGCAAACAATACTAAGTTAGATCGGAAAAATCAAAGTGACAAGTATTTTTGGGACGGATGGAGTATTTAATAATATCGTATGATCTGCTAAGTTCCATATGCCATGGCTTTGTAATTCTTTACATGTCTGTTTCACGTTTCTTACATAGGTGTTCAGTTTGTTATCATATAAAGTTGCACTGCTATTCTTCATGGTTCAAAATTGCATATGCATATTGTGTTTGAATAAAAATGGCAGTCATAGTTTAGTCACGGACAATTTGTTTTGATGAATCAGGCATGTTTCCTTGTCCAGAGTGAATAAATTATCAGTTTATTTCAAGATTATCTACTCACCTCTCTAGTATGCTCTTTGAAATCTGTAGATCTGTTTTTATTTGTTTAATGAAAATTAAAACTCAACCTATGTTTCCGGACATAGCTGGTCCCATGAAGGACACCTTTCGATATCTGGGATCAATATTGCAGAAGGATGGAGATATTGATGGAGATGTCAGTCATAGAATTAAAGCCGGATGGTTGAAGTGGCGTCAAGCCTCTGGTGTCCTATGTGACAACAGAGTTCCACAAAAGCTCAAAGGCAAATTCTATAGGACTGTGATTCGACCGGCTATGCTATATGGAGCTGAGTGTTGGCCTACTAAAAGGAAACATGTCCAGCAGCTAAGCGTGGCAGAGATGCGTATGTTACGGTGGATTTGTGGTCACACAAGAAGAGACCGTGTCAGGAATGAAGACATACGAGAGCGATTAGGAGTAGCACCAGTGGCGGAGAAGCTCACGCAACACCGCTTGAGATGGTTTGGACATATCCAACGGAGACCTGAAGACGCACCGGTCCGCAGTGGCATCATTAGGCGCCCGGTTAATCTAAAGAGAGGAAGAGGAAGACCAAACTTGACTTGGGAGGAGTCGGTTAAGAGGGACATGAAGGAATGGGATATCGGTAGGGAGTTAGCCTTAGATAGGAGTTTGTGGAGACTGGCAATCCATGTGCCAGAACCTTGATTTGCCTCCCTCTTTTTTCCCTTTTTCCGTTTGCTGTTTCACCTTCCGTTCCCTTGGTTCTGGCTTTTTGGTCTTTTCTCAGCTTCCTTTTTCTTTCCTTTTCGGTTTGGTCCTTTCCTGAGTTTCTTGTTGGTACTTGGGGTTTCATCTCTAGCCTACCCCAACTTGCTTGGGATTAAAAGGCTGGTTGTTGTTGTTGTTGTTGTTGTTGTGATAGGCTTGGCTAGCCAACAACTATTTGTAGCCATTCTTATGGAGATTAAACCGACTGAAATTTGTTGTTGTTTTTGTTGTAATGAAAATGAAATCTTCACTGAATGGTCCACTTCAACAGAATATTACTTATGATCATACTCAGATAGAGGATTCTATTTTTCTTATGTTTAGAAACTGCCATGATTTTTCTCCATATGTACATACAAGATCTGCACCCTTTTAGTAATATAAACAAAGATTCACATTTATGCAAGCAGTATTCACAACACAAACTTCGTGCATACTGCTTAGGAGACTGAAAGCTTTATGGTTCAGACTCTTTTGTTCGTGATGACTTAATTCATTAATTAGTTAATTTATATAGCACAGTTTTTTGGTCAAGTGTTCTGAGATATTAATTTCCCTTCTAACTATGGATGCCTCCTTACCACCACCAACTTTATTTTAGATACATGTACGCATTCCAACACTCCAGTATTTGCACACTTAAGTTCAACTGAAATTCCCTTCCTTAGGTAGTGAGTAAACTGAAAACATAGTTCTATCTGAATTTTCTCTCAAGTAAGAGGTTAAATGTTGCGAGTGATGCCAGATTTCCAATTAACGTTTCCCCTAAGTTGGCCTCTGAATGTTGGATTTAATCTCCGGGGGTAAGACTGACCTCAGGGTATCTACCTTTATATAATAACCATTGCCCACTATCTAATTCTCTCGCACCACATCACACCACGTCATCAACGTACATCAACCATCCGATTAACATCATCAACACACCACAACCATCCGATGAGCCTAAGGATCTCAAACACGTCTTTTAATTCTTGGTAAATAGTGCAAAAGTCACGTTAAATGGAGAATTGAACTCAAGACCTTTAAGAAATGAATCAAACCACTTACCACTAAGCCATCATCATTAATTGGTTGGATAAAAACTATAAACATAGTTAAAGAATGTTGCCTGATGATCAAAATTAAATAATTGCCCCTTATATCAAACAAACTTTACTTTTTTCTATCCATATATTATGTTAGTTTAAAATTACACTCAAAATTCCGTGACAACACGCGAGTTATCAACTAGTTCAATTAAGAAGACTACCCTCGCGGTATTCAATTAAGAAGAAGCACCTACAAGCAGGGGACGAGAAAAATACACGAACCCTGGTCCCACCCTCAGGGATCCGTCCCCTATGAGCATTAACCTATGCTTTGAGCCACCCCAGACATGAGGGACCGCCACCATAGGTCTGATCAACTGTGTAAATGGGACGCAACGAGTGGATTTTTTTAATCCACAAATTGTGCACACCAAACCCTGGTGGGTAGCCTCCCACTTGGAGGGTTTAACCAACTGAGCTACTGTCAGTTTGCTCTGAATCTGATTAGGATGGAAGACAAATTGATGCATTGTTAATTTTTGTGCTTACGCCATTTCCTGTTGTTAATTAATGAATACAATCTTTCAAATGTAAATTCTGTACCTCTTTGCTAGTTAATCTCAAATTTGTTCTTCATTTGAAACTTACTCATCCTTCATTTCAGTTGAACAGTGAAAATTTGGTTAGTCATTCTAATTGTATGGTTCTATTTTGGAAATTTGGACATCTGAATTTCTTTCCTCCTACTATTTTTTCTCTATAGTGCTGATCAGCATTCTCTTATTTTTTATATATTCTTTATTCTCTTGTGAATCATAATTTGCCTCAACGATCAAGACTGTACTTGATTTCTACTTCTGAGCCATTTGTGTAAATGATCATCATGGCTACATCTATTATACATGTCTTATTTCATAAGATGGCAAAATTGGGCAGGCTGCAGAAAACATTACTCAAACATTAGCTTTGAATTTAAAAAAGTTCATTATTTGGCGTCCAACTAACACCGCTAGCTTCAACACTACGGAAGGCCAAGGAAGGAATACTGAATATTTTGGAGGCCAAATAGGTAATTTTAGTGGAAGAGGGCCAAGAAGGAAGAGAAACTTTTTTTTGAAGGTCTAAGTAATTTGCTCAAAAAAGAGAAATCTAGGCCATGGCCATGGCACTCATGGCCATGCCTTAGAGCCGGCAAGGTAATCCCCAATTAAAAAAACAACGTAATCCTAGGCGTTAAGGACTAATCAAACCAAATGCTGAATTAATGCCGGCCCAGGACGAGACCAGAAACGCAGCGCAACAATGCGTCAAATGGAAGTGCTCGAAGTACCGCGAGCACGAGCAGCGATCCCAACACGAGCACCGGTGCAAGCGCTCCGGAAACCAAGCGGAATCTTCCGAACGTGCAGGAATGGAGCTCGCAAGCCACGGCGGGATGCAGAGGGGTCAAGAGGGACAGGAGAATCGAACCGGTAGGTGACGAGCGCCGGGAGCGGGCACCCGCGGAGCAGGCGTGGGAGGTGCTCACGCGGGCGGAACCCTTGTATGAAGTCGAGGCGGATCTCGACGAGGTCGCCGCCGGCGACCGCCGCCGCCGCAGCGTCGGCCTCCATCTCTTCCACCGACCGGGCCACTAGGGGCACGCACACTAGCGTCATCTCCTACCTCCTCGTCGGCGTCCCTTGCTCGGATGCGGGCAATCGGCAATGACCGGCGCGGTGGGGTTGGTGGCCCCGTTGGTGATGGATGCAAGTGTGAATGGAGGCAGAGGCAGGGTTGGTGAGGTTGAGACTAGGAGCCGCCGTGGTTGTACCCGTGTAAGAAGAACAGGGACAGGGGTTGGTGCGGGATCAAGCCGTAAGATTTGCCCTTTTATACAAGGTCAACTCCTCCATTTTTCACCACACTTAAAATTACGGTAAAAAAAAAAATTCTTTCACTCAAGTTCAAACTAATCATCATGTTTTCCTCAAATAGTAGAACTCTTAATTAACAAATCTTACAGTACATTAGTTTTCGTGCTCAAGCTAATGGCATAGATTAAAACAGAAATAATATAATGATCTAACACATCTAGAGTTTTTTTAGTACATGACATAATGATATAAACGAAAGATAATAAAGTCTAAAGATAAAGAAACAATTTCTTTCCTCTTTTCGCACTTGTTAAATTCCTATATAAATATGTAAAGATATAAAGATGCTCCTAGTACAACGCCCCTTGTTAAACGCTGCGACATGTAAAAAAAACAATATAATATGATAAGTTTTGTAACCTCCACTTGAACTCATTGAAATTCAAATATGATAAAGTAGTTTGAGTCGACATTTTTATTTTTGTGTAAGTTAAGTATCTCATAAAGGTCGATGTAGTTAATATGAGCCTAAGAAAATTACTTTCAAATGTCAAAAATCCTGACTGCTAGCTATAGTTCGGATCTTTTGTAGATCAAAAAAGAACAATTATCACGAGGCGGTCGTGGACTCGTGGGGTTAGCTATTCATAAAATAAAGAAATAGAACAATTACATGTGCGAACAAAGTGTCAACATTAAGTCACTGAGCACAAAACACAGTAACGATGGCAGGAAAATTAACAAATCTACATTTCATCACTCCATTGTGGCGTCAACATTGAACGTAACGCCAGACCAACCCAAATGTTCATTGCCAATAATCAGCGGCAAAAATAATGATAAGAATTTGAAGGGCATGAACGTGGATTGAAGTGTATTGAACGAAAAATGAACTAGTTTACGCTTCATTCCCCTTCAAACCATATGAATCGGAGTAAATACAGAGAGCCAAAGAAATCGATACCGTAAAAAAAGACATCTAGTTAAAGAACCAGTCGTCGTATCTCGTTATATCCATGATCATCACCACGTCAACTAATCACTTCACATGTGGCCTCCACTGCACCAACAGCCCTCAACCCTCATAGCTCAGCTAAACCTTTTTGCCTTAAATAACATAATGTGGTCAGCTTCACAATTCAGATGACTCCAAAGTGTAAAATCAAAATAAAATAAAACCTGGCATACAAGGTGCAACCCGACCAATGAAAAACCAGTCCCTATAATTGCCATGTGAGTCGAGGTAGGATATTTATCTTCGTCTTTAGCTCTACGTTCCTTATAATTGTCTGTCATTTACGCGCGGTGTGAAAATGAGAACTGCCCAGCAGCATTCACTATGTTGCAGTCTATTGTAGCAAATGCCTAACAGTATTTCGCAAAAAAAAAAAATGCCCTACCAGTATTTGCCTGTCTTAGAATCTAGTACTTAAGAAGGAAGCATGTAACAGATCCATACAATTTTTTTATTAGTGAAATGTGTAAGATAAACATCAGGTAGGTCTGCAGCCAATTGAAACTTGTTGAAGGGTAATTATTGATAGATTATTAATAAAATCATAGTTGTTGTTTTCAGCTACAATAGATTAATTTAAACTGTTGATCTTTTTTTACCATTAGTGGTTTCATTATCAATGTATCTTATTAATAAGCGTCTGACTATCAGTTGGTAATGAGCTTATTATCATCGAACCATCTTTCGGTAATTCTCTTAAGGTTGCAACTAATTATTGGTCGGTAAAAAGGCGTCGGTTGGTAAAACCTTTACGGATGCCACCTACATCAACTGATGCGTAAGTCGCTAAAAACTACCAATTGATGATGAGACATTGAGGGCCGTTTCACCGACTTATGGTTTGTTGCTGTTTCCATACCACGGTGTAGTGTAAAAGGACTAATATAGTATATCAAGATAGCCAAAATTTAAGAATAATTTGCTTGTAAGAACAAGAAAATTAGCATAAATGAACCAACCTATATTCACATGACGTCAGCATCAGAGCTCGAGTTCAGCTAGAACACCTTTAGATTGAGACTTCCATCTATTTTGCAAATATAAGAATATCAATTAAACGACTACAGCCTAATAATAAATTCTATATTTCAAGCTCACATTAGAAAACAGAAATTGCTGCAGGTAGTGTGTTAGTAAATCTGTAAGCCAAATCTATTTGCCATCTAGGAATTGTTACAATATCAGTTACCGTAATCAAAATCCTAAACGAGATAAAAATTAAAATTCACTCATAAAGGAAAGATTTTAAGTTTTAAAATTTAAAACCCTTGTATTCTGAATATTCCAAATCAGCATTGCATACAAGTTTACGCCGGGGAGCTGGTCAAGCCTGTTTAGGCAAAGGCGCTGGACAAGAACGCCCCTGCTCGAACACAGATAAGGAACAGAGGAGAACGGCTAGGGAAAAAGACGATTACCTGCAGCATAAAATTTTCTAGCTATGCATCATCGCGATACAGAGAAGCTCATATTAATGGTCATAAATCAACATGTGTGAATCCTATGCTGTTGAATCGAAGCAAGTCAAAGCAGTGAACAGCTAAGAATCAAGGCATCAAAACTATAGAAGCCAACACCTCGATTGTTGATCTGTTCAAAATGAGTTTTTTCGGTTCGAGCCCCTCAATACGTGCGTCTTTCGGTCCTTACCCCTCAATTCAATTCGTGTGACTTGTATTTGAAGCCCCTAAATACGTTTTTCGCTTCAATTTATACCCTTTTCTCATTTTCTTTTTCTTTTCCTTTATTTCTTAATGTATGAGGTATAGGCACTGACCCCTCTCTCTCTCGTCGTTGTCTCCATGAGCGCAGCGGCAGCGCAAGCTGCAGCATCGACGGTGACGCGTGCTCAGGCCTGCGGGGGCCGCGCACGCCCAAGGACGGAAGACAGGCAGGAAGCTGATCAGCTCGACGCCATGGATTATTGAATCACAATGCAAAATATATAATTTGTCCAGTCTGGTACTAATTTGGGCACACCATTGCATCGTTTCACAAGAAAAAATGGTACGAATTTAAGAAAGTTTTTTTTTTCAGTTGAAGCCCCTCAATACTTGCGCCTTTTGGTTCCTGCTCTCAATTCGGGTGACTTTTATTTAATTTAGAGCCCTTAAATTCTTTTTCTCCTTTATTTTGTACCCTTTTTCTATTATCTTTTCTTTTTTCCTTTCCTATTTCTTTATATCTGAAGTAATTGAAGTGAACATTTTACCCCTCCCTCTCTAGTAACACAATCCAGCCAGCGCACGCGGGCCTGTAAGTATCCAGCCGGGTTCCATATCACGCGGTTTTTTCACTTCATTGATCTGATCTTATTTTGCGGTTTTTCACTTCATTGATCTGATCTTATATTTCCCTATCCTCATGCTCAGATTTCGTGTGTTCCTTTACTGTGTTGTCCAGTTTGATGTATAAGATTCCACATGTGGAGGGTTGCTAGGTTGATCGATGTGAAGCTGTGAAGTCCGGCCCTCCGTTGCATCCCTGAACCAATGTTGTGAGTTTCTGTTCTAAGCCTGCCTTTTCATAAAAATAAAAGGTTTATTGTTCCTCTTTGCGTCCGAAAGAATGATATTCATTTTCGGGTGATTCTGAAGATCCCTGCTCCGGATGGGATTTAGAAAGTGATTACAGTTTGAGTATTAGGTTTAAAGATTCACTAATAACATCTTTCCTAACAACTGTGACAATCCCTACAGATTACAAGGTTTACACAAACCTTTCATATGTTTACAAGTTTTGCATTTACAAATTAAGATGTCTGGCGGAAAAATAAATAAATGTCATGTCTATTTCTTTTATGTGCCTACCGTGCCATTCACAACTAGGTTTATTTGGTTTTCAGTAATTAAGTTGGAGAGCTGATTATGCTTTTCTTTTCCACACGGTTAGATATTTCCTTTCACTGGCTGCCTCTGTTTAAAAAAGCGGTAATTAAGCGCGCCTAGGCGGCGCCTAGGCGCTGAGCGGTGCCTTACCGCTTCGCTTTCAAGAAAGCGATGACAATTAAGCGGTCAAGCATTTAAGCGACGCTTAATTCCGCTTTGTCCGCTTTTTCACGCTTTTTTCCGCTTTTTTTCGCTTTTTTTCGCTTTTTTGAGTGAGTTGTCTAATTGGTGCACCAAAATGAGGTCTTTTAAACCTATATTTTTTCCTCCTCACTCTAGTGGTTGGCTTATGATTTTTTGTCATCATTATAGGAGAAAGAACATGAGATGTGAGATGTGAAAAATCTATGTTGAAGTATCAATCCTTATGAAATCACAAAAATTTCCATTATACAATATAGTATATGTACATTTGGCTCCGCTTTTTTGCGAAACGCCTAGAAACGCCTAGGCGCCGCTTAAAACGCCTAGGCGCTAGGCTGTGCCTCACCGCTCGCTTTTCTCTACCGCTTTTTTAAACATTGCTGGCTGCTACCGATTGTAAAAGGGCATTGGTATGCCCTTTTCCCTTCTCTTCTAATTAGGTTTTACCTTTCTTTCTTTTCTCCTCACCACTAATCCTGCATCCACCTTATATTTTGCAGTCCTTTTGGTCTATGACGATAAATGATGCTGCTGGAACAAAGCATGGAGCCTCATATTTTGCAGTCCTTTTGGTCTATGAAGATTAATGATGCTGCTGGAACAAAGAATGGAGTCAACATAAGGGAATGTTGGCATCTTCACCATTTTAGCACACCCCTTCACACGTTAGGTAAGAAAATTTGTATAACCATACTAGACTAGCTTCAAAATTTGGGCCAGTGTTTAGTGAAGAAGGAAGGAGAGGTATTAGAACGAAAAAAAATGATATATCTCTGCAAAATCCGATATAGCAGGAGTCAATGGTAATGCCCTTTATGTCTGACTGCATTTTTATCTTGTAGTCCAGCCATTCATCTCCTCTATTAAATCTGAAGTGCAGTTATAGAAAAGAAAATAAAAAGACCAAAACCTTATTTGCCATGAAGAACAACACTAGATATGCAATACTAATCACACTCCTAAGGTATGATTTTGTTCGAGATCTATTTGACGCTAATGATCAATGACGACCGCTGCAAGTCAAGGATCGACATATGGGATCCTCCTATGTGATTATGAAGTGCTGGTTGCAAGGCTTAGCTAATTGTTTTTTGTGTTTGCACTGAGTTTTAAAGGGATATTTCTGCAGCACTCGAGAGGTGGGCAACGAGGTAAACCATTAAAAGCTGCTCAGCTTTTTTTAAGTCAACACAGAAAAATAAGTCCCGCAATGGTTGGAACATTGATACAGAAAAGACAAACTCATAGGACGCCTTAAACACAAGTGGATTGTCTAACGAGCTGCACCATTCATGTGTGTAGCCTTCTTATTAGTAAGGCTGAAGAGGTACATATGCAATGTAATAAATAACCGATGTATATGGACATTATTATCTTTATATTTATGTGATGCACTAAGAAATACGATGTGCTGGGTTAGCATGAGTATTATAATAAAACTAGGCAGTACCCCCCGCGATGCCGGGGATTCGTAAAATATTCTTTTAGTACTGATAAAAATATTCAACATATGAATCAAGATATATGGTAGCGCTACTGTTAAAGGCTCAATGGCGAGAGAATATAAGATTAATACTACGATGATTACCTTTATTTTACCTCGTACACACAACTCGAGCAAAATATAGCTTTCTTGCTTTTGATTTCTTCTTGTCAAGATGCACGAATGAAAAGACTCAAAAAATGATTAAACTATCAATCAAGAAAATGAATATATAAAGACATATCAACAACTATATTGCTCCTTTTATGCATGATGGGTTTGTCGTAGTTTCTTACTCCCTCCATCTCATTGATTATGTCATTTTTGACTTATAGTCATTACGTTTGACCATTCATCTTATTCAAAATATTTACATATATTTATTATTTTTCATAATAAGATTTATCATTAGAGATACTTTAATTCTATATTATTTATTTTAATATTTATCTAATTTTTTGAATAAGACAACTGATCAAACGTGAAGTCTAAAAGTCATAAATGATATGATCAATAGGATGGAGGGAGTACATGAAGTGCATGTGCATTGAGGAGAGGGAGAGAGAGTGCTAAGGACTAAGCGATTTGTTAGGGATGACAACGTGCTTAGGGCACTTATACATGGCCACATAGTCTCTTGGTTACTCAACTTTAAGTACAAGTTAAGTCTTACCGTTTGCTAATGCTTGAATACTCATCCTACTACTATAATACATCAAAGCATCCGTTTTACGTCCACCATCCTACAAACATATCCTCCTTTCTAATTATATCCTTCAAATTACGAAAAAACTGAATATTAACTTAATTTGAGAGTCCTCAACTCAATATCCGACGGATTATATATCTCTAAATTAAATCGTATGGCCCATAACTATTCCCAGATCTCTAATCAAAGAATCTTAGCATCCCCTGGATCAAATCTATTGTAACTTCCCTCGACCGACAAGGAAATCTAAATTCATGAAGAAGGAAATTCCAACTATCCAACTCTAAAACTGTGTCCAACCAAATCAATCTTCACGCGCCCCCGGCCGCCACGCTGCCTTACCCGGCCCGCGCCTCAACTGATGTGCCGTCTCCTCCTCCGGGTCACGCCAAACAAGGACAATGACGATGCCTCTTGGCCCAGCCGCCACCGGATCGGCCGCGACAACGACGTCGTTGTTCGATCCAAACTGAGTCGCCGTGTCCTTCTCGCCGAGGATGCTGCCACCGCTACCTCTTGTTCCTGCCAGATTTGGGCTCCGAGGGAAGCGATGCCGCAGCCAAATCTCGCAATGGCCCCTGTTACCTCGGCGTCCCCTTTGTATCAAAGAAGGTTGGTTGATTCATGGGTTTAGATTATGGTAGATTTTGAAAAATTTTCTAATCTATTTTTTATGTTGCAAGATTTACGTCCACAAGTTCAGAGTGGAAGAAATTTGTGGTGGTTGGCATGTCCTCGTCGGTCCATATCGCCGCTCGCTAATTTGGCCGCACCTACAGCTTGTGACAGACCACCCCGGAAAAACGGGGACGGTCCCTCTTCTTGGAATCTACTCTGGGTGATATTGTCGCAACCCCGTCCGATAAAATCGTATGGTTGCTCATCCAGGATCATTTGGGGTGTCACTTGGTGAAGCAAGCGACTATACAGTACAAAAGTTAACAAGGACACGCAAACATGATTAAAGTGTACATTAGGTCTGAAGGTTACATCATTTGTTTTAGAGATTTAAAGTGCGGAAACGTAGTTTTGAAAACAAGCGTGAGACAACAGATATTACAGATTTACAACTCGACGATATAATTAAGCACGCCAGCCCTAGGGTGCTTAATCTTGATGGGTCGGAGAAGCGGGAACCCACTCGAAGGTCCAATCCGAAGGTGCTTCCCCTTCCTAACCACCAAAACCAAAAGAGCCAAAGTTAGAGGAATCACCTGCAAAAACAATTAATACACAAACCCTGAGCAACTAATACTCAGCAAGACTTACCCGTCAATATGGCCATCTAATGACCGACTCCTAAAATGCAGGAAGTATTTGTGGAAGTTGACCTGATATTGCAAAAACAGCACTAATTGTCTTTCCCATTTTTTAGTCAAGTTAACAAGGTTCGCTATTAACAAACTAAGTGTGCCACTATGCTAAACAAACAAGAATTCAGCACGACAATTCAGGGGTGAAACAGCCATTTTCAACACACTGCCACTTATTACATATCGTTGCGGCAGAAAGGAGCAAGTGATACTCTTAACCATGAGAACGGCAATTATAATTGATTTACATCCTACACACATAGTGTTAAACATAAAATTTATAAAACATAGGTGTGCACCGGGGCTTGCCTTGGTCTACAGAGAAATCAGCACACTCAAGAGAGAAGTTAGTTCCTGCGGGTGCCTCCTCCGAATTCACGCCCTCCGTCGGAAACTCCGGATCAGTCCCTATATGATGAAAATGCAATTGCTGGTGAAGGTGAAAAGCTGTGCATGGCTCCTCGTCTCCTCTCCCCTGACGCCCCACCTCCCCCACCCATCCACACGCCGGCGTCCACCCCAGATCCGGCGGCCACCACCTTCTCCTCTCCCTTGGCGGCGTCAGGCTCCACCTCCTCCTTGTCTCCACAGGCTGCTCTGTTCTTCCCTCGCAGCCGCTCAAAGTTCGAGCGGTGGAACGACAGCAGTTCACCGGTTTTCTCAACTTCCGACGTTCCTGCTCTCTCCTTCCGCGAGGAACTCCTCTCCTCCACGGGGCAGAGGGCCTCCTCGACTTCCTCGGCGACTCCAGGAGCTGCAGCTAGTCAGATGATCCAGAAGGCAGCTGCTAACACACCGGCGGCAGCGAACGTCGAGGTACCCAATAGGACCACCGAGGCAGCTGCTAACGGGCGCGAGATAAGTATTCTGCGGCGCGTTTCCCATGGTCGACAACGAGTGGGTGGCCTCACCCCTCGACGGCAGCAGAATGCTCAGGCGAAACAAGTTGGAAGCGTCGCTCCCTCGCGACCTAACACGGGTAGTCAGGAGTTGGCGCATTCTAAGACTGATGGCTGGCAGGAGGTTGTCTCGCGCAATGAACGTAGGCGACGGCAGCGCGCGGCCCGTCCTCCTCGCCGTCAGGTTTCGGCTGACCTAATTGGGAAGTGTTTCAACTGTTTCTCACCAGCGCACATGGCGGCTTTCTACCGTCAACGCACCCGTTGTTTCTACTGTCGTTCCCTAGGGCACCGTTCCTACGTGTGTCCTGGGTTGAGCGGCGTCGTTGGTGGGGGCAGAGATAGCTCGTGCCCGGGTCGGGTCAGAGGAGGCGACAACACCGGCAAGGTTTATCAGTGCCCGCCTAAACCTCGAGTGTCCGTTTGGCGACGCATCACCCCGGCCGTGGGAACCGCTGCTGCCCCTGCAGTGACCACCATTGCCGATGGAGGAGCTTCTGGCTCCAATCCCGTGACTGAGCCAGGACTATCTTCTAGTCGTTCGCGTCGCCGACGGCGTCCCCGCAACCGTCGAAGAGCATCTACAGGACAGACAGGTTCTGATCCGGCGGCTACCCCTCACCAGGATACTCTGATGGCAACAGCAGGCGCAATAGAATCCTCGTCCGGCCCGGCCTGCATCATTGATTGGTCTGACCGCATTGCTCGGGCGGAGGAGGATTTGTCTCGGGCGGTGGTCGTCACAGTCATCAGCGACGAGCCGTCAGTCACGCGGAATCCATTGCTGGAATGTTGGCAAACAGGTTGGAGGTTGCCGCAGATTCTCTTGTTCTTCGTCCGGCAACATCATCGAGCTACTTGCTTTCCCTTCCCACTGTACAATGGTGGAGCATCTGGTGGGGTTTTCTCAACCTGTACGATCTCCTTTGTTCAGTGTTCTGTGTAAGAAGTGGAGCAGGCTCACTGGTGCAACCGGACGTGTGTTGCCGCACCTGGTTGATTTCGAACTGCATGGCATCCCTACTCACGCATGGGAGACCTCGACGGTTGTGCAGCTACTCTCTCCACATGCATGGGTGCAAAGTATTCACCCGGATACTGTTGGATTACAGGACTTATCAGTTTTTAAGTGCTCAACGTGGTGCATGGATCTTTCAGGCATTCCACCGTCAAAGGATCTCTGGATCATCGAACCACCAAGTAATTTTGTTGAATCACCGCTAGTGAAGAGAATCGTGTCATATCCAGTGCAACTTCGCTACTCAGTTGCTCGGTGGCAAATGGTGCTGTTCCTCCCCCACCGCCGCCGCCTCCCCGACCACCAAAGGAAGACAGTGATGAAGATGAAGCTTCTGCACGACGGCGTCGCCGACTCCAATCCCCCTCACCACCTCCCAACTCTGGTCCGGCGAGTGGCATTACAAAGGGGTGCAACGGTTCGGCACAACAGTCGATGCGGGAACGCTTGGGCTCCAGGAGACACGATGCCGTGTCATGCGATGCATTAGCTGGTTCTGGGGTAAAGTGCAACATTCATGTTGAGCGGGAGAAATCAGGAGACAAACAACATCTCGTTGTAGATGTGGTCACCGAGACTCACAACAGGCTTTTACTCACATGGAAGAGATGGCTGCGATGGCTTTTGAACCGTCGGTACCACTACCCGAGAGTGCCCCTTCACTGGCCTCCCCTACAATGGAACGGTTTGGGCCGACGCCTGTGAAACGGCCTAGTGATGCAGACCAGCCAACATTAGAGATGGGCCCGGTGGTCACGAAAGATAGAACAATAACGGATGGGACATCTCCATGCACGTCGTCCCCTACTGTGACACCCCAGGTGTCACTTAAAAGGTTATCGATAGATTTAAACCCTAGAAGTCAAAATTTACACGTAAAAGCAAAATCGACAATTGAAGTAAAATGAAATGATGTTTAAAACGCTCTAACGAATCACTATGAAAACTTTGACACACAACAGAATACTATAGTAAAGTCGGGAGAAATTCATCTCACAGTGTCGAACTCTTGTTAACAGAGACCAAATCCAAACCCTAACTCGAGACTATCCAAATTTCCACAAAACCCTAGCTATATTTTTGCATAACAATTAAGTACACTTAAAAATAGAAGTTCTGGAATTTATTCAAAATTTTTGGAAAGGATTTAGACCTCTTAAAAATTCACACAAACTATAATCAACTTAGAAATTCAAGAATTTTTAGAGACCAAATCATGATTTGAAACCTAAACGAAAAGTGCTCCAAATACATTCCTGAGCTTGCACAAAAATTTTCCAAAATTGTGGAGCTCGGGAAGTGTGCCATTTACTTGAATTACATTCAGGCTTTGACTAATAGCAAAATAAGAAAAAAAAAAGAATAAAGGCAGCGTTGCCGGGCGGGCTACAGTCCCGCCGCCCGCCCGACCGAGCGGCAGGCAGCAGGACCATGCCGTCCCGGCCGACACGGCCGCAGCCCCCCCCCCCACGTCGCATTCAAGCGCCCTCCGGTGCTTCTCTCTCTCTCGCTCTCTCTCACTCTTTCCTCCTCCCTCCCTCTCTCTCTCTTTAATTCTCCCGCCCGCCTTTTTCCTCTGCCAAGCCGCCCGAGCGCCGCCCGGGGCATGGCCGGCCATGCCGCCATGCTGCCCCCCCTGCTTCTCCTAAATCCCCACCCCAAGACCCCTTAAATTGGCGCACCCCTTTCTTCTCTTCCCCTTTCATTCCCTCCCCACATCACCGTGCCAAATCGTCTTCTCCATTGCGCTCGGACGCCGCCACCGCCATTGCCGCCGTTACCCCGCACGTCGCCAGCCCCCTACGGCAAGCCCCGTGCTCCGCCACCGTGCCGAACGGCTTCCTCGAACCTTCTACTAGCTCTCGGACCACCAAGGTCCTTCCCGGTACACCCTATTGCCGGGAACGTGGTTGCCTCCTCCCCCGGCCCGAAGCACCGCCGTCGGTGGTAAGATGTCAAATTCATCGCCACGGTGCAACCATTTCTCGATTCCTCGCTCCAGCTACTTCATCTAACCCATGTGCATTCCTTTGACTTGCCCTCGTTCGAAGAGTGTCGCCGGAGAAGAAGCCCTCTGCGTGCCACCGGCGGATCACCGTGCGCAACCGCTCGAGCTCGCCGTCGACTTCGGTCTTCCAGCCATCCCTGCGACCTCCAACTCCATCAAAAAGAATCCCCACGCCACGGTGAGCCTTCTAGACCGGCTAACCCCCACCCTCCGGCGCTCCTCTGGTGGATCCCTCGTCGGATTTTAGGCGCCGCTGCCGCTCACCGCCGCCGGCCATGCTCCGGTCGTATCCAGAGAGCAAGCTCGACGCCGTTGGGTAGAGGGTGGCAAGTTAACCGTGTAATTGTTGCCTCCTGGCCAAGCCACTCCACCGCCGGCTCGCCGAAGATCGCCCGAGTACATCCCCTGTTTTGGCCGCCCTGTAGCTTCTCAATTTCAATTTACTTATTAATTGGTCCACTTTGCAAAGCGTCTAACAATTCACAGAAAACTCCAAAAATATCAAACCAAAATTTGTTGGAAAGCTCATGAAAGGAACTAATTTTCTGTTAAATCACTTTTTAGAAAATGTCCAAAAATTTGCAGAATTAATTAGAACACTACTTTCTGTTTTTGAATTTTAGTTTGCATTCTAGAGCAATACTAGGGCTAAGCTTTGATCCAGAAATACACCGTGGCCACAACACCTCCTGAAATTTTATGAAGATTTTAGGACCACAAAATTGCATGTAACCCTTTTAAATCACTTCAGTCTTCCTAGTTAATGTACCTTTTTTCCAAAATACATTGTAAAAGTCATTCAAAAGGTTAGACCCAAAAGAAAAGTTTTATCTTTGATGCTCACAAGTGACCACATAAAATTTCATAATTTTATCCTTAGGTTTACTAGTGCTTTCTGATTTTATAAGATTTAAAAACAGGAACTTTAATGAATTTTTATAAAATCTAGAAAAATTCAGCTAGGCCCCACTCAAAGCCCAAAATGCTTATTTCAGAAAGTGCTATCAACTAAAAATAATCTTGAGGTGGAATTAAAATTTTCATTTTAACCCTAGTTTAATAGTCGAAGAAATTAAATAATGTTTAACCGAGGAAAAATGTCGAATTAACCTTAACTAAAGTTGAAGTTGTTGAACATGCCACTAAAAGTCTCCTCATGGGGAATTTGAATAGAATTCTCTAAAACATCATTCACGGATCAAGATTTAAAACAAATCGACGGCGTCGAGTAATTAGGGTTAACCCTAATTCTAGGCACCGCCGATCAAAACCCTAAATCGCTAATGATGGAAGCAATGAATCTTTTCATTAAACTTATCCTAATTATACTGCATTATGTAGATTCTGAAGCGCACGAAGTAGCTACAGATCCAGTGGCCTCGACCTCCGCAGAAGAAGTCTTCAACAACGCCGGAGGAGCAGGCAAGCCCCGGTGCACAACCGTTATTTAAAGTTTTTCCTTTTATAACTCAGTGTGTCTTGTTTGTGCATTAAGTGCAAGGAGTTGATTGAAACCATAGTTGCATTTGTTTCCCATAGGAAATCCTATCGGTAGCTGGTATAGATACCCCTTAGTATGCTATGCTTAGTAGGTATTGTCGGTAGAAGTCTGACACGACCCCGCCCAGAGAACCTCGTCTTGGGACGGATCCGGTCAGTCGTTAAGCCAAGATCCTGTTGGGCAACGCATCGGCGAAGCGAGCGTACACACGATACAACACAAGCAGGGATAAACAGCAATAATTTACAAGAAGAGAGAACTTAATACATCATTGGTTCATAAATTTGAAGTTGAATATTACATTATTTCAGAGTACGCAAAAGTTTTGAAAACGATAACAGCGGAAGACTGGAACGATTACAACTCCGACACTCGGACTTAAGCAAAAGCACGCGCCATGCCCACGGGCGTCATGCTACTAGCCACTTCATCAATTCACTGCGGCGACTAGCACAACTCCCACTGGAGGTTCCCAATCTCGGGGAGAGGCTCCTCCCAATGGAAGCTACCTGCTTGGTCCTGCATGACGGCGCCTGAAAACCCCAAAACGCTAACACGTGAGCTTCTAAGAAGCTCAGCAAGACTTACCCGTCAACGTGGCTGACTACAGCCGACTCCTAGACATGCTGGCTGACTCGGGTGGTTTACTTGTAAAAGGACTCGCAAGCCTATACTACTCTTGTTAAATTTTAGCATCAGATTAAGTGATTAGAAAATAAATTTAGTTAGCACTGAGCTAAGCAAGCATAACAGAAGTAACAATAGTAATAGCATAATCATGGTTTCTCCTCACTTGTGTCTCAACCTATTTACTAAAATGTGGTGCCTTTCACAAGTATGCTCACTAACTGGGAGCGACAGCGGTTCGAAACGATTTTATACCCTACAGGGGAAACCTGATCGTACGACACGTACATGTCCCAGCCTCGTACGTGGCAACCGTTCACATCAGCTCCTGCAACGTCAATTCCCTCCTACGCCTGCCTTAGCAGCGCCGCATCCCACCAGACAACACGTCCCAGACGGTTTCTGTGGAGTTCCCACGCTGCCCACCCCAGATCTCCTCCTAGTCAGACACCGTAGGGCAGGTTCGACGTTGCAATCACTAGGCTACGTAGGTTTACTGGGGCCCATAACACCCAGCATACGACCAGTACATTCAACACTCGATCAGTCTCGGACCACACGGATCAGACAAGTCTACAGTCACCCTGGACCCAGTCCAGTCGCAGACCTACTTTGTATCCTGTCTGACCCTCAAACTTTTATCTTTCTGACTTATTCACATTTGTGCGGCACAATCTCATGAAATAGTTTCATTCAACAACCTATCCTTTCGCGAGCAGTGTCCACTCTGTCGACTTTTACCGGCAATACCTACTAAGCATAGCAGACTAAGGGGGTGTCTATACCAACTACCGTTAGGGTTTTTCTAAGGAAACAAATGCAACTATGGTTTCATTCAACTCCTAGTACTCAATGCACAAACAAGACACACTTAGTTATAAAAGAAAGATTTAAAACTCGGTTGTGCACCGGGGCTTGCCTGGTTCTTCTGAGCTGACGATGACTTCTTCGGCGGGGGTCGAGGAACTCGGATCTGCAGCTACCTCGTGCGCGTCAGAATCTACATGATGCAGTAGGATTATGATAAGTTCAATAAAAAAGAAACCTATTGTTATTATCAATAGCAACCTAGGGTTTAGATTGGCGACACCTAGAATTAGGGTTAACCCTAATTACTCGACGCCATCGATTAAATTCAATCCTTAATCTGTGCATGATGTTTAAATAAATCTATTCAGCTCTCATGAGGTGACTTTTAGTTGGCATGTTCAACAACTTCAACTCTAGTTAAGTTAATTCGACGCTTTTCATCGTTTAAACATTAGTTAATTTCGTCGGCTATTAAACTAGGGTTAAAATAAAGATTTTAATTCTTCCTTAAAATTATTTTTAGTTGGTAGTACTCCCTGGAATAAGCATTTTGGGCTTTGGATGGGGCCTAGATGAATTCTCTATATTTTATAAAAATTCATCAAAATTCCTATTTTTCAATCTTTTAAAATCAGAAAGCACTAGTAAACCTCAGAATAAAATTATGAAATTTTACGTGGGTATCCCTGAGAACCAGATCTAAAACTTTGCTTTTGGGTCTAACCTTATAAATGACTTTTACAATGTACTTTAGAAAATGGTATTTAAACTAGGTAGATTGAAGTAATTTAATAGGGTTAGATGCCATTTAGTGTTCCTAAAATATTCATAAAATTCCAGAGGGTTTGTAGTACAATTTTGTACTGGTGGATTAATGGTTGGCCCTAGCATTGTTCTAGAACTCAATTTAAAATTCAAAAACAGAAAGTATTGTTCTAATTAATTCTGCAAATCTTTGGTCATTTGACAAAAAGTGATTTAACATAAAATTAGTAATTTTCATGAGGTTTCTAAAAAATTTTGGTTTTCTATTTTTGGAGTTTTCTATGAATGTATACGGATTTTACAAAACAGAGCAATAATCTGGAAAATAAATAAGAAAAAGAAAAACAAGGGACTGTCTCCGGCGAGCTCCGGCGACAAATTCCCGACGATGGGGTGGTCGCCGGCCGTTGAACCTTGGCTTTCTACGATCTACTAGACATGACGAAGCTCGGCAACATGATATTGATCAAGGTCTTGGCCGGGAGAGGGGGTCTCACCGTGGGGGTGTCTCGGGGCGGCGGCGGTGAGCAAAATTCCGACGAGGTGACTCGATTCCGGAGGAGTGGAAGGTGCTGTGAGCTTCACGGGGCGGGGAGGAAGTGATTTGGCGAGGGAATTTGATGGGAGGACGGCCGGGAGGGGGTTTTCACCGAGGGGCGACCGGCAATGGTGGGCGGCGGCCGGGAGCAGTGGAGGAGGAAGAGAAATGGGCTCTCGCGAGTGGGAGGGGGAAGATGGAGGAGGGGTGCATCGATTTTAAAGGAGAGCCGGGTAGGGGCGTGGGGAAAAGCAGGGGGGCGGCATGGCACGGCGGGCGGCGCGCTGGAGCGGCTCGGGCGGCGCGGCTCAGGCAGAGGGAGAAAGGTGGGGGAGAGTCAAAGAGAGAGAGAGAGCTAGAGAGAGGGAGAGCGGGGGGGGGGAGTGAGAGAGTAGGGATAGACGCCGGCAAGGGAGTGAAGGCGTCGTGCCATAGGGCCCGTGTCGGGCGGGGGCAGCGGTGCCCTGCCACGCCGTGTTGTCGGGCGAGCGGGGCACTGTAGCCCGTCCGGCAAAACTTATTTCTTCTTTTATTTTTTCATTAAGGCTGGAAGGCAATTTAATGAATTGGTACACTTCCCGAGCTCGAAAATTTTTGAGAATTTTTGTACAAGCTCAGGAATTTATTTGGAACACTTTTCATTTAAGGTTCAAGCCATGATTTGGCCTCTAAAAATTCTTGAATTTCCAAGTTGATTATAGCTTGTGTGAATTTTTCAGAGGTCTAAATCCTTTCCAAAATCTTGAATAATTTCCCAAAATTCTATTTGAAGTGTACTTAATTGTTATGTAAAAATATGATTAGGGTTCTGTGGAAATTTTGATGGTCAAGAGTTAGGGTTTGGATTTCTTCCTGTTAACGAGATTTCGACACTGCTGATTGAGATTTTTCCCGGACTCTGCTATAGTGTTTTTGTTTGTCAAACTTTTCATAGTGTCTCTTTAAAGCATTTTAAACAATGTTCCTTTTTATTTCTAAGATTGAATCTGCTTTAAAGTGAGTGAAATTATGGATTAGGGTCTATAGTTGTCGATTTTTGCCCTGGTGACCCCTAGGGTGTCACAAAGTCGAGCAGAGTGGACGTTGCTCGCGAAAGGTAGGTTGTTGGATGAAACTATTTTGATACATTATGACAAATGGTGATGACTTAATAAGGAAAGATAAAAATTTTGAGGGTCAGACAGGATACCAATTAGGTCGGCAACTGGACTGGGTCCAGGGTGACCGTAGACTTGTCTGATCCGTGTGGTCTGAGACTGATCAAGTGTTGAATGTACTGGTGGTATGCTGGGTGATATGGGCCCCAGTAAACCTATGTAACCCCGTGATTGCAACGTCGAACCTGCCCTACGGTGTCTGACTAGGAGGAGATCTGGGGTGGGCAGCGTGGGAACTCCACAGAAACCGTCTGGGATGTGTTGTCTGGTGGGATGCGGCACTGCTAAGGCAGGCGTAGGAGGGAATTGACGTTGCAGGAGCTGGTGTGAACGGTTGCCACGTGCGAGTCTGGGACCCGCACGTGTCGTACGATCAGGTTTTCCCCTGCAGGGTATAAATTGTTTCGAACCGCTGTCGCTCCCAGTTAGTGAGCATGCTCATGAAACGCACCAAATTTTAGTAAATAGGTTGAGATACAATGAGAATAAATCATGATTATTACTATTGCTATTGTTACTCTTGTTATGTTTGATTAGCTCAGTGCTAACTAAATTTATTTTCTAATCACTTAGCCTGTGCTAAAATTTGACAAGAGTAGTACAGGCTTGCGAGTCCTTTTTGCAAGTGAACCCACCCTAGGTCAGCCGTCATGTCTAGGAGTCGGTTGTAGTCAGCCACGTTGACGGGTAAGTCTTGTTGAGCTTCTTAGAAGCTCACGCGTTAGCGCTATGTGGTTTTCAGGCGCCGACATGCAGGACCAAGCCGGTAGCTTCCATTGGGAGGAGTCTCACCCTGAGATCGGGAACCTCCAGTGGGAGTTGTGCGAGTCGCCGCAGTAACACATTGAAGTGGCTAGTAGCATGACGCCCTTGGGCACGGTGTGTGCTTTTGCTTAAGTTCGAGTGTCGGAGTTTGTAATCGTCAAGTCTTCCGCTGTTATTGTTTCAAAAACTTTTGTGTACTCTGAATCAATGTAAGATCCAACTTTAAATTAATGAATTAATGTTGTATTAAATGCCCTCTCCTTGTAAAAAAATTATTGTTGTTTATCCCTGCCTGTGTTGTATCGTATGTACGCTCGCTTCGCCGAGCGTTGCCCAACAGGATCCTGGCTCAACGACTGATCGGATCCGTCTCGAGACGAGGTTTTCTGGGCGGGTCCACGTCACCTACGCCATCCCTAAAGCTCCCATCGCTCTCTCCTCCTTCAACTTCACTTATGCCGGCCTTTGATCAGTTGTTATCCCCTGTTATCTTACCTGCAACACAAAAAACGGCCAATGCCAGCACTCCCTGCAAAGTATATGTTCGGCAGCAATTTTGTCGGCACAGAAGCAACTCCTCTGAAAATGTTCTTAGTCAATCGATGAACCTGGGCGTTGTAGCTTCTGCTCCACCTCAGGATTTGGCTCTACCTAAGTGGCAACTGGATAATAGTGATATGGCTCTGCCAGTTACTACTGTTGTGGGCGTGGAAGGACCCAGCGGGACTCCGAATGCAACCGCGGTGACTGATATTCACTTTTCTTCATTCTCTCAACCAGTGGTTGTGACCTCAATGCTGGAAGAGACGGGCTGCTGTCTAGACGTGGCTGTGGGTGTGGAAGGACCTAGTAGGACTCCGCCTGCAGCCAGGGCGCTTGATAACTTGACGCCGGCCGCAGGTGTAGTACCTCCTACGGAGTCTCCATCAGTGGCTATGGCGTCGTCCAGGACAGGGGTGACCCTGCACTCTCTACAGGTGGCTACGGACGTGCAAGGGCCTTCGGGGACTCCGCCTGCAGCCAGCCAGTACTGTAGTTCCTTCTGGTACTTTAATGGTGGCCTCAGCTTCAGATACAAAAGATACAAAAGTGCAAGCTGCAGCACAACTTCAAGCATCACAGCCTGCAGCCACGCACTCGTCGACAGATGGTGACCAAGTATCTATGGTTAGAAAAATTTTCATCAACAAGCTTGCTCGGCATATAGCTTCACTCTTGTCAGCACCGGTCATTCACAAACGCAGTTGCAAATCACTAGCACCTGGGGATACCCCAAGACGAAGCCGTCGCCTGGCAGGAGCTGAAGTGGAATTTCGGCCTGAAAATTTGGTCACAAGAAGATCCAAGAAAAAAATTCTGCAGGCTCTGGACATTATTGGTGAACAAGATGGCATTGATCAACAAGCACAGGAGGAGTATGATCGATTGTTTGGACAGCCTCTATCTGATGAACATATCCGAGCACTAGTGCACTATTCAAATGGAATATTCCGGAGTGCTTGAACATTTGTAATGGGGATGCGGCACTGGCCGATGCTGCCCTGTAAAACATCCTGTTGGTCGTCTTATCTCTTTGTGTTTTTTATGGATCCTAAAAAAATACTCATTTGGAATGTTCGAGGTCTCAATTCCTCAGCTCGACAAGATTCCTTACGTACCTTGCTACAATCAACACGGGCTGATGTAGTTTGCATTCAAGAAACCAAGATAGCAGTTATATCTCAACGGGTACTGTTGTCTGCACTTGGGTCGGATTTTACAGAATTTACTGAACTGCCAGCGAATGGAGCTAGTGGTGGTATTTTGGTCGCATGGCGTCGCAATATCGGTACTACGGGAGTACGGCGGGTGGATAACTATAGTCTCTCCATAGAATTCTGCTTTGATAATGCACCAGTGTGGTTGCTCACTTGTGTGTATGGACCGCAAGGAAATGAGGAGAAGGTTCTTTTTCTCCAAGAGCTGAGAAACATTCGAAGCTCTTACTCTGGTCCATGGGTCATAGCCGGTGATTTCAATTTAATCTATAAAGATGAGGATAAGAATAATTCTAATTATAACAGGACGATGATGGGAAGATTTAGACACCTGATCAATGATCTTGATTTAAAGGAGATCCCGCTGCATGGTAGAAAATTTACTTGGTCGAATCGTCAAGATACTCCGACTTTGGTCAAATTAGATAGAGTTCTTTGCTCAATAGATTGGGAGGAACAGTTTCCAAATTGTCTATTACAGAGTATGGCATCAGAGGACTCAGATCACTGTCCACTTATGCTTGGCTGCAGGACAACAAAATGGGACGACGGCGGTTTCACTTCGAATCTTTCTGGCCCAAGTTAGACGGGTTCCAGGAGGCTGTAGCAGCTGCCTGGTCGTCGGTTCCAGCTGGACCGTGCACCTTCTCCGTGCTAGATAAAAAGTTCAAAGCAGTGGCAAAAGGGCTACAGAGTTGGAGTGAAAAACCTGTGGGTCATGTCGACTCGCAACTTTCACTCGCTAGGGAAATCTTACACAAGCTGGAAATTGCCCATGATGAAAGGATCCTCTCTCATGAAGAAACTTGGTTGAAGAACAATTTAAAGAAGCACGGCCTTGCTCTTGCCTCCCTCAAACGGGCCATAGCTCGTTTGCGTTCAAGAATCGGCTGGATACGGGATGGAGACGCTAATACAAAATTCTTTCATATTAGTTCCCGATATCGCAAGCAAAAGAATTTCATTGGGAAGCTAGTATCAGGAGAGGATGTGTACACCAACCATGATGATAAAGCAAGATTGATTGATGATTTCTATCAGCATTTGTTGGGGATAAATCTGGACCGAGTCCGCTCAATCAACCTTCATGAGTTGGGAATACAGGTACATGATCTGGATGCTCTCGACGCTCAGCGTTTTACCTCCTAAGGTACTAACACCTTCTGAAGAGGAAGTATGGGCCACGATCAAGCATTTGCCACCTGATAAGGCTCCGGGTCCGGATGGTTTCACTGGTCGTTTCTACAAGGTATGTTGGCCTCAAATCAAACAAGATATCATGGATGCTGTGTCTGCTGTTTGGAGTAGAAAGTTCATGGGTTTTGGCCGTCTTAACACAGCATATATTACTCTCCTCCCTAAAAAAGAGGACACAGTTCAGCCCAAAGACTTCCGGCCTATCAGTCTTGTTCACAGTTTTGCCAAGCTCATCACTAAAATGTTGGCAAATCGACTTGCTACACGACTGCAGCAGATAGTGACTCCAAACCAAAGTGCTTTCATCAAAGGTCGTTTCATACAAGACAATTTCATGTTGGTGCAACAAACAGCAAGGCTCCTTCATCAACAGAAACAGCCCCGAATTCTTCTCAAGCTTGATATTTCAAAAGCTTTTGACTCTGTTGCTTGGCCTTTCTTGTTGGAGGTGCTACAAAAATTGGGTTTTGGGCAGGTTTGGAGAGATATTATCTGTGGGTTATTGGTCTCCTCATCCACTCAGGTGCCTTTGAATGGGATTCCCGGTGAGCGCATCACTCACCGGCTTGGGTTGCGGCAGGGTGACCCTCTATCACCTATGCTTTTTATTCTAGTAATGGATGTCCTTGGGTATATGATTTCTATGGCGGACAATGAAGGTCTGTTGCAATCTCTCTCGAGACGAGCTTTACAACATCGCATATCTTTATACGCTGATGACGTAGTCCTCTTCCTTCGGCCGGAAGCAGAGGATATTGCAGTCACAATGGACATTCTTGAATTATTTGGAGACGCGTCTGGCCTCAAAACAAACTTGCAAAAAAGTAGCGTCTTGCCAATCCAGTGTGGCAATTTGGACCTCGATACAATTCAGCAGCTGTTGCCATGTGAACTAGCTGAGTTCCCTTGCCGGTATCTAGGTCTGCCCCTCTCACTCAAGAAACTAACCAAAACTCAAATCCAACCGATTATTGATCACATAGCTGATCAGTTACCGAGTTGGAAGGCGGACTTAATGACACGAGCAGGTCGCAAGGTCGTGGTTCAATTTGTGCTTACTGCTATGTTAGTCTATTTGGCCATGTCATATGATTTACCGGTCTGGGCTCACAAAGCTATAGACAAGCTGAGGCGTGGTTTCATGTGGAAGGGTCGAAAGGAGGCGAAAGGAGGACACTGTTTAGTAGCTTGGGATGTGGTGTGTCGTCCTCAAGAGCTTGGTGGTCTTGGAATCTCCAACTTAAAACTCATGGGTTGGGCATTGCGCATGAGATGGTTGTGGCTACAAAAAACTGAACCATCCCGCCCCTGGGCATCCTTGCCTATCCAAGTCCCGGCTGAAGTCCAAGCTTTCTTTCTAATGGCTGTCATACCAGAGCTGGGGAATGGAGCACGCATACTTTTCTGGGAAGATCGATGGATCCATGGCAAAAATATTGCAGAATTGGCCCCGCGCTTGTATGCTGCAATCCCCAAGCGACGAGCACGATATCGCACGGTGCAACAAGCTCTCCAAAACCACAATTGGGTATCTGACATTAAGGGAGCTTTAACAATGGGGGTTGTCATGGATTATCTTCAGCTATGGGATCTTGTGCAAGGTGCTGTTTTGCAAGAACAGGATGATGGTTTTATCTGGAAGCTTGCAGCTGGTGCGAAGTACTCAACTAAATCTGCTTATGAGGGATTCTTCGCTGGTTCCATTCAGTTTGCACCATGGGAGAAAATTTGGAGAACATGGGCGCCCGCCAAGTGTTAATTTTTCCTGTGGTTAGTAGCGCACAACCGATGTTGGACAGCTGATCGACTCATGAAACGCGGCCTGCCTCATCCTGAAAAGTGTCCACTTTGCGATCAGGAAGAAGAATCCATCAATCACCTGCTGCTGTCTTGTGTTTTCGCAAGACAATTCTGGTATGTTATGGTTGACCAGGTCGGCCTCCAAGCACTAGCTCCACAACCTAAGGTTGTTTCTTTCTTTGGCTGGTGGGAAACAGTACATGAGGCAACAAATGGGCTAATAAGACAGGGTATCAGTTCCTTAATTGTGATTGGAGCTTGGATTTTGTGGAACCAACGAAACCGTTGTGTCTTTGACGGAGTTGCTCCGAGCATGGCCGGTGCATTGGTTTTGGCCGCTGAGGAACGTCGGCTATGGATTTTGGCCGGTGCAAAGGGACTTTCTTTCCTGGTAGCCTCTCTAGTAGGAGACTAGAGTTTGTTCGAGGTCGTTTTAGTTTTATTTTAAGGTGCGAATGTAATCCAAGAAAAAGATGTGTGTGGTGTGTGTTGTAATCGGGTTCTTATCCTGTTTTTTTTCTTAATATAATGAAACACAGCTCTCCTGCGTTTTCGAGAAAAAAAATGCAATTTGTAAAAATGGTGAGGGCCAAGACTTAGCAAAATAAAGGGTTGTTCCTTCACTAACATAATGTGGGTGAATAAGAGTGCTCAAGACATTGTTAATACAGTTAACCTTTATTAAGTTAATTTGAAGTATTCCCTTCTAATAAAATTAGGGGAGCTTAAGTCATTTTTATAGTGGGTGCAAGCAAAAAGATAATTTCCTTAACTTCCTTTTGTTTTTGTGCAATGAAATTTTTGTGCAAGGGAAATGATGGGCTCAGGAACAATTGCACCAAATTTGGTGATTTCTCCTAAAAAGATTAAAAAGATATTAATAATTGAATTCATGTACAGTTTTTAAGCAACATTTAAGGGAACATAGAGTTAGACATGTCAAATTAATTTGTAACTTTTTGTGGTGTTAAGTTGTGCAAAAAGAGGCCTTCTATCCAAAAATCAAGGTTTTTAGATGGTAAAATTAATTATGAAAATTCCATGATAGTTTTACTTCTAAATTAACATAAAGTTTGAATATTCCAGGTGATAGATCTGACCACAAGGAGTCTAACAAATTTTGGTTTACATTTTGCTGAGCAATATTCTATTTTTGGTGAATTTCACAAGTTCTAGTGAGTTTCTGGATATTGAATAAAATTGAAACCGAGCCGGGCCCGCCTGCCAGCGACACAGAACAGGGGCGGCGGCGCTCGGGCAGCATCCCGACGGGACTCGACTGCGGTTCTCGCCGGAGAAGTGTCGGCAGCGAGTGTCATGGTGCCCAGCGTGCTCAGCACGGCGTGGGGGAGCGAGATGGAGCAAGATGGGCGGCGGGGCTCACCGGAGCGCGGCCGGCGGCGGTTGGCGGTGGACTAGACGACGGCGGGCGGCGTTCCGGTTGCTCGGCGGCCGGAGGGGTTCGATAGCGAGCAGCGTGAGCTACAGCAGAGACCGGCGATGCATCCTGTCACGGCGACGGGGCAGAAAATCGGCCGGAAGTGGACTGACGTCGGCGAGGTGGCGGCGCGGGTGAGCTCCGGCAATGGCGCGCCCGTATCGTCGTCCCTGCTCCACGGCGTGTATTAGGGTCGAGAAAAATGGAGAAAGGATTGTAAGAATACCTCGCCGGCACAAGGAATCGGCTCGGCACTCACCGACAGTGAAGCTTTGGTCGCGGACGGCAATGGCGGACTGAGGCGGTGCTCCGGGAGGAAAAAGGGAGAAGAGTGGAAGGGAGGGAAGAGGGAGTGAGCCAGTGGGGGGAAGAAAAGAAATGCGAGGCGCTCGGGAGGGATTGATGTGCGCACGCGGGCGATGATGGTCGGCGGACGGCGCTCGTACAGGTGGTAGGCGGCCGGACGACGGTAGCAGCGGCGCGTGCGGGAAAGAATTAAGACGCCCGTCGCCTTACCAGGTGCCTTGCTCGTCGTGGCGCTCGGTGATAGGGCGGCACGCCGCGGAGTGGCTGGAGTCATGGCGCGTCGGTAGGAGCAAGGACGAAGTGCGGACGTGGGAATAGTGCTCGGCCGGCCGGCGCCAATAGAGAGAAGGAACAAGAAAGAAAGGGAGGGAAGGAAGGAAGGAAGGATGGAAAAAGGAAAAAGAATAAAGGAGAAAATTAGTTTACGAATTTGGAAATTATTTCTCCCCAAGGCAAAGTGAATAAATTAGAATTTCAATTGCTTTTTGGACTCCACAAAGAAGATGGAAAAGGTGGGAATTGAAAAGAAGGTTAACTTTGAATTTGAAATGTTGCTTTGAAAATTTTTGAATTCTTTATTATTAGTCACTAGATCTCATTACCTATTTATTTAATTCCCTCGACGATTAGGTTTTTGATTAAGTTACTTTGGAATTTAGGCTCGAAATCATTATTAATGTTCTTTCATCTGGTTACGGGAAAGATTAACGCGCGATTTTTGATTAACTCCTAATTAAACTAATTAATTATAGGAAAAAGAAACTTTTCTAATTAATCTTAATCGGTGAATTGGATGCCAATATCGTGTTTCCCCTCGCTCAATTGGATACACGGAAATTCCTAACTCTTAATTGAACATCGTTAATCTTTGTTAGCTTAGTTGATTATCTAGGGTTAGCATGAGGTGTCACAGATACTCGACGAAGCGAGTACACACATGGTACAACACAGGCAAAAAAAAACAGAATGATTTACAGACAAGGAGAGTATTGAGTGGTTATGTTACATAGATTAAGTTTACATGCTAAAAAGTAGCGGATACAACTGCAGGGAAAAACACCGTTTTCTTGCGGAAGCAAAAGTTAAGATTACAAACTCCAACTCTCTAGACTAAGAGGAAGCATGTGCCCTGCCCAACGGCACACTGCTACCTACCAACCGCCAGCCGCGGCTATTCTATCGGATCCCACTGGATGCTTCCCCATCCGGGGGCTGGTCCCCCCCCCCCCAAGGGTAGCCATCGCTATCAATGGATTCTGCACCACCTGAAAATCACAAGTCGTAAGGTGTGAGCTTCTAAGAAACTCAGCAAGACTGACCCGTCAAAGTGGCTATCTACATCCGACACCTAGACATGCAAGCCGACTCAAGGCGGGATTCTTTGCAAAGGACTCGCACTAGGGTCCCTGTACTTCAAGTTTTAGCCATGTTACGTTATTAGGAAACAAAACTTTAGTTTGCACTAATCTATACAAGCAGGGTAAACAACCAAGTTTATCATAGTTATTACCACAATCCAATTTAACCTCTTAGTTTAGTTCCCCACACTTACGACGGAGAGGATAAGCAAACTCGTAGACTGAGAGCGACAGCGGTTCAAACCAATTTACACCTACAGGGTTAACCTGATCACACGATACGTGCGCGTCCCGGACCGCACGCAGCAACCTTTCACACAGGATCTTGCAAAGCTAATTCCCTCCTACGCTATCTCGCAGTGCCGCATCCCACCAGATCGTCCGTCCCACACGGTATCGGTGGAGTTCTCACACTGTCGTCCCCAGACCGCCTCCAATCAGATACTGTAAGGTAGGTTTTACAGTCACCAGGTTACCTAGGTTTACTGGGTCCCAAAGCTCCAGTATGTGAACAGTACGTTCAATACTGAGCCAACAGTGTCGCACGAGCCAGACAGAGCTACCGTACGCAAACTCAAGTTCTGTTGCTATCCTACCATTCCCTGTCTGACCCTCAACTTACCCCATGTACACGGTCCCTCCATAAGTTTGCCAGTGAGAGAGTAGTTCCACGCAACTCCTACATCTACGAGGAGTGTCCGCTCTACTCGACTTCTACCGAAGAGTACTACTAAGCATAGCAGTCTACATTGAACTACCAGTACCAACATACCAAACTAGAATCTTAGGGAACTTATGCGACTAGGGTTTCAACCAACTCCTGACAATCTAATGCACAATCATGACTCCTGTACTGTGATAAAGGAAAATTTTAAAAATTATTAGTGCACCGAGACGTGCCTTGTGGTTGCTCTTGATCTACAGTGGTGTGCTCCTCGGAAAACTCGGGCTCGACCTCGACGGCTACCTCGTTCACGTCGGCGTCTACATGATGCAATTAGAAAGATGAAGTCATTAAATAAGAAGTGATCTTTAAATTAATCAATAAACAATTAACATAAGCATAATGTTAATCAAATTATTAGTACCTAGACAAACCTAACTTGCTATTACATGAACGGATTAATTCAAAAGTACTCTCTAGAGTTTCTACAATTTTTCCCAGATTTTTATCAGTTAATACACAATTATTTGGATTTCATGCCATTTATTAGCAATTAAATAAAGTCCAAAATAGAAAATTTTACCCATGAAACTTTTATATTTTTATTGGAAACTACATTTTCCACTGGTTCCATAAAAATTGAGCTTTTATTTTTCTGAGCTATATTCGATTTTATACGCATTTTTAAACTTTTCAGCCAAATAAACAAATAATAAAAGGAAAAACCAGATTTTTGCATCTGGCCTCGGTCCGCGTGCGCACACTCCGACGGCGGCGGCGCCGCTGGCGACGAGAGGTCGCGCGAAGGGCACCAGCGGCCAGAGCTCGACGCACTACGTCGAGGGGACAAGGTTTTGGCCGGCGGCGGCCCTCGGAACGACGGCGGTGTCAAGCGGCGGTGCGGCAACAGCGGCGGCCATGGCGCGGCGGCGCCACGGGGTGAGACTACGCGCCTAACCTTGCTCGACAGCTTCTAAGCGACGAGATGGAGCTGGGAAGGGGGGTTAACGGCCGGGATTTCTCACCAAAAGGCGGTCGGCGACGGGGGCGGCCTGTGCGTGCTCACGTTCCCGGCGGTGGAGACCTTCCCCTGGACAACGGCCGGCGGTGAGAGCGGCGCGGCGTCACGAGGGTTGCGAATGGAAACAAATGGGGCTTAAACCAGAAGCGGAGGCGAGATCTCACCATGCGTCTCCCCTACGACGGCGTGCTCTGGCGATGGGCGACGCGTTCCCGACGACCGGTGCTGCAATACGAGGAGCGGCGAGGTCAGCGAGCTGCGCGGGGCCCTAGGAAGTACCAAAAACAAGGAAACGAGCTCGGGCGCGAAAAGAGATGGAAGCTCACCGGAACCTCCCCTGCTTCGGTGCAAAACGGTGGTGGCGACGCCCAAATTCTGACGGACTCGGGAGATTACGACGATTTGAGCCGGGAAGAAGGGCGGGAGCTCTCTGGCGCTTCGGTTCTGAACGGAAGCGTCGAGGAACGGGCGAAGACGGAGCGCTGCTTCGTGGGGTGCTCAGCGGAGAAGAAGCCCGGGAGAGAGAGAGAGAGAGAGAGAGAGAGAGAGAGAGCGGCCACGGCGGTTATATACCGCGGCGCGCGGGAGGACTGGCCGGCACGCACCCCCGTCACTGCTGCAGCATGCTCTGCGCGCGGCAAGTGACGGCGAGCTTCTGCCGTTGCAGCGCGCGTGTGAGCGCGTGCATCATGCGTCGGAGGAAAAGGGAGAGCAGGAGAGGGAAGAGAAAAGAGAGAGACTGACCGGTGGGACCTGCTGTCCAGTGGGTCCCACTGGTGATGGAATTTTTGGAACTTAAAATTCATCAAAATTTTCGAAAACTGAAATAGCCCAAGTTTGATTGACTCAGGATTTGGGGAAAAGGTGATTTGGAAACAGTAGTGTGTTTGAACCCAAGTTTTTGGATCCGGAATTTGAATTTGAATGAATTTGATTCGGTTCTTTATTTGCAAGCATCCTCAACCCTACAACAATCCTTCTCACTTTATTAAAATTTTGTTGAAATGATTATTTGTGAACCCTTAAAAATGATTTAATTTCGAGTTCAAAAGATTATGAAGAGGAGCGCTACACAGCTGCTCCCCCCAGTTGGGCCGGCTACCAAGGCGCATTAGGGACCGTCTTGCCCTGCTTCCCCCATGACTTTGATGTCCACCGATTTGTCACATCTGCAACATCTGAGTTGTTGTGGTTGACAGTGCGGCAAGCGAACACATTTAGGAGGTAGAAGACGTATAAGGCTTTCAGCTATTATGCGTGCGTGCTTTGCAACCCTGGTGCTCGCCATTAGCTCAGCCATCTTCATCTTCGTTAGGTGTGGTTAGCTGCTGCTGCTCTCCATTATTATTATGAAAAACAACAACGATATTGACAAGCCTAAGATTTAGAGGTAGGAATAATTTATTTATTTATTTTCATTCAGTAGTTTAATTCCTAGCGTGTGTGTTTTCTTTTAGCTGCTTATTCCTGCTGTGTATTAATGGTTGTTTGTAGATGTTCTAATTTATAGTTTTGAACAAAATACACATTACTTTTCTCAGGTTATATTCCAGGATTACGATTAATTTAGTACTCCCTTTGTATATTGATGGTCACCTGTAGATGTTCTAATTTATAGTTCTGAACAAAATATACACTTTATTTTTTTAGCTATATTCTAGGATTTTAATCGGTTAATTCAGTTGTTGTCAAACTATAGCGTTAGCACGGGTAGGTCAACTAGTTATATTTAAGAGGTGAAAGTGGAACTTAAAGTGTCAATAGTGCATTGGTGTCTTAATTGGCTAATGCTTGAATACTCATTATATTTTAAGGAGGTGGAAGTGGAACTATCAATAGTGCATTGGTGTTTTGTTTGGCTAATGTTAGTGGGAAGAGCAACAACGCCATTAGGGAATGCCTGTTACTTGTTTAGCATTTTTGGCATCGATCTGGATTAATGGAGGAAGAAAATGAGGTAATGCTGCATGCTAATTGGAGGTTGTTAAGTGATGGTGGGTGGCACTATAGGGACTGAGGGCAAAAGGAGCTACAGTTTTCAATAACTGAGATTAATGCATGAGTTAAGCAGGGCAAGAGGAGATCCTTCAGGATAATGTGGACAAATTTTAGTGGAAGAAAATCATCCAACACCGATGTGAATTTGAGGTGACGTGGTACTATGTGGATGAAGAGAAATGATGTTAGTAGATTGTGCTTATAATATAAGCATAGATTTCGATATGTAGAGTAGTATAGGTAACTGTTTTCCAAACTATTTTTGTTAACACAACCCTAAAAAAAAAAAGAATTAATTTTACGTGGCCATTTGAGATGCTTTTATTATATTAAATATTTTATCTATGTATATTCCATGTGATATCATTTTGCTAATGCTGAATAGGAACAACAATATCCTCCTCCATGGTTATTATTCATGTCATTTAATTATAAAATAACTAATTTTCCCATGCTAATAGATTTTACCGAACGCCCCATAACTACTGCCACGGATACGGATGGATATGTCGCTGAGGGAAGAAACATCAGAAAAATAAAAAACCCTTAGCTGCTTAAGGAAATTTTGGCTTAAGGGCTTCAGTGTTACCCGCAAAAAAGGGCATCAATGCAGGATGCAGTATGGAAATAAACAATGGATTTATGATCAATTTACACACAATAACTGGTCATTTGCTCAACAGCGCAATGCCACAAAATGTGAACAACCAATGTTTCTCCCTGGTGTTGATCGAGTACGAATACAAAATTACAACATCACCTCTGGGCTTCATCTTTGGGCAGGTCAGCATATTTTCTCAAATTGTTGTACATGTCATGGCAAAACAAAGCAAAACCAGCCATATTCCTGAATAGCTCTGGCAAGTGCGTCCGAAGGTTTGCGAGTGATTTCTCTCTCACCTGCTTGGCAAGCCTACGGTGGTGTTCCTCCTCTTCCCTCAGCCTAATCTCTATTTCTTCGATAGCATGTCTCCTATCCTCAGCAGGATCTAGGTTTTGAGCTTCTGGAGCTTCGGGGTTTGCATCCTCACCTAAGGATGCCCGTCTCTCCATATACTTTTGATTCCAGTCTTCAAGCTGTTGTTTCTTTCTAATTAGATCCCTGCGAGTTTCCTCACATCTCCTCCTTAGATTTACCTCTTCGTCTTGAAGGTTTACAATGTTGTTTATGACTTCCGCAAAGCTTTTGATTGCAGTTTTTGCAAGCTCAATTGGAAGCTTTTCAAGCTGGTCATGCCAGGCATACAGCAGGTGCTTGATGGGAGGATCCACCTGTCTTGGAGGAGAGGAGACCTTCTCCTTCAAGTTGCTCTCAATAGGGATGAGGTTCAGCTTCAGCCATGCGTTGAGTGCTCTGATGTACGATTTTTGATTGTCCATCAGTTTCTCAAACTGCATGTGCCACTCTCTAATAATGTCACGTAGCTCACGAGTCTGGTCATGATGCGAATCAGTCGTGTCTCTCGGAACAGGAGGAACCTCAAAAGATCTGATAGCTGTCACGATTATATACTGATTCCTGTGATGATGGTGCATAGCACTCCACATTGTAGCCATCCTGCCAAAGGTAAGGATCGGTTATTTTTTATTTTTCTTTTTATTTTTGTGAAGGACAGTAAGGAAAATGTTATCAGAGTTCATGTTGAATTAGTGCAAAACTGTAGGACTTACAGCCTATTCAAAAATAGCTGGCACTGATATTTCCACTTTTACAAAATACAAGTTGTGCACATCAAATGTTTCATACACAATAAAAAATGTGCAAATGCATTTCTTCAAAGCCGTCAAGGACTCTTTTGACTAAACCATGAATATTCCTGCACTCTACGTTATTATGATTTTGCCACTTATATAATTTGATCCTTAAATGTTTGTAGATAGATGTATGCATCAGAAACGGCTAAATGATAAGTCCGAGCATCTTATCCACTGGCCACATGACTTCTTGAGTAATACCTCCTGGCTTTCCAAAGTCCAAAGGTACACTATATTGTAGGAATCATCAATTACTCTAGCTTACTTGATTGATGATGATTTTGCCACTTATATAATTTGATCCTTAAATGTTTGTAGATAGATGTATCATCAGAAACGCTAAATGATAAGTCCAAGCATCATCTTTATCCACTGGCCACATGACTTCGTGAGTAATACCTCCTGGCTTTCCAAAGTCCAAAGGTACACTATATTGTAGGAATCAACAGTTACTCTATAGCTTACTTGATGTGATTTGTCATCTCACATCGCAAGCTGTTGCCATTGTTGTCGAGCCTCACAGTTACCGATGCTTGCATTAAGGTACTGTTTGTTGTTGTAGTTATTTTTCTGTACATATTTTTGGCCGTGCTTTTGTTTTCTATGTCGAATCAATTTGTTCAATAGGATGGGGTTCTATCAATGATAATTTTTCCTGATTCATTTCCAAAAGGTGTTGATGCAGGTTCCATAATTCTACTTGTTATGAATAAGAAAAACTTTTGATTTCCTGATTTTGAATTTAGCTTAACTTTTTTATGAATTGTAGAAGCAAACTTTCCTTTTTTTTTTCTGGACTTTAGGATCCTATTGCATAAAAACTGGTCATGAGTATTAACAATCTGAGAGATATCAATTTATTATCCACTGCAGATCTGCATGATTGCCTCTAATCACTAACGTATGTTTGCATTTGCAACTCACTAATTCAGGAAAGCATCATAAAAATTTATATGGATTATTGTTGGGTAGCACTCTTAGGAGGTTATTGATGTTGGCAAACAGGCAAGCAGTTCCCACACTCAACTGTATCAATTTATTATCTATTGCAGATTTGCATGGTTGCCTCTAATCACTAAAGGAGCTTTGCATTTGCAACTCACTAACTAAGGAAAACGTCATAAAAATTTAGATGGCATTATTGTTGGGTGGCATTCTTACGAGGTTATTGACTGGCAATCAGGCAAGCAGTTCTCACCACACTCAAATCGCAAATTGACACTGGTGTTTTGTGCTGCGATGAAGTTGCAGCTTTTCTGTTTTTACTTCCTCTTTATTTATAGCTGAAAACAAGAGAAATGGCCATAGTTGCCTGCTATGTAACTAAGACAACCGAGTGGCCGTGAGAACTCCCTACAAACAAGGACATTAGGACTAATTCTACACCACTATTCTCTGAAAACTGAAACAGCTACTGCTAACTATTGAGACCCTTAGCAGATTTATCATGATCAAATATTTTAATATTGAGCTCCGTCCATCCCAAAGAAGTTTGTACCGGTGCAAACCACCAACTGCTGATGGAAACCTCCATTTTTCTCCAATTTCTTGCTACTTTTAGCACCACCAGAAGTTGCACAATCCATAAAAGGCATGAAGATACAAGGCGCTCTGCATGCTTATATGCTGATGCCAGACACAACCACGGAGCTAGCTAGGAGACAGGTTTACTTAATGGAATCGGAAACCTTACGCTGTCATTTCTTTTTTGTAATTTTCCTGGATGTCTTCACGTGCATGATAATATGCAAATTGCTTTGTTGCATAGAGTGAAACTTTAGTTTGTAGAGAAACAGGTTAATCACCGCTAAGTAATCAACAACAAAATGAATTTTTAACAGCTAAAATGTGCATTACTTTTGAATTGCTTGATTTGTGTTGTCTAATGTCACGCAGTATTAGTGCGGGAATATATTAGTATCCTATAATGCAAGTGACAAGACTAACGTTGGTACACAAGATTCATATCACAACTTTTATGTAACGTTAATGTTAGACCATATTTCCTTTTTCCCCTGCACTGTTCAATTAATTACAGTAGGCATGTAATAGAAGTACTACCATGAACTTGCCACACATTGACACGAAGGAACACTAGCATAGCAAGGTGCATATCATTGATACAATCCATTGCAGTTAAATGAAATAGCAATACAACTAAAATTATAAGGAAGCACTAGTCGTGAAAGAATACTTACCCATCAACGAGGTCCACCAACTTTGGGCATAGCTGTTCATCTCGAAGCCAATTTATTTTTGAAACTGTTGAATCCATAGACTGCATATCCACGATATACCTTGTGTGTAGGTGGCTAACTGCAGCCTTTGTCTTTTCCAGAGTTTCAAGTTTAACACCACGTTTCTTTTGCTTATGCAGTAGAGCTACCTTCTTTTGATAATCAATTTTCATGAGTTCCCCAGCCTAATTTGGCACACGCAAAATAAAAAGTAAGCCAGAAAAACGATGGAGACAAAAACCTGTACTAATAATTACATATAATACACCATGGCTAGAAGATAAATGCATCTTAGGGGCAATATCCATTTTTGAAGTAAGAAACAAATTTATTTGTATTGGACAATTATTTGCACTCTACTTCTACTATCTGGCCAAATGACTTCTCACCACTATGTAATCTGTTATGAGCAGACTTGGTTAGGGCCTGCTTGGTGGCTGGCGGTGGCGCTGCAGGGAGGCAGCGGCGGCGGCTAGGGCAGGGGCGGCACGGGCACAGAGGCGGCAGCCGTGAGGCTGGCACGAGGAGATTGAGAGCTAGAGAAATTTGGGAATAAACCCTTTTCTTTCTTGAGGGATCATAGATACAGGGCCCTTTATTTATAGGCTGGACTCACAAACCTTCCTAATAGATAACGACTCCTTTCCTAATTGGTTAGAGCAACTCCAACAGCCTCTGTAAAATGTTTTGTAAAGATAAATATAGCTATTTTTTAACAAAACAGCGCTCCAACGGACTCGTCATCTTCATTTGGCCTTGCTCGCTATTCCGGAGTCCTCGCTCTTCATCTTTGGCTATCTGCGCGGCTCGCAATTACCCACGTGCATGCAGCTCCTTCTCCCTGTTCCCGCGCATCTTGCTCTCCTAGTGCGCCGCCCTCTTCCCATACCCCTGCGGCCTTGTCTCATTCCCTTTTCAGCCAGATTTCGTTTTGAGAAATCAAAGCAGAGCGGAAGATGAAAGATTCATGGATTCAAGCATGGATACACCTAATTTTTGATGGTTTACTTGTATCTTTGGTCCACCCATGGCCAACGGTGGGGGCAGCTGGTCTTCCATGGTCCGTCGATGGCCGGAGGTGGGGGCAGCTGGTGTTCCATGGTCTATCCATGGCCGGAAGTGGGAGCAGCTCGTGTTTCATGACCCACCCATGGCCGCCGGTGGAAACAGATTGATGGGACGTTGGGTCAACTCGTTCAAACGCAATGTAAGGGATCGGCAAAATCGAGCTCCAAATTAGCTCCACAAGCGGCGAGCAGATCGAGGATGAGCTGTAGACACTTCAGTGTGCTGCTCGACGCGTGTGCCATGGCCATGGACGTACTCGGCGGTATGGGTACATGCTCGTGCTGCATCGAGGCGGACAAGACGGCAGCAGCGCGCGGTGACTAGATCTTGTATCTGCCGACGAACCCTCCCATTCCGACTGCGGTGAGGAGGACCTTGCGGTGGGCTGTAAAAAGCAACGGGGGAGTCCATCCGCATAGTCACGGTGGCGTTGACGAAGGCCGCGACAACGTCCGCCGAGCAAGAGAGAAAGATTGATGATTTTTTGACTGATGATGTGGCACTTTATGAATATAGAGCTGTTGGATTGCTTCACATTTTGAATGGCTATTTCATTTTAAAGAAGAGCTAAAATAGGTAAATTTGAAGAATATTTTACCTAGGCTGTTGGAGATGCTCTTAGGATTCCTTGTCCTAATCAAATCCAAACCTTCTATCTATAATCAAATCTTAGATTCCTAATAGAATATGGATCCCTCTACCTCAATTAAGACTCCTAAATGTTTCCTCCCTAATCTATTTCCTCCTCGGGCCCAGTAGGGACGGCCCACGCACCGCCAAGGGTAGCGACGGATGCCGCCCTAGCGCCGGCGGAGCTTGGGCTAGGCGCCGGCGGCTGGGCTGGGGGAAGGGCCCACCCTTAGCCCATAACATAATCTCTCAATGATAAGATCTCAAGTAATTACAGTTCGAAATAAAAGAAAATTTCAGCAACCCTACAATCCACTAGTTAGTTTTCTTAGGGAACCAGATTGAGTTGTGATATTCGGCAATACTTAAATTTAAATGAGTTACAGTACCTAATAATTCCCATAGTTACAGTACCAAACATTTTTAAACATGTCATGCAGTTCACGTTCCTAAAGTCAAGATTAGGCTAACAATAGGATTTAACTTCATATGTGACAGAATACTGGTACCAATAAATCTTATTGACATGTGGGACAGGATGGTGAATATAGGATTGAACAAAATTGCAATGCCACCGAAGAAATTTATTCCTATAAATTACTAGTGCCAGATGTGAAATTGGATAATCATACAGAAATAATAGTGCTCTAACGCATTATTAATCCATGCAAATAAGACCAGAAGCAGAAATAGTTATAAGAGTAGTAGATCAGAGCTACCAAGATGTTGCTGATTAATTGAATGTACATTACCTTCACTTCATCAAGCAGTTTTTTCTCCCAAGCAAGCATTCTATCCAGAATAGCAGCATGGGTTTCAAACCTTTCATCAATCTCAAAATTATCACTCAGATCATCATGGTCAGGTAAGTTCTTGAAGGAGCGGTTCCATGTAATAACGTGCATAATTTTCATAGAGTGGTCAATATGGCCTAAAAGCAACAAGAAAAATCATTAGCACATGGAAACGATAAACATGAAAAATTCAAAATTGTAAATTTAGAAACAGGAAACTGAAGAGCAACTCCAATAGAGCTCTCACATGAACTCCGATCAATTTCAGAGGACGGGTGAAAAAAGTCTCCAACCAAGCCCCTATCCATTTGTTGATGCTACCTCCCATTCCTCCCTTCCAACCTCTCACATGTGGAGATCGACCTGAGCCCGCGTCCGATCTATAGCACAAACTTCCAGTGTCATGCAGTTTGGACTTGCATGTCCTGGGGCACCCATGCTCAAACCCGTGCCCTGTTGCACCTGATGCCCCATGCTTGAGTGCTGCTGCGTGTGCTGTCTCACGCCAATCGTCGCTATACTTGCATCTGAGCACCATCACTGGCCTCACAACCCATTGGATGTGGACCAGGCAGAAGCAGCTGAGAGCTCATAAATGGACCCCAGAGAGGGAGGGAGGGAGAGAGGCGGGCGGGCGGCAGAGGGACTCAAAAGGCTGGGGTTGGCTGTGGGTCTAATGGCAATAAAGAGGCGAATCTGAGAGAGCGGTTGGAAACCGCAGTTAAGTAGGAGATGAAATATGGATAAGAGAGGTCCTATTTGAAGGGACAAACGGTTAAATTCGAGTAGTCGGTTGTATGTAAAGTGGCTTAAACTCAGTAAAAATGGGTACACAATATTCCTCAAAAGAAAAAATGACAGACACTTTAGGAGAAATAAAGGAATATGTGCACTGCTTGATGAAAACTTATGTGACAAGCTGAGTTCATAAATCATCAAATTAGCTGATTCCTAATTGTATACATGATGGCAGCAAGTGCAGAAAGCTATTAAAACTGAAACAGCATAGTAGCATGGAATTACGGTTTTAAGGCGGTAAGGCGACGTACGGCGGTTCACCCCCTTCCAGCCGCCTAGGCGCTTAACGTGCACGGCAAGGCTACGTCACATCACACATCCTAAGGAGAATTGCACCCAAATTACGCAGCCAATTGGGAACAAAGTTCCTGCCTATTCTTGATCGTACTGATCAAATAAGCACAGCAAATAATATGTGAAAAATTGGAAGCCAATGGGCCATTTCAACAGTAAAAAATAAGAGGATGGCCCAGTTTCATGCTTGGTGACTGGTGACAGCCCATGAGCCCGTCCCCTCAGCCTCTGATCATCCCGTCCACCTCCTCCCCCCTCCTCCCTACCAGGTGCAGCCTCTAATCCATCTTCCAAAGTTAAATTCAGCAACGGATGGGGCAGGTGACACCGAAATGGAAACGGAGAAGGGGAGAGGTGCCACTGATGGCAGAATAGAGGTAGCGGTGGATAGGAGATGTCAAATTGCAAAGAACAAAGCACAGGAGGGAAGGAGATGAAGCAGCAGGGCATACCAGTGTCCTACTCAAAGGCCAGTGGGCACGCAGAGACGCAGATCCGCGGGGCCTGTGAGATGCAGTCACACAACCGCTGGTTCCAGATCTCTCCCTCTCAGCCTGCTTTGCAGGCTTCGTAGACATGGTCGAGTCTCGCGCGTGCGCTTGGCATCCTCAATTCCCCGCCAACCACAGTTCAGTTCGTGTTAGGCGCTTGATTCGATGGCCTGGGCGTTAAATCACGTCACGGCAATGCCCAATTGCGATGTGGCGATGCCTCCCTCGCTCCCCTCCCTGCCTATCTCTCAGCCTGCTTTGCAGGCCTCGTAACGCACAGTCAAGTCTTGAGCAAGCGCTTGGCGTCCTCAATTCCCCGTCGACAACAGTTCAGTTCGTGTTAGGCTGTTTGATTCAATGGCTTGGGCGTCCAATCTTGCCAAGGCAATGCACAATTGCCATGTGGCGACGCTTCCCTCCCTCCCCTCCCTCCCTCTCTCCCTACCTATACTAGTGAACAGAGTTTCAAATAATTAAATCTATAATGATTAAGAACAGAGTTTCAAGATATTGGTGCACGGAGTTTCAAGATGTTCACTTGAGGGAATAAAATATGACAAAGGGAAAAAAACATGTAAACATCTCTATTATTGTAAACATATTGCATGATAGCCAGTATAAGAAAGTAACAACGTTTAACATTGAAAAAACAGAAAGAAACAGAGTTACAGAACAATATATGCAGCTGAATTTGGAACTCAGTTCATTATATAGTAATGCATCAATAAAAGGTTTTAGCCACCTTGAATAACGTTTAAGTCAGTTATCTTGCATTAAACAAGTGATTCTAGAATTCAAATAAGCAAGCCATGCAACATAAAATCTTCAAAGTGTGACAGAAAGAGAACCCACTTATATGTTCTTTATCAGAAAGGGAAAAAATTAACGTTTCTTTAAAAGCTAGCCCAGAACCAGATACCTCATCATTGTGATTTGCACTCTAAAAATCAGAATTCAAAGCCTTTTATGCATCAAGTAGATATTCAAAACCAATCGAAGGATAATAAAATAGAGATCATATATTTTCTTGCTCAATGCCTGTGCAGCATCACATAAACTAGAAAGTTGAAAACTATTTGGTAGCAACACTTACCTCGGCTGTCAGCATGGTTGGAATGATAATGCATTCGTGTGGCCTCCAGCTTTTTCGATACATCATGAGCACTTTCAGAAGCTCTGAGGAAGTGATCATCCAGCTGAGAAACAATATGTAACAAGCTCGCAGTCCCTGATGCTACCATCTTCCCCTTCCAGGTCTCAGCCGAGCCCAACGACGACGTATGGTAGTGTGCAGTTGGTGGTGGGCCAGGTGCCTTGGGTGGCTTCCTAACAATAGGTTTCGACGGAGGTAGATTTGCCATCATCTCTTCAATGGCTTTATTCTTCTCTGCTACTATCTGGGGCGGTTTTTCCTTAGCAGCAGCAGCTTCACTAACAACAGGCTTTGTCATAGGTGGCCTCACCTCAGCTACTGGTGCCTCCACGTGCCCTTCTATCCAAGTTTCATCAGAGGACTGCTCTAGGTTGGGTGGTGGTGTGGGGGTCGGACCAAAGAAGTAATCCCAGGTAGCCATCTGTGACTCTGGAACCGGAGGTGGTGGCGTTGTGGAGACTGGCGTCGGTGGCGCTGGGTTCAGCCGTGGTGGCGGAGGGGGGGTCACTGGAGAAGATCCTACACTATCCATCACAACCCGCTTCTGCGGCTGTAAGTGCACCATGCCATCCTCACTGACATCATCATGCTCATGGTGATCATCGTCGTCGTCGTCGTCATCATCATCATCATCATCACTGTCATCTTCACTATCGCTCCTGATATGCCCATCATCTTCCTCCTCGTCCTCTTCTTCCTCCCGTATAGAAGCGCCCGCAGGTGGGCGATTCTTGGCGGCGGTCTTTGGGCCAATAGGAATGTTGGGGGTCGAGGAGGACCGTTGGAGGCTGGAGTGGGAGAAATCAGGGAATGGTGGCGGGGGCGGTGGGGAGGCCGCGCTGAGGACGGAGGCCGTGGAGGGGCCAGGCGGCGTAGAGATTGATGCCGCGGCGGCGGCGGCGGCGGCGGCGGCGGCGTGCTGGGAATGGGAGGCCACAAGGCTAGGGTCAGGCGCCTCGCCTTGGGCGAAGTCGGATAACGCGCCGCCAGTGCTTCTGAGGCGTACCGTGTACCCGGTGTGGGCTGCGGCGAAGGCGTTGCGCGCCTGCACGGCTTCGGCCATCAGCCGCCTCCGCTCCCGGCACCGACACACCGCCTCCTCGTGGTCGATCTTGGACTGTCCGCATCCCATCGGAGCGGCTGGTCGGCGCGGGGTTCTGGCGATTCTCGAGGAAGCTCCGCGTGAATGCGGCAGCAGTGCTGCTGTCGGGGCGGGGGAAAGGGGACTAGGGCGGAGGGAGGGGGACTGGGGACTCGGGCGGGGGGCGGTGGCCGGTGGCCGGTGGATGCCGTGCAGCTGTGAAGTGGGGAAGGGAAAGTGGCGGAATTGTTTTTTTTTTTATCGGGGAAGTAGCATAGTTGAAGTTGAAGAATATCTGCTGGATGTAGGCTGCTCTTGCCTAATCTATCAGATCGAATTTCGTACAATCCTACGATCGATCTCCATACTTATAAGTGATCTCCATACTTATAAGTGGACCCTTAATTAAATAAGACATCTGTAAGAATTTATATGAAAATATACTGTTTTTAATATTTTTATATTAAAACTTTTCTCACCTACCACACCCTCAGGTACCTAGTCACAGCACCTTGAGTTACACTTGTGCCATATTCACACGCTATTTCCTTCTGTCGAATCAATGAATTATTCATTGAGAACTATCTACTTTTGCCCGTGCTAACGCTACGGGTGTCAAACAAAAATAATATATGCGTGAACATATAATAATTTTCAGTACATAACATATTAAAATCTCTTCCCTTTTACACATGGAATAAAATATTAGAAAAATAACATTTACAAGCAAAGGAACGATCTATGGCATCTTACACGCCTTACAAATTCTTGTATAAATCTAGGAATATTATCTCGACATTTGTTGTCCTCATGATTAAGCAGATCCGTAAGCAGTAGAGTCCTTAATGTCTGTCCGTCCTGCATAAGTTATTAATGAGAAATTATTTTATTTCTATGTATAATATGGTTCAAATATATATGCTACAAAATTTGAAGAATAGCACTTACGGTGCAAATTGGTGGTAGAGTTGAACCACAAATGTGACGTACGAAATTAATAACTAGAAACCAGTGATACGCCTATTAATGAAACAACAATGCACACATTAAAAAACTAAATTAAGTTGAGAGGGCAATGTATATATAGACGGAAGTTGCCAAGAGTTACCAATCATCTGTTTTTGGAGACATTATCTGGCAATACTCTATCCCAAGTAGAGATATCTTCACTCCAATCCGGGTCGTCTATTTGGATGGCCAAACGCATGTAATTGGAAAATATCAATTATTGAGAAAATTGCTTTCATTATTAACAAAATAACAAATATAAGGCAAGAAAATATCAATTATTGAGAAAATTTTTCTGTTTACCACTATGTGTGTAGGGTTACTTGTGCATTAAGTTTTGAGTAAATTACCGTAAAAACCTAGTTGCATGACTTGGTAGGTTTTCCTATGGGTTATTTTGGTAGAGCCATCGAATCATCATGATAGTAGACACCATCTGGAATTTTATGAGGATTTTAGGACCCCAAAGTTGCATAACACTTTAACAATACTCCAATCTGCCTAGTAAACTACCATTTTCTGAAGTGTATTGTAGAAGCCATCAAAAAGAGTAGACCCCTTGTTCTGATTTTGCCTTATTTCTGTATCTCCAGGACTCTTCTGGGTCCAGAACTGCGCCAGAAGTATGTCATGGTAGGCAGAACCCTCTGTTCTGGTTTTGCCTTAATTCTGGAGTTCCAGAAATCTTCTGGTGTTGGAACCATGCCAGACGTATGTCATGTCAGGCAGAACCTCTGTTCTATTTTTGCCTTACTTCTGGAGTTCCAGGACTTTTCTAGATCCGAAACTGTGTCAGAAGTATATCATGGCATGTAGAACCTCTTGTTCTGCTTTTGCTTTACTTCTGGAGTATCAGAACAGTCGAAACTGTGCCAGAAGTATATCATAGTATGCAGAACCCCTTGTTCTGCTTTTGCTTTACTTCTGAAGTACCAGAACAGCCGGAACCGTGTCAGAAGTATGTCATGGCATGCAGAACCCCTTGTTCTGCTTTTGCTTTACTTCTGGAATACCAGAACAGCCAGAACTGTGTCAGAACTCTTCGACAGCGGCTGGCAGAGTGGGCGCACGACGGCTTTTTCCGCTCACCAGAGGTGCACGGACGATAGTTATGAAATTAATAGTAGTAGAGATTCCAAGGTTTACTTATAGCTTCTGACTTCATAAGATTTAACAACAGAAACTTTGATGAATTTTTATAAAATCTAGGAAATTCATCTAGGCCTCAACCAAAGTTCAAAATCCATATTTCAGAGAGTACCACCAATTAAAAATGCACTTGAGGAATAACTAAAAGTTTCATTTTTAACCCTAGGATTAATAGTCGTAGTTATTAAATAATTAATACTCGAAGAAAAGTGTCAACCTAACCCTAATTCCTAAACGTTAAAACCATAGTTAACCTTTAATAAAGGCATTGTGACTCTTTTCATTTAACTTGTCACAATCTTACTACATTTTCATCATATAGGAACCGACCCGGAATTTCTGACGACGAACGAGAATCCGAAGGAGGCACCTGCAGGAACTATCTTCTCGCTTGAGTGTGCTGACTTTTCTGCAGATCAAGGCAAGCCCCGGTGCACACCTATGTTTTACAATTTTTCTGTTTACCACTATGTGTGTAGGGTTGCTTGTGCATTAAGTTTCGAGAAAATTACCGTGAAAACCTAGTTGCATGACTTGGTAGGTTTTCCTATGGGTTATTTTGGTAGAGCCATCGATTGAATGCTACGCTTAAAGGATAGGACACCGGTAGAATACGAGTAGTATGGAGACTACTCGTGTTTAATCAAAGAAGTAAAAGTTGAGGAATATGTTTGATCTTAAATGTGGTTAAAATTTGAGAACCTTATTGGGTGCGGTTGCATTGGTCAAGTTTGAGTTGTGTACCGAGTGCATACTAGTAAATGGGACCAGAAAACCGACGTAGCTCACCGTGCTTTGTTGGACAATTGGCCATCCCTTTTTCTGGGTGAACGGACCGACAAGGTGATTTCAGTACATAGTAAACCAAGGAAAACTAACAGAGTGAATAAAGCAGCAAGTCATTTATCGCATATGATAAAAAATAATCAGAGCCTGTCAATGTTGCCAAAGGTAAAAGATAAAACAAGTACTGCCACACGCGGACCGGATGCCAGCGCCGGCGCGGGAGACGGGGAGGGGCCGCGGACCTCAGTGCGGTGAGCCGGCGCGGAGGACGGAGACGGGGCGCGGACCTCAGCTGTGGTGAGCCGGCACGGGGGACGGGGAGGCGGCCCGTCGACGACGAGCAGGCAGACAGCTCCGATGCGGTTGGGCAGCGCGGAGGACGGGGAGGCGGCGCGGAGGACGCGGAGGTCGCGGGCGCGAGGGGCAGGGAGGCGGCGCGGAGGGTCCCTGCAGTGACCGGGCACGGAGGATGTGGGCGAGCTCGATGGTCTCGTTCTCGTCCTGCTTGAAGCTCGCAGATGGGAAACTAACTCAAGCCTCCGCGTGCGTGGGGTAGTTACAATTGGAAAGTAACAGGTACTGTTCTAACGTAGTGACAGAAACAGATGCGCGCGGTAGTTACAAAACTTGCAATTGGAAAGTAACAGGTACTGTACTAACGTAGTAACAGAAGATGGAAGTCTCGGCAGCGTGGAAAATCAACAGATCAATAGATACGGTAAATAAAGATATGGAAGGCTCCACGCGCGGTAGGGAAGGGGGTGGTGGAATTGTTGATTAGAGATCCAACAAAAATTATAAATCGTACGATTTGAGTAATCGGGGAAATTAGACATGTAATCCGTTGGATTTGAGTACATCAACATTAGATTTGAGGAAAGGATCTTTTTTGTTGTAAATGTAAGGGCGTAAGTAATAGAACAAAATTATTTGTAGGGGGCCGGGTGTAAAATGGAGAAGTTGGTGCTTTATAGTAGTAGGATTTACGCGTGTTGCCACTCATTCATTTACTTCTATCTATATTCGCACCCGGCCTCCACTCGCACATCGCCGTCGCTAAGCCCGTCCACCACACGTCGACGTAGCGCTCGACCGGGCCGCCACACATCGATTTAGCGCTGGCTGCCACTCGCACACCGCCATAGCGCCAAATAGGCACTGCCACACACGACCGGCAGCCACACACGTGCCACTGAAAACCCTACCAACTTACGGCTACCGCTGTGCCAAATTGGCGCCGCCACACGCCGCCGCAGCACAAGGCCACCACTCTAGCGACTGCTCGTACTGTCCCGTCGCCTCCTCAATCTTCTTCCCATCCCATTCCAAACCTCCGCCTCCAATGCGCCCCGTCACCATATCCATCCTATGTCCCCACGCCACAACATCAATCCCTGTAGAATTTAGAATACAGACTAGAAAGGGTGAGTAGTCGATTTTAAAATTTAATTACAACTTGATCAAATATAAATATGAAAATTAAAATAATAAATCAAGAGCACTAAAAATAAGCAATACTATGTTGATATTAGAGTGGAGATTTGTTGACCTAGGACAACATACAACAATTTATTTTCTACTAGAGTAATACAAGAATAAAAGAACATAAGTCAAGCACAAGTAATAAAACTCGACTCGATTGATTTAAGACAGAGTCTTAAAATTCTAGGATGATATCCAATAAATCAAATGTTAGGAATGTAATGCATTAAGATTAAAATGACAAGTAAGAGACATAAATTTAACCCATGGTGTCGACGACTTACCAGTCACCCTAATCCACATTGAGATGGACTAAAGACTTTAATTTATTTCTCTATCAAGTATGCACTTCTCGTATAAGAAGGTCTCACAAAAAGCAACTTGATCTTGAGCTAAATCGACCTCTTGAGGCTCTCTAAACCTTCAATTTCCCTAGAGTTGTCCTTTGCCACTCCAGCGACGTAAGCGCAAAACCTCTCACAAGAACACTGGACCTCCTTTACAATCTTTTTGAAAGGCTCATGCTTTTCACACCACCAAACCATCTAGGATATGATAACCTTCAAGAGTAACAAGTCCATGTCGTTTGCTTGAAAAATCACTAGTGACACTAAGCTCAAAACAATGAGATACTCTTACGCTTACTATGGATTAACAGGAGCTCGTTGTGAGTATGTCAAATGTGGAATGTAGATGGCCAAAAGAGATATCTTGCATCAGATGAGGGGGTATTTATATCCCATACTCTAAAAATTAGTTGTTATTACCCGTTATATGCTTTGTACGATGCTGATGGTCAGATCGCAACTCTGACGGTTAGACCGTAATAGATGTCAACGGTTATATTTACATTAAATGCACAAAGGAAAACTTTAAATAATGATACTATCAATCAGATCGGGGAGCTGGCGGTCAGACGGTCAGAGAGGCCGGAGAACCAAAAATCTCTGCATTCCTCACAGTCATACACACTGCGAGCATCAAAGAGATGGAACTCTCTGCGTGGCACACGGTTAGACCACCTACCGACTGGTTTTTCACTACAAGATTTTCATTAACTTGATCTTTGATAAGAAATAATTCAAAGAATTATTGTGATTGGTTGAGAAGGATATTGAGCAGCATAGCTATAGCTTTTTCAAACGCGGGTCTGGGTCAACGCGGCAGGCAGGCGTGCGCCATGGCGCTGCTGGTGCGAGTGTGGTCAGGTGGGCAGGCGACAGGCGTGCGGAGTCCAGGTCCCCTTGAACGTGTGCTTGCATTGCTTGTGAGTTGAGGTAATTCGGCTGCTACTTTGCTTCAGGATTCCATACATGTATGATGTGTGATTAGATATGAAATCCTTGTCGTTTATTTGGATTAGTGTTATTTTTTTCTTGTTCTTCCAAATTAGTAGAAGTGCTAGCTCATTCAATTACCGTTACAGAGGTCAAACAACTTCTTTTAGTCTTGTGCTTAGCAAGTCAATGAATGATTATAAAATTGTGGTAAATTGCATTGATTTGGTAACATCTGAACTCACATGATGGATCCAAGTCAACTTACACGCTGCTCTGGTTTTTAATTACTTTGCTTGGTTGTGAAATATATGCAGTCCAGCTGTTATTATTTTTCTTAGGTTGGCCGAATCAGTGACATGACATTGCCATTTTGGGTGTTCCGTAGTGGCAAGTTGATTGCATTATCATGTCACTCTATTATGTGTTTTATAAATTAATCTTGCATGATCTATGTGAACCAGTGACAAGGCCTGGTTGTTGTTTATGGATCACTAAGAATGAAATATTTAATCTTGCAGATCTTTTATTTCGTTGGGTTTGGCATGTTCCATTCACTCTTGAGCATTGGGGTTCTTTAGGTATGAGCTATTGCCATTAAAAGGGACCAACCATAGAGATCTCAAGGTATAAAATGTTTTTTTTTTTCATTTCTCTCTTCTATTAAAGTTATAAACAATTGATATGAACTACATGCATGTACTAAATAAAAAAAATGAGATTCCCTATGTTTGGCTAAAGTATATCCCCAGAACCAGTTTTAGGACTGATAAATGAGTTGTTCAAGGCAAGAATCAGTCTTTGAGTGATTGCAGAACCTCGGTAATATTAAAACAAAAAGATTATCTGCTGAGTGAATCTTGAAACGTGTGAATATAGTTTGGCATACTCTAATGGGACGAATTGAGTTGCTTGTTACATTTTAAATTGCCAATTAGTTTGTTTGCTGATCAAACGCAGGGGCTTTCTACAGTTGAGACAACACATAATGTGGAAAGGGAACTGCATTCAGCAAAGCATGGGTATGCATCAAAAGCTAATGTCTATGTGCCAGAGATAATTGTTTATCACAACCTATACCTTGCCACCTGCTCATGGCCATTTGATAATTCCTCTTATGCTCATGAATAGAGATTTGGTTGTTCTGTGGTTGGGTCCTTGTGGTTAGTATTTGAACCTGAAGAAAGACATTTTTGACTTCTTCTTAATTAACAATTCCTTTTTTATCAAAAAAAAATTCAACAAATCCATTGTACATTCAGGTTTTACTTTAGAAATTTGTGTCTTTCTTCTTCACAGGTTATAGAGTAATGCTATACTACCACTACTAATGTAATTCATCAATAGAGTAATGCTGGACTAATGTAACTACTGCCTTTCAAGTTTATTTTAGGCTTAGGTTGTGCTTGTAACTAATTAGAGTAGGAATTTTCATAATTCTATCTATATAACTATATATATTTTTATATAAACATGGTGATGTGCTCTGTATAGTGTATCCATTAATTTTAACAAATATAAAACAGGGCATCCAATGATTCTAAATTCATACCGTGATGTTACTCTAAATTTTACTTTGTGTTGAACTGTTCAACAGAATACCCTTTCTTTCCCAAATCGATGCATAAAAACTATATATTTTATTTTCATGCAGTTCATATTTGTTTTTGAAATTTCTATGTTTCTAAATTAGCTCTTTGAAATAGTTGTATCATTCAACATCATATAATCTTTTATTTTACCCGTGACCATCTTAGCTTGTTTCTATCTCTGACCATCTTTGACGGTACAACTGCTGATGACTGATAAGTATAGTGCCATCAACAGCCAATGCCAGGTACTTTATTCTTTCCATTGATAATTGCTTATTTATTCATATACTAATTAGACAGATTAGAGTGTTTGTGGAAGGGATTTGATAATTTCTAAATTAATCTCCTTATTACTTAGTTAGTATACTTCGTCAAGCATGATCTATCTTTGTGCACGATTTTTAGCAGGCTCAGAAATGCTACAAGAACTGCTCAGAGTAAGTATATAGGTGCTGGTCAAACATATTCTCATCTAATCATGATGTGCAAAGGAAAATTTTGACATCACCATCTCATGATTGCCATATCTTTTTCTTTTCTTGAATAGAGTTCAAGCCTTCCTCAATAGTGACCAGAATTGGCGTGCAACAAAATTACTGTCAAAGGTCATGTTGAAGAAGCCAAACGTATTACTCAATCAAGTGCCTTCAATTGCCTTTATAATCAAATTTGGATGTCGGCTGACCCTTCAAAGACACATGCCGCTAAAGGCCGCGTACAAGATCCCTTACTTAAAAAGTGACATTTCAGTTTGGAAAACGAGAGCAGCAAGTTTACGTCTACGTTCAAAAGCTGAAATTGTGTCTTTTCATCAGGATTGAGATTAATTAGTGATATAATTTTTTTTCTTTTACTGATACAGTAATGTTCATACCTTTTTCCATTTCACAATAAATATTAGATATGATTATAATCTTTGTTCCTATTTTAGGTGTTGTATTATTTCTTTTTACATCTGGTGTTCGCACATGCATTATACTGAGAGTAGGATATATTCGGTTATGCAATTGTTTTTATTTTAACACGTAGCGTTAGCACGGACACGAGAACTAGTTTCTTAAATTCCTATATTAAGTGTTTATGATAAACTATGAAACTGTAAAATAAAACTTTGTATTGAGGAAACTTAGTTTCATCTGTATTTTTATGTGACTTTTGGCACTGTTGGAAACCGTTCGTGAAACTGAGGATGGAGACTGGCCTCACCCTCCGGCCTCCACCTCCGCCCTCTCATCTGTCTCTTGCTCGATCCGTATTGGACATTGCTCGCCTCGGATCCCCTGTCACCGACGGCGCGACCCCTTCTGCCGCTGGCACCCTGGCTGCAGCGAGTCTGATATCCTCCAGACGCAGCATAGACACTTCTGCCACTGCCGAGACCCTCCGGCAGCCACTGAGATTGTCCCGTACCATTTCTTCGATAGGATCTGAGATACCACAGCACGGAGGAGACGTGGATCACCCGCATCAGGCTGCCCTTCCGCGTGGAAGACGTCCTCTACTGCTGTTTCTGCACCGCCGGTGCCGCCTCCTCCTCTTCTGCTGTTTCTGCACCGCTAGTCGCAAGAGGCCGCAACACCATGGTGAGTCTCACAATGTGTTCTGCTATTTTCAATTAAACCTGAATTCACGTGTTTTATTTCATTGATTGCACATATATGTGAATATGTGAGTTATGAATAGGTGCCAGCAGCTGCTTGACGTGTTTTATTTTCACATGTTGAAGGAACAACGCAATTGTCTTTGTTTTATTGTTTCCACCTGTCTTAGTCGTTTCCCATGGTTTGGTTTACTGATTTATGAATTTTCTGTTCTGCTATTTACTGATTTATGAATTCCCCTGGTCCCTGTTGACATATTACTGATTTATTTGCTTTGTCATTGTTCAATAATACCTTACAAATTTGACAGTTCATTTGAAATAATTCAAATTTTGTAGGTTCATTATAATAATTCAGCTTTGTAGTTCACATATGTGCTGCTATGTAGTTCAACACGCTAATCATCAGTACTTCTATATGGAGAGTTGTTGGCAATTACAAAATATTGGGAGTTCTTATTAATTTGTCATTGTTCAATAATACTTACAAATTTGACAGTTTAAACAAAACAATAAAAAACGATTCAGTTGAAATAATTCAAATCTTGCAGGTTCATTAAAATAATTCAGCTCTGGTTGTAATTTTGATTACAGCTGTGAAACATTTGAATGGTTGACACTGAAATTCTTTTGGTTCCAGTCCAACGAGTTATTTAGCTTTGCAAGCCTGTCGTGATGTCTCATACACATGTGTTAAATTTCCTATTAACCTTTTATCGTCTTGTATATGTTTAAGTTCTAGAACCCACAGGATGTTCTTGGGTTTTGCTTGTGTCTAATAAGTTTGCTTTTGACTATCAGATCATAAAGGGACTATTAAAACACTTCTCTATTCTCCCCAATCAAACGGAATTGCCGAAAGAAAGAATCACACAAACTTGGTTAATTCCATATTAGACACCTTGGAATTATCTAAGGCATGCTAGGGAGACTTTATTGACTTCTTGTTATGTCCTAAATAGAGTTTCGATTAAGAATAAGGTGAAGACTCCATATAAAAAATAGACTGGGAGAAAATCATCGTTTTCCTACTTACGTATATGGGGTTGTTAGGCCAAGGTAGATGTGCCAATAAACAAGAAACGTAAGTAGCAACCTAAGATTGTGGATTGTGTCTTTTTGGGATATGCTCATCATAGCTTTGCCTATAAAATTTTCGTCATGTTATTTTCTTTGAGTAGCATATTTCCTATGAAACATTCACATAGCATTCCTAGTATTTAGCTAATGCTACTAGCCCTGACTTAACGAGGACAAAACGAGTCATCACGAAGAAATTATGGTGAAAAGAAAATAAATTGTCATAGAAGGTATTTTATGACCAACCTTTTATAATGATTTTTTTTTGTCACGGGATAGTCATAAATTGCAATTTTGTGATGTAAATTCAATGCTTTATGACGAAAATAATACATCAAAGAAGGCTAAATTCCATGTATACTAATCTGAGAGATGATCATTTGCGTGTTCTTAAGCGGATAATGCACTACCTCGACTATGGAATTCACTATTCCGGGTTTCTTGCTGTACTTGAATGCTATAGTGATTCCAATTTGATATCTGATTGATAATGAGCTATATACCATTAGTGGGCATGCTTTTGGACCAATTTTCTATGTGCCATTGCAAACTTGTGTAATATGATATCTGTCATTGCAAAAAAAAAATATGTTATACTCCGTTGGTTTTAAAAATCTTAATGTTTTATGTTATTATTATGAATCGATCATTAGTTAGGACGTGATAGCCGACCCACACACAGCAATCAGTGTTCAGATTTTATAATATTATGCATCTCACTTGCATGGATAATATTTTCATATTTTTTATATGTGAATAAACATTGCCCTTAACATGTTTACACATTACATATGGTATAATATTTATTTACATATCAAAAAAATGTGAAATTGGTTATACGCACAAATACATAAATAATATTCTAAAACCTAAGTGCTGATGTCAGATACCATATTAGACGATGGTAATGGCCCTTTCATATGACCGTCACATCCTATCTAATGGCAGTCTCTCGACAATGGCATAAAATATTAAGATTTATAAAAACAATGACATACATCATATTTTACTTTTTTGTGATGTCAGATACCATATTAGATGAGTTTGCAATGACATACAACAAATTATCCCTATGCTTTTACCCTAGGTGGAGTTGTTCCGTGGCGCTTGCAAACAAACTATTTTGACGAGCTCAACCATGAAAGCAGAGGTGACTACGCTAGATACAGCTACTCTTTACTATGTGAGCTCTTTATGGACTTACCTATTATCATAGAGAAACCAGTACCAAGTATACTGATGAACTGTGATTGTCAAAGTGAATAGTTCTAAGGATAATATAAAGTCATCCAAACATATCAAGAGACGATTGAAGTCTGTCAGAAAATGAGAAACTTCGAAGTAATATTAGTTGATTATATCAATACTGATAAAAATCTAGCAAATCAATTCACTAAGGGGCTGTCACACAACGTGATAGACAATGCATCTAAGGAGATGAGTTTGAGACCCATATGAACTATTTCATAGTAGTAGCACAACCTATGTGATCGAAGATCCTGTGCGTTAGAACCTGGAAAGAACAAGTTGACGATTAGCATGAGAGTACACTTCGGTCCTCCTCGAGTTGAGATGCAACACTCTCAAATATTGTATGGCAGGTTGACAACTGTCTTAATGTATTTTGTTAGCTTTAATTATCAAAGATGATATCCCGCAGAGCGCTCTTAAAAAATACAGTTATATGAGTCCGATAGTTCAAAGGTCACAATCTGTGAGATTTGTGTGATCTCTATCAAGAGATCAGAGAGTACAATTTATATGCTCCAAACCGTGTGTCACATCCCAAAAGTTGCAATCTTTTGTCCTTTTGATAATGAGCTCACTGACTCAATCTTTTGATTTCAACCTTTTCCTGTTTTGAATTTGGGTCAGGGTTTCGAAGTTTTCGTCGTTTTCGTAAAACCCTAATCGACTTTCAAGAAGCCTTTTGTTTTCTTAATAAAACTACCCCAATGTTTTTGCATAACAATTAACTATACATTAAAATAGAATTTTGGACATTTTATGAAAATTTTTGGTAAAGGTTTAAACCCTTTTAAAATTCCAACAAATCTAAAATAAGTTGAAAATTCACAGATCTTTAGAAGCTGAATCAGTGAACCTTCCTTTAATAAAAGTTGTTCCAAATAATTTATTTAGTACACACAAAAAGTTTCAAAAATTCTTGAGCTCGGGAGATAGAGTTTTCAATCGAATCTTGAAGGAGGAATTGAATTAATCGAATTTGACAATAGTCTGACGGTGAACAGTACCACCGCCCGCAGCAGCCACTGCCGTGGCTGGCAGCCCAGGCAGCGCCGGCCGATTTCGCGTGCCATTACTCCGAAGCAGTCCTGCGGATCTTGGCAAAGATCTTCCCCTCCTACCTCTGCTCCCTTCCTCCTCCCTCTCCCTTCTCCCTCTCTCTGGTGCGCCGTCGCTTTTCTCTGCCGCACGGCACCGCCTGACAGAAGCCACCGCCTCCCGCGCCCAATTGCCGGCCACCGCTCCCCTCACCAATCAACGATGCGCCACTGCCCTCTCTCTCCCTTGGCTCCTCCTCCTCGAGTACAAAGCCGAAGCCCAAGCTCCCCCTCCTTTCCCTTCTTCCTCCTCTGTCCCTGCCAGTGCGCCACCACCATTGCCGCCCGAGCCACTCGCACGTCGACGGCTCGCCTCAGCACTTCCCAAGCCACGCCACCGTGCCAAGCAAGCTCCCCTCGACCCACTGAAACTCTCCGAACACCAAGAGCCCCTGCCGTGCACTAATTTCTCAGGAACGTCGCCGCCCCTGTTCCTCGGCCGACAACAACGCCGGCGGCCACCTCTGTCCAAAATTCGTCACCACGGTAGCTCGATTCTTCAATTCCTTCAACCGGCTTATTCCTCTCACCATGGTACACCAATTTGATAAGCGATCGGCCGCAGATCATCGCCGGTGAGGGAGGAACACCTCGCGCCACCATCGGCCGCCATTGAAGCCGCCACCGGAGCTCACCGTCGCCAACCACCCTGCTGCCTTTCCCGTGGCCTTAATCCTTTCCAAATCCGTTCTTTGAATCAAGGTGATGCTCCACGACCGCTCCATCCCCCTCCTAGCCCCCTCCTCCGGCGAGATTTCACCGGAGCAACCGCCACGGCCATGTTCCCCTGTTTCTGTTACTGTTCCATTCATTTTCTATTTTTCCTTTAATTATCCAGAAGTTGTAAAATGTATAGAAAACAGTGGAAAAATCTAAAAATGCAAAACATAATTTTATTTGAATCCTTGAATAATGAGTTAATATTCTGTTAAAGCACTTTTTCAAAAGTGTCCCTGGATTTTCCTTAATAATTCAATGTATTATTTCTGTTGTTGATTTTTAGTTGAAGTTCCAGAAAGTTTCTAGGGTTTATTTTTGTACCATAATTTTATCTTGGCATGATGCATCCCCTGCATTTTCATCAGAATTTTTCATGAACATTTGTGCATGCATGTCATTGTTAATATCCCCAAAACCCTAGATTAGTTACCTTTGTCTATAGTACATTAGGCCAGTTGCCCAAAAGCCCAAGACCTTTAACAAAAACTTTAGTTTAGATGCTCAGTAGTAGATATACAAAGTTTCATGATTTTTACATAAGTTTTAATACATGTTTCTGATTTTATAAGTTTGAAAAACAGAACATTGTTAGATTTTTAGTAAATTCATAGAAGCTCAACTTGACCCCAAACCAGATCCAAAAGTCTTAGTTTAGAGCCTACTTAAAACTAAAAATGGTCTCATGCCTGTAACTTAACTTTGAATTTCACCGGAAAAGTCGTTACGACTTTTATGGCACCGTTACGGTATTCCCGATGTCGTAAACAGGGCAACGACCATCGGAGGGCTCGTGTTCCTGTTAACGCGAGTCCAAACCACTCAAACTTAGTCTCATAGTAACCCAAGCCACTTAGTAAAGCCAGTACATGTGATGTGTTTTGGGATTCTTCCCGGAAATGACATCCGTGTGCCACCCGATATCGGAACCGGAAACCCGGGAACCGGGAAACCCGTAACCGGAATCGGTAAAACTGTTTAGGGCATAACTTGAGCTGTAGAACTCCGCTTGAACTCGTTCTTTTTGCATTGTGTTCGTAAACTCAGTAGCTACCTCTCTACACCTTATCGCATCATTTGTGCATCATGGCATCATGACATGCATCTCATATTGACGCGTTTTTACTTTATAGCTTACGATCCGCCAGAGAGTGACGCGGGTGCTGCTACGGGAGAAGCACCAAAGGTTGATCCAGCTGCTGAGGAAGTCAACACCGCTGCTGTTGAAGGCAAGCACCTCATATTACCACCCTAAGTAATTTACTTAATGATTAATATGAATGCTTACGTATAGGAATGCATAAAGTCGGGCTTAGTAGTAACATTGGGAAAACCTATTATTGTTGTATGGACCCCTCCTTGGCATTGAATACGTCACCTTGTCAACCTGGGTAGAGTGTCTTTGTTCGAGTCACGAAATGCTTAGCCATGCTTAGATAACACGGTAGAAGTCGAGTGGTAAGTCCCACTCGCACGTATAGGAACCACCTTGATTACTTATGGATTTGTGGCGAGTTCATATGTTGGTAAAAGTTGAAAAGTGTTAAAAGCTGAAATCTGGACGGTGGGATAGGAGTGCAGCAAGACATGGAGGTCTTGTGTGCCGTAGGCCCCGTCGGGATTGACCTAGGACCCGGCCGTGTTATTCTTGGCCTGAGCACTTTCCGTTCATACCACATGTCCGATATAATGGTAAGACAAGCTGAGTATCTCACTGCGTATCAACGTTTGGCCGATGACTGCACGGTGTGTGGAACGAGGGAGTCATGGGTGCCTGCGAGGCCGTGACACTCGACGAGGGACTCACGTGTGCCTGCGAGGCCGTGGTACTCGGCACCGTGTGGATTTTCCAACCGTGTGGGCACGTGTGTGAAAAAGGTTGACATGAGTACCCCCTTGTGTAACTTTAGCGGGTTGCATGAGCCGTATGGTCCTCAGTCGTGTGGGTACAGTTGGACTCCCCTGCAGGGTGTAAAATCGGTTCGAATCCGCCGCGGTCTCGGTTATGATCAAGCTCAGTGTCCTTTGGATAATATCGTAGAGTTGTCAAATAACATGATGGGAATTGGAATATGGTTGTTGGTATCCGTGGTTCGGATGGAACATGGATGATGGCATATACATGGTTTATGGTTACATGGTACTTAGGGATTAGGTTTATTAGAAGTTCATGCCCGCAGAGTCTTTTACTTTATGCTTATTCATATATGCTTAGTTTCTGCTTTAAGCAATCGAGTCCATTCCTATACCTCATTTCCCTTGCTACAGCCTCATTGCATTATCCTTGGAGTCGGGAACTAATTCCCACAACAGGGTAAGACTTGCGAGTACCTTCATACTCAACGTTTGTTGTTTAAGTTTTTTGCAGGTGAGGATGAGTTAGTCTTCGGCTACTTTGTCCCCGCCGATGCCGGCGAGGGCGAGGCGTAGTCAAGACGTTCGAGTGACCGTGATTTGCGATGTTCGTGGGCTGGGCATCGCAATCCTTTGTTGTTTTCTCATTGCAACTGCTGCGACCATCGTCTTTCTTAGAATTGCGTCCGCTCTTTAATTTGTTAGTTTCAAGACTTATGATGAACCTTGGTATGTAAGAATATTTTAAATTAATGTTATTAATTAATGTGACCTATGTGATGTATCACCTGTGACGTTGCCGACGTGCGTGGATCTTGGGCATTGCTTGAGAAGCATGTCGGGGGACTGCCGGGTTTATATTCTCTTTTATCGGGTTGAGTTCTCGCATACCATGCGTGGGCCACGAGTCAACTTGGTAAACTTGAATATAAATTGGTCGGGTCTCTCACACCGTGAAGATCTAAATCGCGGAGTAGTTTGCTGACTGTTAAGTACCAGTTAAGATTATAAGTGAAACATATTTGCACTGAACTTGCAATTTAAGGCATAGTATGTATATAAAACAGCAGTATCATGAGACGAAGTCTTGATGAGACTTTGAGGTCTAGTGAAGGATTGTTAGAATTATTGAGCTTGGCCCATTTATATTCAAAATAATTTTTAGAAAATCTTAAATACCTATTCATACATGGAGATGGTGCAATCCTTTAGTCCCACGTTGTTAGTGGAAGTGGAGTGAGAACAACTTGAATAGTTAGTTGCTCCACACCCATTTAAGACATGGGATAAGAGGAATAAGATAAAACACACGCACGCTCACTCGCCTCACTGGGCAGGGCCGGGACAATGGGCGCAAAATGTATGCGTGAATGGCCCGCCAAAATCCAACCCGAGGCCTTACGGATACGATATAGAAACTAACTTGGTAGTTTCATGTCCAGCACAACTACGATTTGGTAATCGACTTGTTAAGGGACATCTCAATCCTAGCGGTTCCGATCTGTAAAACTGGGCAGACGCCACCGCTGGAAGGCATTCCAACATCTAATCAACACATCTAGGTTTTCGCCTCTGCTATAGTTGTGCCGCCGTTGCTCTCTACTCCATTCCGATCATCAGCGTGCACTGTTGAAAGGGAGAGCAGGTCTTCGAAACCCTCGTCCTCTAGGCTCCTGCATCGGGAGAGGGCGAATAAGGCGTTTGGGAAGTGCTCCGCGCGACTGCTCGATCGCTTTGTCTTCGTTGCATCGGCGAGCATTCTTCACCGACTTCATCACCACGGCTTGTTCGCGCTGCCACATGACGCCGACAGCTCGTCAGCTCCTACGCGAGTTTGTTGTTCGTCACAGACATCTACGCTACCCGGTCATCTTCAAGAAGAAAACATACGTATCCTTATCTATTATCATGTCTTCCATATTTGTTATCGTGATCTGTTATAAGTTCATATTGCTTAAGAGTATAGTAGAATCTGTGATTCTGTTTGGTATGTATGCTAGATTTGTTTAAATTTAGCGTAGATCTTTTTAATATTTACAATCCACTATATGGGATGATGATTTATTTTAAGATAAATTAAAACTAAAAGTGTTGACTTATTGAACATTCTCTTGTAGCAGAGGTGGCGGTGCAAAAGCAGTGCTGATTAACGGAGCAGCGATTCAGGCTGTGTGGCCAGGTCCTGCTGCTCTTCCTTTCTGGTTTACTATAGTATTTTCTCCCATACATATATGGTCAGAGACAAAAAGAAAGAAGAAAAGTACAGAAAGACACGAACCAATTGGATGGGGAGCTAATAATAAGACTGAACGATATGGCCATGCTGGTGTGCGACATATATTCTGATGCTCCCTGTTCCTGATGACCATCTTGCGTTACACTTTCTTTTAAAAGAAAAAAAAATTTCTGTGTCATCTTTGCGCACAAAAGGAGATGTTTCGGGTGGATGATTGGAGGTAGCATCTGAGATGGATGTGCTTGCAGCTGATGAGAGCTACAGCTGCTGCCGCTAAGATCATCTGAACTAGAACAACTTGGAGCCTGATGAGCCTCTCTGTCAGGCTCTGGTGTGTTCTCTATAGCTTAAGGCCCCGAAGTGGTAAACAATTCTCTGCATCTCGATCGGCTCGCTTTTGTGAGTAAAGCAGGGCCATGATTGGTCCCGGAATCTTCTTATCCCGGCTCGGAGCTAGCAGTACATAACGATCGATCGAGAGGGGAGCGATGGCACTGAAGACGACGGCGCCATTCATGTCATGTCGTCATGCGGCGGCTTAGCTAGCTTAATGAAGAAGATGATGGAAACATTCACTGCGCTTGTGGCCGGCTAGCCGCGTAAATTCGCTGGCGATGCTCAGCTAGCTTCTGATTCTTCTTTGCACATGCTATGAACCGACAGATTATTAGATGATTAAGATTTTACTAATCTCTCGCACTCAACTTTTTTGGCCAATTGATGTAGATCCAATCGTCTAAGATTTTTTAATTCTTATTTGTTAAAAGAAATCTGTTAACTAACAAAAATCTTTTACCTTCAACAAACATTTCTTCTAACTTCAATAGAGTAATGTTCCAGACGTGCATTGATTTGTTTTCGTATAATGTGATATGAAGGAATACACAAGATTTTAGTCACCCTCGGACCAATCTTTCAACCTTTCGTTATGAATTGTTCCAGCTTTAAAAAAGAATGTCCCAAATATACATCTTCATTGTTGACTCAGGCAAACTTCAGTTAACTGAAAACTAGGGATTCTCTCTACATATACTGTACACATTTATGGATATTTTTCCCTCTAATAAATGGAATCGATGTAAATAGTCAAAAGATTAGGAATAATCCGTGTCATGCTCCATTTAGTGGACACACGCATTCATCTCAATCAGGCTCTCTTTTCTTAATTCATCAGAGTGCGAAAGTAGCTAAGGTACTAGCAAACTGCATGTGAAAAGGTGGGAGAATAATTAATGGAAAAAAGTTGGTCGACAGATCAAGGGAAACTCGTATTTTTCCTTTCTTTAACCTCGGCTTTTATTGGGAAAAAGGGCGGGACAAAGAAGACTGATTACTGTCATCAGTCACACTTTCTCTCTGTTTCTAACATGTCCTCCTCTCCTTTTCGTCGGCTTCAGTTACTGCTCTTCCAAATGACTAACCCTCATCAACTTGTAGAGGGCCGATTACATTCACTCAAAAGAGAGAGAAAGAAAAAAGAAAGGAAACAAAAAAGAAAAGTCGTCGCGCGGCAATTGTTGACCGGTCAATCTTGTCCGTCGTTAGCTCTTCAATTTCGTAATTTTATTTTTTTTTCTTCTTTTTGCTGCTTTTCACTTGTGTCTCTCGTCAGTTAGATCAACCTGGAAAAAAAGTAAAAAGGATTGGATCAGTTGGGAGCACTAGACTGAGCAGTCTGTCGCTGTCGATCGAGGAAATGCCACCATTAGAAAATGGCACTTTGATCAACAAACTGAGCATGTATACAAGAGTGGTACTAGCTTTACCGTAGTAAGATGATCTAGGCATATTGCACCGGAAGCACTCGGTTCGGTTGGCGTAGTTCTGCACGTTGCAACCCAGCCTGTGACACGACGTTAATTAATTAACATTGATCAGTCAACAGAGCACATCAGTGTAATATAATAAACGTGTGTGGCTCAATTAGTATTTTTACCTAATATGATCACAGTATAAATAAAGTTGACAACTATTTTTTTTAGGAAAACAAAGAAATAGACACATCGCCTGTTTGTTATAAAGGCAGAGAGGAAAATGCAGAGCAGATACGTCAATAAAATTCCATTTGGCAGCTCCGCGTTTTGCCGGGCAGAATATTCCGAGGACTTGAATTGACGTTTTTAAAGAGTAGAAGGCCGGGTCTTGTTGTGAGAGAGTATGGAGGCTGTTGTTCATGTTTATTCCTTTGCCAATGTTGGCATAAATTTAACTGAAACTGTGACTGGCGCATGCACTACGCGTGCATATATATGCTGCATTCTTAATGTGCAGCTTAATTTTTAGATAATAAAGAAGTTTGGGCCTTTTGCATCACCATACAGCCAGAATTTTGGAGTGAATAATGGATGGGTAGTTGAACACCAAAAGCAGCAGCAGTTTAATAAGACTGATGGATGCTGGGTAGTAAGTGGGTAGTACCTTGGGCAGATCCAGTCGCCGGACTTCATCCCGGCCTGGCCGGCGACGGTGTACCCCCAGCCCTGCGCCACGGCGGCTGTGGCGTCGTTCTTGACGGCGGTGCACTTGAAGCAGCTGCCCCGGGAGGCGTAGTTGTGCGCACCGCAGACGCAGCAGTACCAGTCGCCGGGCTTGACGTCCCAGTCGCCGCCCAGCGCGCCGTAGTCCGTCCGGTCCACGCCCAGCTTCGCCTCGCCGCACCGCTGGCAAGCGTCGCGCTTGCAGAAGTTGAGGTACTGGCACGACCGGCAGCTCCAGTCGCCGGGCTTCCGGCTCGCCATCATGTTCATCTTCTCCATTAATGTGTCGAGCTTCTTGGTTCGTTTGCTCTCGCTCTCGCTCTCTCTGTTCCTAGATACTACTAGAAAATTTTGCTTGCTCTGCTTGACTAGAAAATTTTGCTACTGCCTCTCTGCTCTGCAACAATCTAGTAGCTGTTAGCAAGCTGAAGCGGCTGATGGAATGCGTGGTGCTGAGCTTCTTTGCTTGCTTGCTCTGGAGGATGGTTTGAAGAGGGAGGAGGCGCGCGCAGGCTTTTATATAGGGTTTGGTGCGGTGAGCCAGTGGGCTACTATGACAGTTTAGATGCGGGCCCAAGATAATAAAGCAAGAGGCTTGCTGCAGGGCTCTCTTTTCAGTTTAGTGTGTGTGATGTTATAACCCGGGAGCGAATCTAGCTCCACGATTGATGGGACTTACACACATTGGCGGCAATACTATACTACACGATCGTGCTGGCCCGGGGTATGTGAGCGAGCATCCAGTGCTCAGTGCCTCCTCCAGTTGCCGACTTCATCAGATCAGGCAGAGCACCGCCCTGTGCCCGGACAGTCATCTCCAGTCGATCAAGCATCGGGCATCCAACAGTCCTGTTGTATGTGTAGTGTGCGCATGTATGACGACTGCTGTTAATGTTACCATACCATCATATGTGTTCAGTTTGAAAGTGAATGTCATGTTTTTTTTTCTCACCAGAGGAAATGCTATGTTTATTTTATTCCACTTATCTTGATACTTATTCAAGAAATCACCACAAGTTCATTATCACTTCCAACAGGATAGTTAAGAAATGTCATATCATTATCCCACTTTGTTTCCTAGAGAAGTTATACTACACCTACTGTTAAGAAATGAAATATTATCCCACTTTTTTTTTTGCTGAACAATATTATTCCATTTTAATTTGTTTCCTAGAGAAGTTACTAAAACGTTTTACGCATTGTAATATAAAAATGAAAATAATCATGATAGTAATAAGAGATAGTTTTTCTGTCCAATATATATGGACATCGTGGATGAGAAAAAAAAATGTTCAATGTGTAACTGTGAAGAGGCGACGATGCACACATAGGGCATGTGTGGTCTCTCCCCTCATAAAGTTGCCTGAGTCCTTTATCAAAATAATAAAAAAAGTAGCCTGAGTCTGCGCCGCCCTTGAATGCCTGAGGTTAAGTTGGCTGCCTGGGCACAGCGAGGTGCATGACAGCACCATATCCAAACAGGCCAATACTATTTAAAAACCTTGTTACGCGTATCTAGCCGACCACTAATCTTCTAGGATAAAATAGTGCATAGTAAGATTTAGAAAAGTAAGTCCTGTTCAGATTCCATAAGTACACTTCAGTAGTATTTTTATGTTCGTCGGCTCTCATGCAATCACAATTACTATATCCGTTCTCTTTTATTTGATACGGTTGACTTTTAAGCATCATTTTAGATCACTTGTTTTCTTCTTTTAACAACTTACATTAAATCTATAAAAAAATATAGTCATGTTTCAAATACATTTAATTTTATAAAAAGAATTATAACAAGTATTTGATATTTATTATATCTATTTTTTAATAAGAAGAATAGCAAAAGTATGACATATAAAATTAACAGTGTCAAATAAATAAGTGAACGGAGTATATTATATGCACACCTGCCTATTCGCCCTCGTGATTAAATTTTTCTTTTGTGTTCAAAAGCGGGATGCACTCACAAGACATTTTATTGTTTATATCCATGCATGTAACCAGCGGGCATAACAGAATAACTATGGTATCAGTGACCAAAAAGAATTCTGCAGTGTGCCATATATGTTAAACTATCTGAACATGTGCACTATCAATTACTATATAGTTATATATACTATATATGAGCACATGGATACATCCAGTAACGTGGTCTATTATCAGCCCTCAGAGCATCATCAGATAACTGAGATTTAACCACATCATCTCCTATCTCTCTAGTCTCTCTACGGGTTGGTCTCATCAATGAGAGAGAGACATGTAGGATGCATGTTAGAGCCACAATGACATCTAGTCAGCATATACAACATATACCTGTGTTATGTATAGCTACTATGACATCTAGGTAGCATACCACAACCCACATCTAAGTGTCTAGCTAGTAGGGGTGGTAGGGACTTACGGTGTATCACTTGAAAAAAATAAAGACCTAGAGATGTCTACTTCAGAGTTCAGGGGCCTAGATGATGTATGATGCATGATAATTTAGGGATCTGAGAATGGTCACTGTAAGAGTTTGTAGATCTAAATAATTTTATTTATAAATAGTTTAGAGATCTGGAGTAGATTTTACTCTTTCTTTAACTTCCTGCGGATCAAAACTTAGTTCCTTGTCAAATGGAGGCTCCTCAATAATTGTTTATCCAGTGTGGCGCGGCATGATTTTTGGTGGCGGCTAGCTTGCTGTCAACAAGGCCAGTACAAGAATGAGTAGGGCTGTGGTGACAGAGATGTCGTATAACACATGTGGTATAATTATATACTAGTATACATTTGATGCTCTGATATTCTGAGCCCTCTCAATTATACCCGACGGCTTTAAGTGATTCCGATGGAGAAAGGCCCTATATATATACTGCTCATCATGCAAAAAAAGGGGATCACAAAAGCTGCTGTAGTGTCGAAATGTTGTAATGCAGGAAGAAAGCTAGCTAGGGTGGACTAGAGTATGCAAGGAAGGCCTTATGTGGGGGATTGTATATTCTCCTCTCCCCCTCTCTAGCAGACAATCATGTAGAGGGAGGACCATGCCCACAGGTTGGATGCTCTCTTCCATCGTTTAATGTCCACAAAAATCCCTCTCAGTATATACGTGTGTCTGCGTCTATGTCGTCTATGTATGCGCTGTTTTGACTCATATCTTGAGAGCAATTTACATGCAGATGTATATGACACATATATATATGCTTCTCTTTTACCATTATATGTAGCTATTTTTAAAATATAGTATAGCTGTTGTCATAACAATAACATTTCAAGATGGTCAGGAGATTTTTTTTTTCTTTTTGAGAATATGCATGAGAGAGTGCCTATACTGACAAAAAATGCACACATCATGCATCGATAATATAACGTTAACATACTAGCTAGCCTAGAATCACTTGTTAAGGCGCGTGTACTTTAAAATATTCAGCATCTGCAGAGTTATGCACCAGTTTTGAATACTTGAGCTGTCGGTCGATAAAACGGTGAATAAGCTTCATTAATGCGTTTGCCACTGCACAAAAAGATAGGTCACAGGTATTATGTATTCCACGAATGAAAACGGCCGGCCAGTTCCTTTTCATGCGAACCCTAGCTAGCTTGCTAGTTGGCGTAGACGCCGCCTGATCCGGAATGCAGCATTCCCGTTCCTTCCGCTCGACCGTTCGCCCATGTGTAGACACTGAGCATCGATCTCAGATGTCACCATGATGCTGCGTGTAGGTGTCACGGAATCAAATCCTTTGGCTGCGCCTGTCGTTAGGGAATGGTGATGGATATGGATCCTTCTCTCATCTCGCCTCCATTATTTCGATCTCGATCTATCAGATGCGCTTGCCCCCACTCCATGATTATAAAGTTCATTCAAAGACTCATATGCATCTGCCACTTCATGCTCTCGATCGATATTCACATACATTGAAAGGGGGCTTCTTTATACATACGAAGCTTCTGTTCTTCACCTAGGTGAAGCTTTTTATTCTTCACCAACCAATTTTTACTGAACAAAAATAAAAAAAATTAGTGAATAAAAAAACTCCTAAATACTAATTTTTTATAATTATGAGTGGATAGATATTATATTATGTCAGTAATTTTCGTCGGTATTTTTTACCGAAGGACAAGGCTATTTGGTATCCCAGATAGCTGTTCGGTACCCAGGAAGACCGGTGCACCACCCAAACCATTGCCCAGCCCCACCGGCACGCACCCACCAGCATCCATGCGCATAGACCAATTTATGGCAAATTCCACCGTAAATAGAATCCTTACTAGTCAAATTAAGAAGCATTAAATAAAATAATTTGGTGCAGCTTTTTATGCGTGCATGCATGTAGGCGTAAAAAAATGAAATCTTTAGTCGTGTGCATATATGCAGCTTTTTACGAATGGTCAGGTCGCACTAGGATATTTCACGGGTAGACATGCACACATGGCAAGTCATGCGTACACCATAAATACATACGGGTGCACTGAAAACATATATTGGTTTTTACACAATAAATTTCACTCATGGATTTGATTGACAATCCGATTTAAAATTTGAGGAGTGACTTTTTGGTGCACAAAACAAGATGCATTACGAAATTTATGAACAAGATTTTACAACTGCACACTAAGGATTTTATATGCACTTTGCATACAGTAGGAATCAGAAACGTCACTGTAAAGAATTATTAGTTTTATGGTCATAACCACCTTTGAAAGTAAAAAACTATTATACAACAATAAATAGTTTACTACACCAAGTTTATACTAGCTCATAAAATTGTGCTAATTTTATACTTACACCTTTGATAATAAAACATATCCCACTTTAGGTTTGGATTATTTTATTGCATGTAATATAATATACCGTGATAAAAATATGAATACCTTAGATCGTGGTAAATAATATTTACAGTTTCACAGTTTAGGCCTAGGTACTGAATAAGCTATTCATTACCAGGGTAAAGCATCTTTCAATTCATATAGATTGAAAGGGATTGAGAGGGAGGGAATTTGTTCACTATTCACTCCAATTAATCTGCTACAACCCATTTTGATTAATTTAATTTAAACTAGATTGACGGAAGTTTGTAAAATGTAGGATTGGAGATCTGGCCGAGGTGTTGTAAGATAAATTTTACCGATAACAAAGTGTTGTTTCTTTGTGAAAACAATTTCAGTATGCATATGAAAGAAAAACCATCCAGATAGTAGCAAAATATAATCTGCAGATTTATTTTCCACAAATAGTATAGTTTCAGAAATACTATATATCCCATGTTACCATGCATACATGAGATTTGTTACGGTACTTGGAGTCTATCAAGAAATTTGTTATGATGATTGAAGTTAATATGGCAACTATTCGTTTGATCAGATATAACGATTAAGAATAGGGAGATAATTACTAAAAGGTATCTTAAGTTATGGATATGTATCAAAAACAAATTTACCCGATACTAATTATACAATTTCTTTTTAATTAGCTTTTAGTTATTATTTTTAATACCGAAGGCTAGGATTAATTCATCAAAATTGAGGAGGTAAGTACCAGGGTACCTTCCAATAGCACCGTAACAAAACTCCATTAAAATTTAGTAACGAAATTTGAGTTGTTAGCATATGGAATCTAGCTAAGCACCACCGCCTGCCCTGAAGCGCTCTCGTCCAGGTGCATGCAGGCAGGTCGCTGTCCTTGACGGCCATGAATTCCATTGTTATCTCTTGTGTCAGAACTCAGAACCCTAAATTATTCAGCACACTGACTAGCTACTTTTAGAGGTGCACCAATCAATGTTGACATCTTATTCTCATGAAGGGGAATAATTAAGAACAGCAAGTCAAGCAATGTCGTCTAAGGATAATGCACCAGTACTAGGATTAAATTCCTCTTTTGTTACCCGACAATATTCTATTCTTGGCCGTATAAAAACTTAGATATTAAGTATGTGATGATGCATACAGTAATTCACACATCATGCATGATGTAGTTAATTAAGGTAAAATATCTTTATTATTTCGTTAGTGATGACCGACATGAACATGCTGATATGTGTGTATCAAGATTCAGGTACTCGTCTAAATATGTTATCTAGGTTCCCGGAACTTACTAAACGGTTTACTCATGGTCCAAATTACATTAATTAGTGTTGATCAATCCTCACTTCAGCAATAAAATTTTTACTACATGAGTGTGGTGAAGGCCTTTAGTTTTGATTCCCTGAACATGCAGGGTACTGCTGGGGAAAAGCCCAAAGCGAGCTGCACCAAATAGAAACACACGCAGATGGCACATGAGCATTGGAGAGTTGAGCCACCTGTCGAATTCTCAGTAGCACTCAGACAGATTCCCGAGCATGCCGGGCTATGGATGGATATGTGATCGATATTTTGTTCCCCATTTTACTTCAGGTTCAAAGGTGTGTGGGCCATCTACGGCTTTCAGGAGCATGTGATGCGGCAGATCGATCCTGCTTGGCATGCACAAAAGGAGAATAAAGAAACATTTCATTATGGACTGATATCTTAAAAAAAGGAGATTATATTATGCAGAGGGCATGCGCCAAACCCAAAGAAGCAATGCTCAACATAATTAAGGCACGCATGCAAAAAATATCCCCTATTATAGGGGCAGGATCGTTAGAAAGTGGATATTCTTACTTTCACTCACTAATAAAGCTATATTTCTTCTCCGGTAAGACCCACTGACAAATTACTAGATTATGGGGATTCTGAATTGGCCCAAAGTTTTCAGGAGATAAGCGGCACACTAATTAATTTCAGAGACTACATTATTGAAAAATATATTCCTTTTTCTAAAAAGAAATGCACACGCCAATGGGTGGTTATGGCAGGTCGGTAGACGACTGATGTCTCAAATGGATGGACGTCATCGTATGAGATATCAAAGACAGAGAAGCAACGGAACAATGTGAGTACAGTGGGGCGACACATTAGGTAGTATTGTCTTGACTCCTAGAGCTGATGTTAACATGTTGTGAATTGGTTGAACGGTTGAGGACTGTTTAAATGTAGGGAAACTGTAAAGGAGGCCTGAACAAGGATTGGAAAAGCTTAATAATTTTAGTTATGTGTGATGAATAGATGAAAACGTACATCGCAAATGCAAACGAGAAATGTCACATGCATATATAGAGAAACATTGGCAACACTCCTAGTTAAGCAGAGAATGGGAATTACTCCTCCAGATCTACAATATGTTGATGTTAGAACAAGCTAAGCAAACAAGTTCAAAATGCTTGTCTTTTTTGAAACAATTTCTATCCGGAGTGTGAGTGGAGTGTAATAAGACGGAAACTAAAGTTTAGATGCCCTAACCTCTCACCAGCGATCTTTACGGGTTGCGGCCGGGAATGGGATGCCCACTTGCAAGATCGATTGCCCACACGCTGGTCAGCCGCCGAATGGACGGACGGATGGGGGAGGCGTTGGTGGCTGCAGTCGTCGCTACGTAGCTTAGATGGGGCTGGGAATTTTGTGATGGACCCCGTCCCCGTTGACCTCTCCATGCCATATCTTCGTTGCTCTCCTCCTCTCCTTGATTGATCCCTCGTGAGAGCTCCATTATTGCTTCAACATATATTGTTCCTTGATCCCCGAGTAAATGAAGATGTGTGATGAGAGTGATGGACGCAGGACCTGAGCTTGCTCGGAATGTGGGAATTCCACGCAAGTTTTGGAGAAAAGGATACAATTCCCACCTGAACAGAGAAACATTCCTCTCCACTAGTACTCTTTTCCTTCTTTTTTACTTATTGCCGTTGACTTTAAAAAAAATTTTAACCGCTCGTCTTATTTAAAAAATTAGTTAAAATATGTAAAATTAAATTTAGAATTTAAAAACCTTTAGTAATAAATCAAATTCTAACAAAATATTTAATATATCTTATATTTTTTTAATAAGACGAATGGTCAAAGTTATTAATCAAAGTCAATGACGACACGCAAAAAAGAACAGAAGGGGTATGTTTTAAGGAGAATAGTTACGGTGGCCGCTGTGTACATCTTTGTCAATAATGGGTTGCAAATGTTTTGTCAATAAACGGTTGGTTCACTATCTCACATTGTCCGTCACAGCTTTAGATGCGGGGTGAACAAGTTCGTCGGGCAAGATTACAAGTCTATATATGACATTGTAGATAAAAAAAAAGGTGGCAAGCAAAACCACAAAAAAGGCATCTTGTAATCAGAAATCGAAATGAAATATTTCTTGACTTTACAACATCACAAAAGAAAGTCAGTCTTTGTCCTCAACACATTGCAGTATTGCACCCAAAACCACGCAGCGCTGTCATAAGCAGAAGCTCAACTACACATGAGCTTTCACATTCTATTCAATACATTACACTATTAATCATCCTATACAAATTTACATTATTTGCAGCGAGCAGTGGAAGAGGCAACACCGTAAATCTGCAAGTAATATACACATATAAAACAGGGCTACTCCTACTGGAATGTAAGAAACGACGACATCCAAATTCCTATAGAGACAGCCCCTACAGTCACAACTGCTTGACTCAGTTCCAAGAACAAATTTGGCCTTTCAACTGGTAATTCCTGCCAGTTTGTTCTCCTGCCAATAATTTGTAGGAATTATTAGCAAACTTCATAGAAACTAAACTTAAAACAAAGTGATGCACAAGACTTTTCATACTATGAAAAGAACCATCACAATAGGAAAAGGAATGAAAAGTAAACAATGTATATCATGTGATGATGCATTGGAACGGCAAGCAGATCTCTAGAAGATGGTCCAGACCAATGATTTCATTAATGATATGAACAGATTGATTCATGAATTAAAGTAACCAAAATAAAACCTGTCTTATATTGACTGACAATATCATCTTATTTGTATAAGAAAGACAACAACTTCACTGTTCAGACTTTAACAGTTCATTTTTGACAAATGCAAAAAGAAAATTGACCACTGGGGGAAGAACCACCCCCACAGCATTTCATTAAGAAGAGCGCAACACACCATAACCTGGGCCAGCACACATCCAAGCGACAATATAACAAACCTCTTTTTGCTCCTGTGAGACACGACTCAACTACTTTTTACAATTGACAGGGTAGCTCGGAGGTCAGATGAGGGGTCTTCCCCATAAACATAGATTAGTAAGTGAGAGTGGCTTTTGGGTGGAATACTGGGGTTTGAACCCCGGTCTGCAGCTTACGACCACAATGAGCTATCACTCACTTTGCACAAAAACATATGAGTGAACTTGTCTGAAGATGTCGTCTAGGTCCCCGAGCTCTCAATTTGCATATTTAGATCTTTCAACTTGTCATAAGGTGTTATTAGGTACCCAAACTTTTAATGCTTAGATCCATGTCCTCGAACTTGTTCGGGTGTGTCATCTAGGTCCTCTAACTTGTTAAGCAGGTTATACAGTTTAAATTATTTTATTAGTGTTAATAGCATTAATTAGCAGGTACATCTAGTTCATTGACCAAACAAACTTATGGATTTAATCTATCGGTGCATCTAGGCATGATAGTAATGTAAAATGATTAGTTCATAAACTTAACAGTGACATATATCTATGATAGACATCGAGTAGGTATTAACACTAATAAAAGTTACTTGGAGTGTGAGTAAACTGCTTAGTAAGTTCGAGGACCTAGATGACACACCCGGACAAGTGTAAGGACCTGGATCTGTCACTCAAGAGGTTGGACAATTATGATACCTCAGGACAAGTTTGAGGACCTGAATATGCAAATTGAGAGTGAGTGCGGATTTGGTGTTCGATGAATAGCTATCTGGATGGTCATTTCTTTGAGATTCGGTTAGTAGAGCTGCAACGGTTACTTGTACCGTCTTTATACACTTTCGGTAGAATATAGGCTGCTGATCCAACTTCGTATCCGATAGCTGTGCAGATCCTGGGCTCAGTCGCTCGGAAGGCCACAAATCAAGCAGAGCAGAACAAGGATAGAGCAAATAAAAAAGCACGAAATTAACAGGCATGGTGCCATGCAGGGAAACCATTGGTCTTTGATAGCACAAGGCTGCGCACCTTGCACATGGCCGTGATGCGCCGTTGCCATGGCACCCACGCCATTGCCCGCCTTCCCCCATCAGCAGGGGATGCAGTGGTGGTGGCCAAGTCCTCTAGCCCTGGCTCCGGTGGTGGTTTTACTCTCCTCAGTGGGGTGGTGAGGAGGCATCAGGCATGGGAGGGGCAGGCGGAGCCGGTTATGACATCAACGGCCACCCCCATGCTCTGCCTCACTCGCGATGGCGGCTATGGTAGGGATGAACAAAAACAAGCTCCAGTAGGTTGGGCAGTGTCCACCGAACAGAATCACACAACAGCTACACTGGCAACAAATGGTGGTACGTGAGCGTCTGCAGTTTACGTGCGTTATCTCACGGAAGGAGGACCAATCTTAATCCTATTGTATCTACCCGATAACTGGTGCTGCCGTCCTAGAACCCGCCATTTATTTTTCGATTGAGAGTATGCAGACCTAGATGACATCTCCAGACAAGTTCGAGGACCACCTGTGCATTTCATTCTTTTATTATATATATAATGCTTTTAGCTAGTTTTCATGTCTATAGTACCATTTCTACCTTACTCCAGAAACTATTCTTTACTGCTGGGCAAAGTTTAATAACAGTGTCAAAGTGTTACAAGATATTTAAAATGGACAGTAAACACAAATGAGAAGTTTTAAGAACAAATACCCCAAGTCAGCTATGATAATGCTAATATTGTCTTGTGACCGTTGATCCTGCAATCGGGAATCAAAAGAAGAAATTAACAACTTATTTCTTTTGTCACTTAAATTAGCTTATGGAAATAAAGAGTTTCAGGAGAAAAAGATGAAGCCAGCAAAGCATCAATACCAGAACTTTCTGACCAAGTGCATCACAGGCCATCTATATCAACCAAAATGTCAATAAGAAAACACACAAAGTGAGATACAAAACTGAAGGTAATAATTATTATTATTTGAGTACAGAAAAACTACACACCTGGACATCTCCATGTCGACGTAGTTGGTCCCTAACAAAAGCTACAGCTTCAGAGCTACAAAAGACATTAAGCTATGTCAGAACTTTGAAATTTGCTATAATGAGTTAAAATTTGCTCAGATGAAAGATGTTTGGAAAGACCTTTTCATGTAATCCCAAAGACCGTCTGATGCTAGTAAAAGGAATTCCACATCTGGTCCAAGCTCTACCAGCGAGACATCAGGCGAAGAAATTACTAGATCCGCGTTAAATTGTACACTGCACCAAATGAGCATGAAAACAAAAATGTGACACTAGCAATGGTAAAAGATTAATATAATATTAGAGTTACCACAGTCAGCTCAGCCTTTGGCAAGAATTGCATTGCAATTGTCGTTTCCATCAAATTTTCCCATTATTTAACTATATTTATAGTGGTGAAAAGACTGGAAGAGGTTGCATGCTTCCAGTGTCTGGAAGTTTGAAGTTGTCTTCTTATTATCCTAGAGCCTTATGCTGTAACACCGGAGCCATTAAAAGACACATCAGTACTGGACAGATAGTATCTTGGTGCAGAGCAAAAATTAAATGAGAATTTATTCGGGTTCACAGCCACATCCGTTTCATGCCATGGAGAATGTAAAGTTGTACAATCCTCATTCCTTTTTATACTAGGTGCTAATTAGCTCAAATTTGAGCTAAGTGACATCGGAAAAAAAAGGACAGAGGGACCACGTCAGGTTCTAGTGATCTAATGTATGGTGAGTATGAGCAATGACTGTGGTTATGATGTTGTATTGCTACTTGCAAAATTTACATTAAACATATATGTATATAACTATATAACTATACAGAAACAAAATCTGAACTGGAGCGACAAATAAATTGAATCTCAAAAGGTTCAGATTTTTTTTTAATATTAAGGCAGGTGTTCTGGTGTTTGAGTATAGGAGTAAATACAGAGGGAACCACAAAAGAGTTCAGCAGCTTATGCTTCAGGTGATTTATGTCTCAGCAGAAACTCAGTTTCCAGAAGCAAACATACTTTTGGGATTCGTAGAACATGAACTTCTAAAAGATCGAAAGCAGCACTCTGTTTTAAGTGTCACATGCTTCTTAAAAGTGCCTAATATAAACTAACAAAATGTAACCTTCAAGCATTGAACGTGAACATTGAGGGACATTACATGCTAGAGGTGTATCTGACCATAGCTACAACAAAAAAAATTCAAACAAAAAGTTTTGCCAGAATTGGGCAAATTACCGTGAGACGAACTTTTCAGACCATCTTCCTTCTTTAATGCCCTTTACCAGCATCCTAAAACCATAAGGAATGTTAAATGCACAATGTTCAAGAAATTTACATCTTGTAATGATGCGGAAGGAGTACATGATACTGAGACAAAGTAGAGTACAGGTCACGAACTCATTCTTTTGCGTTTTAAATCTTATATCCCCAAAAGCACGAGATACAGAAATGTCGCCACATATGCGCCCATCAGTAATCTATAGCAAAGTATAAAACTTCGTAAATATTGGCCAACATAAGAGAAACACATCAACATGTTCAACACTTCACAATAAAATGTGAACAACTCAGGATACAAGCAATTCCAATCAGAATTACTACTACCTTTGCTCTTTTAATATGGTCGTTGATTAGTACAAATTTATACTCACCAACGACTATATTAAAAAAATGGAGGGAGTAGCTTAGTATGTGACTGTATTTCTCTAAATGTAAGTCATGAACAGATGTAACAAAGGGGGAAAATAGTGAACCCTGTGGCATATCCTAAACTAGACTCTAGGGAGAGATGACCCCTGGCATTTTTTTTAAAGGAGATGACGCGGTCAAACCTGGGTGGGCAGCACTTCAGCAGCCTTTGCTGCCCACTATACCCGTGAGAGCTTGGCAACTATGGGGCATATCCTATTTCTTAGTCTAGCACTCTATGATCAGCATAACTTCTTGCCAAACTTTGTCGCTGATAAGCGAATGGCTTGTTATCGGTATATCACGAAAGGTGTGGCAAAAAAACAAACAGCCTAATGTTGCTAATTTGCTACAACGTCCGGGCCATATCTTACCATAGTTGCCCCATAGATCGGACAACTGTTAAAGTATGTTGGAAAATCAAATATGTCCATATCTTTGCATATGAGGGGCAAGATAAGTAAAGGACAGGATCATGAAACCAGCCTTTGGTCTAGTGGAAAACAAGGAGATTGATCACAAACTTGGCAGAGAAACACACCCATCCACCTGCTGCTCTGATCCGCTTGACCTCTTCAAGGGATATTTTGTTGTTCCCATAGGGTCGATGAAAATTGGTCAGGGCTTCAGGTCTTCCACCACGTGATGCCACCTGTCAATCAAGATCAACCCATCTAATCACATATACTCCCTCCATTTTTGTATTGTTGGGACTTTATACATTTGACATTATCTTTGACCACTCATCTTATTCAATTTTTTTTTGATAAATATCATATATTTTGTTATGATTTAATTTATAACTAAAGTTATTTGAACCACGATAAAAAAAATAAGTTTAAAATATTTTTTTGAATAAGACGAGCGATTAAAAATAATGTAAAAAGTCAAACATATCAACAATAAAAAAGAAACAGAGGTAGTAGAAAATTAAGTTTAGGATTCACGTAAATAGAAATTCAGATTCAATTTGATATTTCCAGTGTTTGGTATGATACGGCTAACATGATGGCAGTAGGCAGAGAAATTCTGGTACCAAGCATGAGTCGCCAATGTGCGAGACAACAAGGACATCGTTCCTCAGAAAAACGACCGTGGCAGTAGCGCCAGAGTCATCGTCCTCGTCCATTTGCTCAAGCCTGGCAGAAGCAGCAACGACATAACATGTTGAATGAACAGATGTCACGTACGTAATCCATAAGTGTATGCAGAGAGTTAAAAACAAGGGAAATTTTGTTTGACGATAAAATCGAACTTCGAGTACAGATGCTGACCAAGTGGAGAGTTTTGCGTCCACGGTTGCGAAGGCACGCTGAATGGAGGCCGTGATGGCCTCGAGATTCTTGGTGCTGAGCACCGCCCCGCCGTCCAATGCGGCAGCGCACTCCTTGTATAGTTCCTCCCTGCAACGCCGAGCCCGTGCAGGACTGCAGGTGAGTAAACAAGAGTATTTCTGCAAAAAAAGGTACTACTAGAACGACTGGTGCGTGCCTGAGGAACTGGACGGCGGAGAAGCCGGCGTGTCCGTCGAAGACTGCCGCGAAGGAGAACCCGTCAAGGAGCGCCCCGGGCCGGAGCACGACCTCGTCCTCCATCTCTTCTCGGGCGCCCTGCAGCTTCGCGCTGCCCCACCGGATGGCCTCCAGCTCTGACGGCGGCGGCCCGGTCGCCGCGAGACCACCGGCCGCCGTTGCATGGCACCGCGCCCCCCGGGCGCAGCACAGGGCCGCGACGGAGCCCGCGCCGGTGCTGACGGCGGCGGGCGGCAGGCGCGGCGCGCGTGGGCTCAGCAGCGCCATTTTTACTTCTTTGGATTCGGCTCGCGGAATTGATCTCTAGCACGGGAGGGATAAGAGGGCGAGCGCCACCGCACACGAGCTCTGTGTCGCGGGCACCGTCTGAGGCCGAGGCTGCTCGGCGCGGGACACCACGTCACGTCGTGCGCTGCTAATCACTCGCTATGTTTTCGTTGTTCGACGTCGACGTCGACCACTTTCACTTTCACTGGGAGCAAATTTCTTATCGCCCATCCAAAAAGATCAAATATTTTCCATTCCTAATAATTCTAACGTGAGAGGTCGGTTTCAACGTGAGCAAATTTCTTATTGAGCGAGCGCGACTCGTTTACATTTGTGGTGAAATAATCACATCAAAATACATGTTCTCGCAGAGAATAGTGAAGTTTAAAGTAGTAGTATATATTCTTTTTTGTTCACGAGTTAGTGTTCGGGACCTCAATTTTTAGACGATAAGTACATCCTAGTAGAGAATTTCTAAGACTTTTATTTCAAGAGAGCTATATGCGCTCAATTAATCTCTGGTAGTTTCGCAGAATCATGGTATTCACCACTTTTTAAATCTCGAGTTACAATTAGACATGATCAAAGATTTAAAGGTTGTACTTATAATGCCCTGTTTGCAATCCATAGATGGTGATACGATCCATTAAAACTATTTTCAATTCTCATACAGCCACATCAACTTCAACCGTTTGATCCATCAAACGTAATACGATGTTTTCATTTGAACTTTGAATTCTATCTCTGCTACCCAGTTCATTAAATTAACTAGACGCGTCAATTACATGCACTCAAGAAAACTTCCGCACCACTAGGTCCAACAAGCACACCCTATACTCAGAAAATGCCACTATTGTTTAGAAAAAAAATTGTGAAGGTGTCGAATAACATATAAGACGCTCCAAACACGCACACGGCACACCGCATTACTTTGGGCCACATCTTTTTTCTCCATTGGTTGTTGCGAAAACTGCCATTGTTACTCATAAATTAAGGGTCCTTTAATAACTTTGTTGCCCAACTCTAGTCATATCACTATATTGAGTAGTGCTTGTTGTCTAGTCTCATAAGAATATTCTTAATTCCTGCAGCAAAGCACGAGTAATTCACTTAATCTAGGCTATAGGCATCACTAGAATAATTAAATAGAAGCTACAGAATCTTGATCATATTGCTGCTATATGATTACTATGAGATAACATATGCTTACTATGAGATAGTATATGTTTAGGAATTTAAAATTTAATCTATCAACTACAATCAAAGCCTAGAATTTTTTTTTTCAATTCACCCAGTTGAGTCTTAAATTACAATTTCAAAAAAATGATAAGATCTGCCACATCATGACACATGTTGGAAAAAAATACATTACGATTGTTTTTGATATTTAAATATTTTTGATGTAATGGTATATAATACATTAGTATAAAAAATATATTATTACTTTTTGTCATATATCGTTATGTCCCCTACCATCTTATAAACTATTATTTCAAAATTCTAACTTGTACGAAACAATAGAGATAAAATTGTATAGACAGAAAATTGGATTAAATGACATATTTGTGTGGGTAAAGTAATCCAAAAAGTAGTTTAAAGGATTATCTTATTTTGATATACTTGAGGGAGTAAATTAAATTTGTTTCCATATAGTTATGTGCGCATATATTTTCAAAAAAAAAAAGTGCGCATCTCTTAGTAATAGTCTTAAACGTGTGTTTTTTCGTAAAATAGCTATGCGACGTCATCCAAAAGATGTTGGTCGTTCGATCGCTCCAAGAGTAGATCAGGACCGTTCGACTCGCTTTGGAATTCTTACGTCGGGATCCTTCACGAAATAACAAAATGATCTGGGTCCTTCCACTACCTGCGCCATGCTCCGCCGAGCTCGCGTGGCGTTGCAGTGTTTGTCGCCACGCCGCCGAGCTCGCACACCGCAACGCCACTTCCCGCCGAGGTCGCACGCCGTGATGCTGACATCCCGCGAGTTTTCCGTGCCGCAACGCCGGTCCCAGTCGATCTCGCGCACCGCCGTGACGCATGTGCATGCCGAGCTCGCGCACCAGCCACCACGCCTGATTTGGTGCTGTGGTGACCTGGTATGTCTACGCCATGGAGAGAAGAAAAGGGAAGAAGCCAATGCGATGCCATAGACGCAATTCAGAGGCCGAAGTTGTCTTAATTCATAGCCTTGGCGTCTCCATTCTAATGTAAATTTCTGCTTGCTCTGCCCGTACTACCTCTGATGTGTTCGATGAAATGTCAATAGAAGCATTGTCTAAACTCTTGAAAATACAACCTAAAATAGAAGCCTGGATTTGCACATAGTTACAAAGAAATGTAGTATGCAGGTATATTTCAGATAAATTGAATTGCTCATACCAGGTTTCATTAACTTATCTGAAAGCAAATATATTAATATCTCATTAACTTGCAGGTGACTGCGATACAAACTGGCTGCATGGCTGCGATACTTCATTCTCATGTAAAATTGCAAAAGGCTTTGTCCTTAATAAGATAATGTAACAGATTCAGTTCTGTACTTTGCATTACGATTTCTTTTAAGTATCAGTTTTTACTGGCGCTGCTACTTTGTGTTCTACTAAGATGGGGCCTGATTGGCTCTGTGTGTGTGTGTGTGTGTGTGTGTGTGTGTGTGTGTTTGCTGATTTAGCTGGGCTGCTACAGCCTTATACACAAAAGTTAGGGTAGCCTTATACAGCCGCAACAGAATAAGTGCAGCCGATCAGGGCCATGATTAATTAACCAGGCGATTTATCTTAAACTATCATATCATCTAAAACAATTTTATTGAAATGTAAGTTAAAATTCTGACATGATACATATGGGTTTTTTACTATTCCATTCAATGTTGACTTACTAGCCATTAATTATTATCTTATTATTCTAAATTAAAATAAGAAACATAGTTGAGAACAACTTCAATTAAGATATTATATAAAATGATTAGTCTGCCCTTACCAACAAGATTGTTTGGACATAACTGAACTATGGAAGAATTAGCAAAGGAATAACTGAACTCAAATCCATCTCCTTATAGAATGCTGAAAGACTGCTCAGTGAATAACATGAGTGCAACGGCACATGACATGCTTCTCGCTTCATCCATCTTTTCAGAAAAAAATGGCAGTTCCAACTGATCTGCAAGACATGATTAAGCATGTGCAAACCGACCATATCTAAGCAACGTGATCTGTTTGAGATTAAGTTAAAATGTATGTTTCCAAGGTATACCAGTAATGAGATATTCATTCTGCTGCATTCAAGCTAGGCCTGATAATAATGGTCAGTCTGCAACTACACTAATATCACTTACATCCATTTCAAAATCATCTAAAATTGAAGAATCATCCTTCATTCCTAATTAAATTCAAACCACAACCACATTAGAGTTTTATGCTCTTAATGGCATGACGTATTCATATAATTATTATGAGCATGCATAAATCACATAAGACCAGCAGCTGGTGGCATAAGTCTGAAACAACTGTCAAGCAGCAACAAGTTGTTACTAATCACAGATAACTTATCTCTTGTCAAAGTCACTAAAAATAAGTGTTTTAATGGTGACGTTTCTTAGCACCTCTTAGGTTGCTAGCTTTGTCCTGTAATCCATTGCCAAAACATTAGGAGGCAACTTTTTTTTCCAAACTATATACATATATGGACCTGTTTTAGGAAATATTATTGAGATGATCATATTGTGGCCTTGTTTTTATTTTAGTTTCCCGCCAAAATTTTAATCTGTAATATCAAAATATTATTGAGACGATCATACTGTGGCCTTTTTCTATTTTAGTTTCCTGCCAAAATTTTAATCTGTAATATTTAGATTTAATGGATGTATGCATCCTTTTTTATGTCATCGGTGTTCAGAAAATTGTTTGTAATTTTTTTACTTGCCTCGGGCCAGAAACATTTTGGTGCCTGATTGGGACAAACAAATGTAATTTCTCACCATGGATTGCTTCCGTTCACACATTGGTGACCTCATGAAGGTCTGTTGCCAATATTTGCACTCTATAAAGTGCTAAGCATGACGTTTACTAACCAATAAGGTAGCAAAAGGGTTCACACATGAATACAACTTAAGAGCGGCAACGCCGCGCGTTTTTTCTAGTATAAATGACTGATTGGGATATCTCTCTATACGATTCATGCAACAAAAAGCCAGCACGTCAGCGTGCCATGTCGCGGGCTGCTCCCGGCCGTTGGATCGCGCACGGTGGCACGGTTGGCTCAGAGCGGGCTGAGGAGGAAGGCCCTCCGAGCCATGCCTATCCTGCCTACTCGTCTGGGTGAAGCTGAATGCTGCCAACCCGATGTGCGTGATCTGCCTCTCCGATTTTGAGGCCTGGGAGCATGTCAGGGTTCTCCCCAACTGCAACCATGGCTTCCATGTCAGATGCATCGACAGGTGGCTGTTGGCGCGGTCGACATGCCCAACATGCCGGCAATCCCTGTCTGTGCACCGCAGAAGGCCACTGGATGCTCCGAGGTGATCCATGACACGCCTGCAGGGCCTATCCGCTCTGTTCTTGTGCCACTGAGACCAGAAGGTTGGTCACTCCTTATGATTTTTAGCGTTCATCTAATCTAGGTGTTCATGGAGGATACAGTAAGAATTGAGGAAGAGTAGAGCATAAACATGTGTCCATAGTTGTTACTGCCAACCTAGCTAGCGTGGCCTGTATTACATTGTGTAAGTGTTCATAGAAAGAGTTGTTCTCATTTGTTCGGTTTTTTTCTTAAAAAAATTCTTTGGTAATGCCAAATGCCGTTAGAGTAGAGGTACTACCACTGGCTTTTCCATACCACATTTCATAAAATTTTCGATGTGAATTTCAGAAGTGGAGTGAAGGCATGATTAGAGAGGTCTAATCATTTGTGCAGTGCAGCTACTCCACTATCATGGTGATTGCAAATCATGCTTTAGCTGTTGAGCGGGTAACTGAGAATAGCCGCTAAGGTCAAGTGCTGAGTGGGAACAACATATTCCACGGCCATTTATAAAGAGATCAGAAGGAAAGTCCCCGTAATTGAGGAGGCCCGTGTCGCACCGCTCAGGGGCGAACCCTAGCCCATCGCCGCCACCTTCCTCATGCCTCTCCAGGCTGCGCCGCCACCCGAGCGCAACGCAGCCAACGCGAGCGAGCGCGAAGACGGCGCGGCGAGGCGTTTCCCTCCCCGTGGCATCTTCTCTCGCGCATCTAGGGAGCTCGACGCCCTCGCCAATGCCGGCGACTCTCGATGGCGTTTGGCGGCGGATTTGTGGCCACCGAGGCGGAATCCAAGGGTGACGGTCGTTGGAAGGCCCCCACAAACTCCATAGCTGCGGTTGGGTGGCATATCGAAGGGTCGAAGGCGGCAGATCTGGCGGCGTCCTTGGCTGCGGCGCGGCGGCGTGCGGCTTGCGGCAGCTTCGGTGGCTCCGGGCGTGCTTGCATGTCCGCTCCGACGGATTGGTGCAGCTGCTTTGCATTTGGTTGCTCCGTCGGTCCGGGCCGTCAGGCCTTGTGGTCGGCGAAGTCGCAGCGTTCGCCGGGATGAAGTGCAGAGGGTGCGCTCCTCGATGCCCAACGGAGATGACAACACTTCCAAGTCATGGATCTGTCTCGGCAGCAGCAATGGTGTTGTTGGAGGGCGGCGGCCTCCCCTCCGTGTTCGATCCTGTCTTCCATCTGGATCTCATGGGGATGAGCCAAACTTGACGGTGGGGTTGCTATGGATTTCTTCCTCGCAGCCCCTCCGGTGAGGTGGGCAGGTGGTCCAAGCCTTAGGCGAAAGCTTGCCCGGCGTCCCTGTCGGTGCCGGCGACGTCGACACCCGTTGGTGTCGATTACCTCATTGGAGGTGTCGCCGCTGTGTGGCTTGGCACTCAAGAGGTCCTCCAGGTGAAAACCCAACTCTGATTCTTCGGATAGGCAGCGGCGGCGTCTAGACATCGCGTTCTCGTTGGAGACATCGTCATGGAGGTCTTCGTACTTGTTCATTGTTGGTGTCTTACCCAGCGCAGTCATCGTCTTCTTCTCGGTGCCATGTGTTGTGCTTCCGGCTCTCGAAGCTTGGGGCAACTCTTCAGCAAGCTCCTAGGTCGTAGCTTCGGTTGGATAGGTGGAGGCTGAATATTTGTAATAACTGCTGCTTGTTTGTTTTCGATGTCCGTGGGGGTTCGGTCGTGTAACTTTGTGTAGGTCGAGTTAGGTATCGCTTAGGTAATATCCCAACATATTCGAGGTGTCTCTCGTAACTATGGTTGGTATGTTATATTATTTTTATCTCCTTTAACGAAAACGCATTAAGGTGCATTCGCGAAAAAAAAAGAGATCAGAGGGGCTTTGTAAGCCGTATAATCTGTAGCGTAACCCAGATACAATTAAAGCCTTCTTTAGTGGTCATGTATTGTGCCCCCAGAATTGACAGGAGGACCCACACCCAACAACACGAGACGCACATAGAATAGTCCTGAAATGTGCTGGCAACACAAGCAGCTTAGATTGGCCAGTAGTACTAATTGAAGAAGGCCGAGGAGGCAGGTGCGGTGTACTAAAGGATCGCGATTGCACTTGTGCTTTCTTTTTTTCTTCTACCTAGTGTTTGCTTTACAGCTGCTAGTGCCACTGGAGGACAATCAGCTTCATTTTTCGTAGTGTGTCTAGTGCGCTGCGCGTTCTCTCGATGAAAACGAAACCTGTCAGATGCCCGCTGAAGGGAAAGATATATGTATAGGTCATTTTCAGAACTTATATGGTTCTTTCGGACCAGCCTCGACCAACATGATGGAGTGTTATCCCTATGAAAAAATCTCTTTTTTTTTGAAAGATATGAATAGTAATTCTTTTCATTCTCTTTTTTTGCAGAAAGGTTATTATGAATGAAAGTATTATGCATTATTGTGATGGTCTGATGGCTAGTTTTGTTGATGTTTTGAGGCCCGCGCTATCTACCAGATACCATGCGCTTATCGCTCGTATCGTATAGCAGAAAAAAAAGAAATCTGGCGGCGACATTGTTGTAGTCACTCCTCCGTTTTTATCTCGTTTTATCTTATGAATTCTTATGTCGTCCTAGCTAGACGATCTTCGAAATATAGAAAAGGTTATTTATTGGACGATATAAAAATAAAGTTGCTCTTCTACCCGTTTCTGAGTCCCGTCCAAGGTTACAAGTTAATTAGAACCTTGTGATGCAAGTTTGCGGAACTGCAGCCATGTGTTTCGTTTTGCATTTTGACGAGGAAAAGTCTACACGTATTAAAAATTTTGTACCAAGGTTGTACGAAGGGAATCTTCATGTCTGAGCTGGGCTTTCCCTTGTTTCGGCCACGCACTTAACGCAATAACAGGACACAGGAGGGGTCATCGGCGGCGCATGGCCCAGCAGGGTGCGGCACCGCACCATCGGCACTGTAGCAGCTTCCAGCACTTCCGGCTCAAGCACCCCTATCCCATGGCGCGACGACGTCCAGTATGACGGACTGAAGTATGCCGACGCTGCGTGTTTCAGGAGCTGGTTGCGCTCTTGCAGATGTTGATGTTACGCGTCGAACCGCCGGCTTAGTCGCGCTGCCGTCGCTGCCTTAGCTCCGTCCGTCTCTCGAGCTTGGGACTGCAGTGTGGTCTAGCCGTAAGGCAAGCTCCACTGAGATTAGGATGTTGCAGGTTGAAGAGAAATCGTGAGGACCGAGAGAGAAGAACGACGGAAGAAGATGGAGGGAGGCAAGCAACTGACCACGTTGGGAGAACCGTCTGACAACAGCACGTGGGCTCTAGCAGACTTCGTAGCGTCTTCGTATTTAGAAGGTGTTGTGGATTTGCAGACTAAAATTTAGACCTAAAATTTTAATCCCTAAAATTTTAGTTTTTTAGGGAGTTTATATGGTATAATTAAATTTTAGTCCTGTAATATAAAATGATAAAATTGTCCTCGTTTAAATATAATAAATTTTATCATCATACATGCAGTAATAAAATATTTCAGTTTCGATAATAGCTCAATTACACAAAACAATACTGCGTTTTTATAGCAAAGAACAAATCCGTCTTACAATCTTCCGAACAAAGCCTTCGCTAATTCATCACGAAATCCATTCATGCTTTGATCTTCCTCCGTTGCGTCAGTTATCCTTGTAGGAGGTGGATCTGCCTGTGCACGTGTTGCTGGCTGGGAGGAGGACTCCGGCGGACGTCGCACTCCTCTGTCCTCCGTGTGGTGGTCCTGAGGAAGAGAAGCGTGGCAGCGGTGGCTCTTTTAGCCCTTGGGGCGCCTACGTCAACGGATCTTGGCCGGCGGGTGTCGGATCTTGGACGGCGAGTGGCTCTAGGTGAAGCGATGGGTGGCGACGGTTCCTGTCCGGCATGCTGCCACCGCTCGGGGGGGGGGGGGTGGGGAGCGCCGGGGGCGGCCGAGCGGCTACTAGGCGTCGGCCGGTCAGGGGGGGGGCCGGAGCGCGGGCTTCAGATTTGGCCGCGGTGCTGCTGCCGCTAGGGGGGTGGGGGAGCGCCGGGAGCGGCCACGGCGGGGGGGGGGGGGGCGATCGCGGTTCTCGGATTTGGTCGTGGTGCTGCCGCCCCGCTCCCCCTCTCGGGGGGGGGGGGCGACGTGAGGTGTCGGTCGGCCGCGCGGGGGCCGGGGGGGGGGGGGGCGGAGCGCGAGTGGCGGCCGAGCGGCTGTGAGTCGTCGGGGCGGAGGGGGGGGGCGGGGTGCGGGTGGCGGCGGCGGTGGGTCCTGCCCGATGGATGGCACCGTCGCTCGGTCGGGGGGGGGGGAGTGGCTGTGGCGTCGGCAGGCAGAGGGGTACGCTTGTCCAGCGGTGCAATGAAACAAGTTTTAGCCCACTTTAGGATCCTCTCCGGGCCTAAAGTTTTTAGTCTGTTTTAGCTCCTGTTGTCCTTCATGTTTGGATTTATTTGGGACAAAAATGACCTAAAAACGAAGGAGCTACACTTTAGCCCTTGTATCCAAGCAGGCTGTATAGTTTCTTCATACGTGTAGCACGGTTCCTTTCACAATGACAGGCAACTGGGAAAAGAAAACCGACAAGAGGTCCGGCCGTGAGAAGGATGAAAGAAGGGCCGTGAACCCGTGAGGGTTAGACTCTGATGAAGAGGCACCACCAAGCTTTTTGTAGTGTCACTTACCCAACCCAAAGACAAGGTGATGAGCCAGCAAGCAAGCACCAAGCAGGGCAGCAGGCAAATAAAGTAGCGGAAGTTGCACCGCGTCATCGATGACAGGCAGCAAGACGAGACGACTGATTTTAAGCTGGCCGTCGCCGGTGTCTGCTCTCATCTTTTACTCCGACGAATTTGCGTGGTGGCTGGCCTGCCTGTGCACCGCGGCCCGACACGTCTCACTGCTTTTTCCACAGTTCCCGCGCTAACAGAATGGGCCGTGCAATCCCGTTCCGCTGTTGGCCCCGCCCCCCCCCCCCCCCACATCACGGGACCAACAGGGAAAGGAAAAGGAAGAGTTGGAAGCGCAAACAACCACCGCTGGGTCCCACAATCCTCCTGAAGCCGGGACGACCAATAGCGTTCTAGCCTTGCCCGTCACGCGGATCGGCACTTGAAGCAGGCAACCCGGTCCGTCCACCTCCATCGGACGGTCCACCCCCCTCGTCTCACGCTCCGCGCGCGTTCGGACTCCAAAACTTTTCACGATCCCGCCGCCTTCTCCAGGACCCGTCCGCTACAAATATCCCGCCCCGGGCAGTCACGGAATAATCCCTCATCTCGCTCGCAATCGAATCGCGCCCAAATCGTCCAGCACCAACTAGCGCTCGCGCTGCCGCTCGATCTCTCGATCCCGCTCCGCCCAGCCCCAGACACCGATCTCCTCCGATGGCCCGCACGAAGCAGACGGCGCGCAAGTCGACGGGCGGCAAGGCGCCTCGGAAGCAGCTTGCGACGAAGGCCGCGCGCAAGTCGGCTCCGGCGACGGGCGGCGTGAAAAAGCCGCATCGGTTCCGCCCGGGCACCGTGGCGCTGCGGGAGATTCGCAAGTACCAGAAAAGCACAGAGTTGCTCATTCGCAAGTTGCCGTTCCAGCGCTTGGTGCGTGAGATTGCGCAGGACTTTAAGACGGACCTGCGGTTCCAGTCGTCCGCCGTGTCGGCGCTGCAGGAGGCTGCCGAGGCCTATCTCGTAGGTCTCTTTGAGGACACCAACCTCTGCGCCATCCATGCCAAGCGCGTCACCATCATGCCTAAGGACATCCAGCTGGCTCGCCGCATCAGGGGCGAGAGGGCCTGAGTGCGTCTTTCGCTTCTATTGTTGCGTTTATTAGTTTCAGAAAAGTGTAGTAGCAAATGACTGAATCTCTTTGCTTGAATGTCTTGTAATGGTCTTTAGTTTGAGTGAACGAATGAAATATGATTTGTTTTCTGCTAATGACTCTTGTTTCAAGATTAGTTATCGTCAGTGCAACATTATAACATTTTGCAACGAACCCTTGCACTTTAGAAAAAACAATTCGCAGTCGAACCCCTCACTCAGTTCGTAATTGATAAAATGTACTCGGATTTTGTCAAAATCAACCCGCCATCCAGATCATGTCGGCCAGACTTTTTATACAAAACCCCACGAACTTTAGCTAAATGAACTCGAGGTCCGACCTCAGTGTTTAATGTAAACACCGTCAAACTTTATTAAACTCAACAAGCGGTTAAGATCCTTTATAAATCCTTTTCTTTTATGAATAAAAATTATTAAAATTTTGAAATTGCATAGTAAATAAAAAGTCATAAAATAGAAATACAAATTATTTTGAAATCCTTTTAAATATATTTATGCAGTGGATATAAAATATGTTTTAGTAGAAAGTATAATCATATATCTTCCCCTATCCTTTTTAGGGGTAAAAATGAAAAAAAAAAATTAGAATCAAATTCCATAAATTCATAACCTTTTCTATAAATTTTGTTTCTGATTATTTTACTGATACTTGAATACAAATAATCACGTATATAAATATACATAGTATTCCCTTTGGTATTTAAAAAAATAATTTAAAACAGTGATACAGTCTTTAAAACATGACTTTAATTTTAAATTTTAATAAAAATATTTATTAAAAATGAAATATGTATATTTTTATGTAAGTATTTTTAAAATAAATCTACTCATATAATTTTTATATTTTCAAGCATAATAATTTAAAAGTTATTAATGATTTATGTTTCTAATATTTGACCAGACTTGTCCTAAACTAATTTTTTTTTTTACACTGGAGAGAGTATAATACTTCACCATTGCCTTCACTTATCTATTAATCTTTTTCTTTTACAAATATAATTTGCTAAAGCTTTAAATTGCATAGTAAATCATATACAAATGTAAAATATAAATAGATTTACACTGTTCATCCAAAATATAACATGTTGTAGAAAAATTCTTAATTGTACATTTTTTACTTATTATTTTAAGGGGTAAATATGAAAATAAAATAAAAAACATAAAACAACTAATCAAATTAAATCCTATAATTTTATACCTTTTTTTAAACATTATTTATGAGTTCCATTCATCCTAACAGAGTGGTTATCCGTGACAACGTCGCTACCATTTCTAATAGATATCTATGCGTGCTAACGGGTGAAAAAGGCTACTTGGGTGCACTCTGAAGAGGCCCAGCCCAGAGCGCACGAGCCCACCGGTCGGTTAAGCCCATAGCCCACGTCCGCGCACAGCAGTAAGGGCTCGGTGCGGTCGCCGGCTGAGATCGGCCGCGGCAACCGGCGACGGGATCGACAACTTCAAACCACCACTGCCGCCGCTACCGCA